>VYZX01015810.1:71380-97107 GCA_013401335.1 Brachypteracias leptosomus
CTCCTCATTGATGAGGACAAGGTCCAGCATAGCACCTCTTCTCATAGGTTCCTCTACCGCCTGGAGAAGGAAGTTGTCATTGATGTGTTCCAGCAACCTCCTGGATTGCTTGCGTGCTGCCATCAGCAGCATTGTTCCAACAGATATCTGGGTGATTGAAATTGCGCATGAAGACCAGGGCTTGTGAATGTGAAGCCGCTTCTATCTGCCTATAGAAGGCCTCGTCCACTGTTTCATCCTGGTCAGGTGGCCTGTAGCTGACTCCCACTATGATGATGCCTTCCCTTGCCTTTCCTTTAACCCTGACCCATAGGTTCTCTGTTAGCTCCTCATCCATCCCCAGGCCAAGATCTATGGACTCCAGCTGGTCATTGATGTAGAAGGCAACTTTCTCAAAATGAATTCCATGGTCCGTGCAGCCAAAGCCCTGGCTATAATACCACTCCTGCAGCCATTTATTAATTTTCCCAATTCCATTGGCCCTTTCAAGCCCTTTTCCTTTTACCAGGGGGGATTGGTGAAAAGAATACCTGGGCTCCAGAGCCCTTCACCCACTGCTCCTAGGGCTCTGCAGTCTTTCTTGATACTTCTTATGTTGCTTCTGGCTGTGTCGCTGCTGTCCATGTGGAACAGCAGCAACGGTTAATAGTCGGTGGGATGTACCAGGTTTGGGATTGTCTTGGTAATGTCTTTGATACAAGCCCCTGGTAAACAGCACACATCTCTGGATAAGGGGTCAGGTCAGCAAATGGGCCCCATATAAAATGTACGGCTTTCTTGTAGGCCACCTTCAGGTATGGGAAGGCCGCATGATGGGACCAGGAGTAAGGTCAGCCACTTTTTCTTACTGTTTGTTCAATAAAACAAAGCACATTAAAAAACAGACCACATAAAAAAAATTGCAGCCGTGAATTTAACCAAAACATAAAAAAATTACAGTTATTGTGGACAATTTGAGAGCCTGTTGGCTGAAGCAGGACTTTAATGATTGTATTTTTTTGGCTTTCTCCTCAGGGGGCAGAACACTCCGTTTGGCACACACAAGCGTGACAGATGAAGGTCGATATGCGTGTGTAGTGACCAATGCTGCAGGAGAAGTGAGGAAGGATTTTGACCTTTCTGTTCTAGGTAGGTATATGATAGCTTTTGTTACAGTAGAAGAAGATAAGAGAGTCTACTGTATACTTTGCTGATGTTTTAAAAATTTTATGTCAAAAAATATGTCCTTAGGGGGGAAACTCCCATCTTCTCTTCTGCTTCTTGTTGCTCATAGCTTCAATCTCCCTTGGGTGAAGACTAATCAGTTTATTGGTGCTCTGGAAAAGTGGGAGCTTGTGTTTTGCTAGTCAGGTTCATTTTCACAGAATCACAACATGGTGGGGATTGGAAGGGACCTCTGGAGATCATATTGTCCAACCCCCCCTGCTCCAGCAGGGTCCCCCAGAACAGGTGGGCAAGTCTGGGCAGGTTTGGAATTTCTCCAGAGATGGAGACTCCACAACCTCTCTGGGCCGCCTGGGCCAGGCTTTGGCACCCTCACAGGAAAGGAGTTTTTCCTTCTGTCCAGATGAAACCTCCTGTGTTCCAGTTTGTGCTCATTGCCTCTTGTCCTGTCACAGGGCACCAGTGAAAAGAATCTGGCCCCATCCTCTTGACACCCACCCTTCAGATATTGATCAGCATTGATCAGATCCCCTCTCAGTCTTCTCTTCTCCAGCTCAACAGCCCCAGGGCTCTCAGTGAGAGACTTTCAGCCAGATCAGTTCCCTGCTGGTTCACCACACAGCCTAGAAATGCCAGTATTGGTGAAAGGAAGATGACAAGAGTGAGCTGGTCAGGGAAATAGTGCTATTTCTTTTGGCACTGTCCTGAATTTAAGCTCGTTTAAGTCAAAAGAAAACTTCGACCCCAGGAAACCATATGTAATTCATGCGAATTTGTTGCATCTAATGCTCAAATGCAGAAAGATGCAATCCCCATGGATTCAAACCAGCATTACTGTGCAGCACTGGGTGTAACATGTATAGCAGGGTGGTATGATGGTAATAATCTGTTGTAACGAAGATGTGAAGGCAAAATCGAGACTGACAGGGAAATTAAACACTAGAACTGCAACTGATTGGGCAAACCAGAGATCTCTGATCCAATGGGAACCTTCAATGGGAACCTACCAGTCAGTAGAGCCATTGGTATTGCAAAGAATATAACCCAAATGTGGTAGTAGGTGATCCTGTCAACATATTCAGACAAGGACTGGTACAGCAGGCTCTTTAGGTGGCTATTTGGAAATATGAATGTGTAATTTTGTCACATTATTTAGTTTTAAAACCCAGTATTTCTCCCAGAAAACACCACTGTTTGGATTAGGAAATTTTTGTTGTTTTTATCAATAACTACCAGGGCTGATGAAGGTTGTCTTACAGCATTACTATACCTAATATTCCCTTAATTTTCTTTTCTCTGAGGTGTCAAGTGCTATCAGCTTCTCTTCCCTTTGCTGACTTAGGCATATTCAGCCTGTAAATGATAACTCGCATTCATGTCCATTCATGTTTATTTGATGAGCTCGTGGAAGTGTGAGCCTGGTAGAATGGAAGAGATGGATCAGCACTGAAAAGTATTCATTGTTTTACTATTTTCTTTGGAGAGTTTTAGTAGCAGGGTGTTCTTCAGTGTTCTGGGAATCTCTATTGCGTAGACTTCGTTTGCCTTGAAGAAAAATGCTCAGTGAAGCTGATTTCAAGTGATCTAAGTGGAAAATTCCATTGTTCATTCTTCTCTTCCCTCCCCCCAGTCATTTCTTTGTCTTTCTAGAGGAAAGTTACTGGAATGTGGCCTGATAGTGACACAAATTTCTCACTGGCTTGCTGTAAAAAGGATCTGTACAGAGACATACTGGTGTTTGTCTAAACTGTTATAGAAGGTGCACCAGGCCAGCCAGTTTGTGTGGAGAGCTTGATCTAACAAGCATAGTACTTATATATTTGCAAAATGTTTGCTGTGGCTTTGTCATATTTCTGAAATTAATATATGTTGATATCTTCCTATATTACTTTGGGACCAAAGCAATGAGTTGCTCTGTTTGATTATGAATAGTAACTTTCGGCCTGACTTAAAAATCCCAAACTTTATGATTCTAGAATCATTGAATCATCTAGGTTAGAAAAGACCTTAAAGATAATCTAGTCCAACCATAACCCTACTCTACAAAGTCCCCTGCTAAACCATGTCCCTCAGCACCACATCTCCAGGGCTTTTAAATCTCCCCAAGGATGGGGACTCCACCACCTCACTGAGCAGCCAGTTCAAGGCCTGACAACCCTTGCAGTGAAAAAAAATTTCCTAACGTGCAACCTAAACCTCCCCTGGTAACTTGAGGCTGTTTCCTCTTGTGCTATCAGTTGTTACTTGGGAGAAGAAACCAACCCCCGCCTCTCTCCAACCTCCTTTGAGAGGATAAGGTAGAGAGCAATAAGGTCTCCCCTGAGCCTCCTTTTCTTCAGACTCAACAACCCCAGGTCCCTCAGCTGCTCCTCATCTCACCATGTGTCCTGTTCAGAGGCCAGCTTATAGCTATGCTGAAGCAGTATCTTTGCCAAACCAGTAAAGTGAGATGCAAGCCTCTTTGTTTTTTTTAAATTATTCTTCGCTCTAGATTGTACCCTTCATTTTAGTATCAAAAATCTGGTCTAGCATTCTTTTTCTCTGCTGACAATGAATTCTGCATATTACCATGATTCTTATTTTTATAAAACTTTCGCTTCCAACTTAGTGGTAGATCACAAGTAAGCTGCTGGTTGTATTTTAATTCCTCTCTCTTTAGACCTTCTATCTAGGCTGAAAGTTTTAATTTTGGATCCCTAGTCTGGCAATTTTGTTAAAACACTTTCCAAAAGCTCTTGGAGATTGCGTTTTCTTCCTGATAACTATAGTCCTCCTCTTCAACCTGTTGTACTCCATGCCTACTTTGATGTGTAGTGTCATTTCCTTTTGGCCTGAATCTACAAATGCCTCTACTTTGAAAGAGATAGTTGATTCAAGCTCTTCACCACCACAGCTACTCATCAACACAGTCATAATCTGGCCTCTCATCCAAAAGCATGTAGTCTGTGTAGTCCTGGTGACCAAGATTGTTTGGAAACCCGTTATCTAGTGGTCAACCATGCAGGAAAAGTTTCCTTGTATTGAAGTAGCTGTTTGGAGGTGGGTAGTTATTTTAAGGGTATGGTTTTGCCTTCTATTTCATTAGAGAAACATAGTTTGTACCACAGCAAGATGCCTTTAGACCAATATATTTTATTCATCTGCTTGTGTAGAATTAGCTGAATAAATAAATCACTTGCTGCTTAATATGGGTGATAGAACTTGTTTACAAACTTATAAAAGCTGCTGGTGCATAAAATCAAACCTGATCCTACTAACAAGAGCTCATTGCCATTGTCCTACTGGCCATACTCAGAAATGCTGCTCTACAAACCACGCTTCTTTGCATCCTGAATATCTCTCTAGCTCTGAAGAAGAAGTGAGGTGAGTACTTCATTGATCTGTGGTCCTCTCTTGTCCTGTGTGCGGACTTGTATGGTTAAGGGCTGCAGAACAGTGTGTATACCTGTTGTCCAGGCAGGTCAGCTCTACAATGTCTCATGTCTGGACTTGTTTCTGGTGGATCTGAACCATTCATTGATTGGTGTGATTAAGGGAAGCATATGCTGCGATAAAGCCTGAGTGTATATTTGTTGTATTTTGATTTGTTGAAAGTAATACTTGCTGATATTGTCTTCTTGTGTGTTTGCAGTGCCTCCAAGGATTATAGGTGAGAATAAATTGGAAGATGTGAAGGTGAAAGAGAAGCACAGAGTTACACTAACGTGTGAAGTGACAGGTAAAGTCTACAATATTACTTACATTTACTGATCTAACCCATGGTGTTGATAATCATTCGTAGAATCATAGAATTGTTTTGTCTGGAAGAGACCTTCAAGATCATCAAGTCCAACCGTTAACCCAGCACTGCCAGGTCACCACTAAATCACGTCCCACATCTCCATGGCTTTGAAACCCCTCCAGGAATGGGGATTCCACCATTGCCCTGGGCAGACTGGGCCAGGCCTTGACAACCATTTCAGAACCTTTAATTTGTTCTGAACAGCTTGTTTTTGATGGAATTTTCAGTTTCTTGGAATATTTAAATTTCAGACTTAACCATTAAACAGCGCTCCTTCTTATAAAGGTTGTATAAAATGTAACCAAGAGGATAGTTGCTGTGATGTTTCTCCTCTAAAGGCCTGTGGAATTTAAGAGGAGTTGTGTATTACTTCAGAAGGTTCAAAGACTTTATTTCAAAACATCTCCCTAAAGGATATATTTCACAAGGGCATCTGAAATTGTATTTTTCTGTTTTTCAGAAATCTCGGCATATTCTAGAGGTTATGCAACAATTAATATTTGTATTTTCTTCACTCCACTAAGGCAACCCTGTACCACAGATTACCTGGAAGAAGGATGGGCAATCTCTAACTGCAGATGAACACCACAAGTTTCTATCCATTGGGCGTTTCCTGCAGATCAGCAATGCTCAGGTCACTGACACAGGGAGATACACATGTATTGCATCCAATACAGCTGGAGATAAGAGCAAAAGTTACAGTCTCAATGTGCTTGGTAAGACAGCTGGGCTGGCTCTTGCAGAGGAAATATTAGTCTCAGGAAGAAACAGATAATCACATTGGAATTTTGTAGTACTTCAATTACAGGAATGCTTAAGTTGCCTGGCTACAGTTAAAATTTTGTAGCTTAGTAGTTGATAAATAATAATAGTTCAATAGAAACAGCAGTTCTGTGCTTTAGAGATAGAAAATGAGGAGCTATAACATGATATGCTATGGGATGAGCAGGACAGTACATCGCCTTTTTGTGATTCATAGAAGGATTATCTGAAAACCCCTTCAGATTGTGATCTCTTCATAAAAGCCAAAAACATCTGCAGTTTGCTTTTTTCATGCCGCTTATTGCATAACTAAATGCAAACAATGGCGAGTTTGTTTTCCACATCCTCATCTCCTGCGCTCCTTCCTCCTACTCATCCACTGCTCCCAGGATGACGGAGCGGTGGGTTTGCCAGCTGCTGGCTTCCTGGTGGCCTGTGCTTGACAAAGGCCAAGGTGGGATGGATTCCACCGGCACAGGCTGACTATTGACTTTAGGACAAGACATCAAACCAGATGAATGTTGTCTGATTCTGGGCTCTTGTGTGCCTCCCAGGAATGGCTCCCAGCTATTTAAGGCTGCAACCAGTTTCCTAGACTAAGCAGGGAACAGAAAATTGGCTTTTCATAGAGATTCTTCCTCTGGTTAATGATTGTGTTGTTCTTAGTGTCTCCAACCATTGTGGGTGCAGACAGCCATGGAAGTGCAGAAGATGTCACTATTATCCTCAACAGCCCAACATCACTGGTTTGTGAGGCTTACTCGTATCCTCCAGCTACAATTACCTGGCTGAAAGATGGTAATCCTTTAGAATCCAACAGAAATATCCGCATTTTGCCAGGTAAAATTTTTGACCTTATTGAGAAGTAGCAGAACATGTTATTCTTTTATTGTTTAGTTTCCCTATACAGCTTTTTTTGAAAAATCAAAGGATATATTTCTATTAAGGGCAGTGTTTATACTTCTGTAGCACTTCCCATTTCAATATTTTTATGTGCTTCACAATTAACTGATTATTTACTTGTATCTTATTTGTATTCAGGTATTTATCCTTTTGTTCCATAAAGCTACATGATAGTAAACAGGTTCATTGAAGTTAATAATGAATTGAAATAGCTTGAAATTAAGTGTAGAAATTAGATGGGGAGAGATATAAACAACAACATTAGTAAAAAGAATGAGGTGGCATTTTTCTAGGTCATTAGTAGGATAACTCTTACCTAGCCCATCTATGGAGGTGAAAATCAGGAACAAGCTTTACTAGTAACACTGAAGTAATGTAGAGGCGTTGTTAACTGCAAGTGTTCTGAGGAAGAATGAGTCAATATTGATAACAAGGAATTGAATGACTACATGGAGGGAGAATTTCTAGGAATCTGGTCTGAAAAGAGCTGCAGTCTGATTAAATAGTGACTTACTGCTGATAATGTAGACAATATAAATCATAAAACCCAGGATATTATAGGAAGGAAATTCATGAACGTCAAAGTTGTAGAGGCCACCCAAAGTCCTAAACTCTACCAGCTGATTCACATTTACACTTCTCACATTGTGGTTGTTGCTTCTGTCCATTCTCTGGAGGGAGTTGAGGACCTCTTTCTTACAAAGTACTACACTGAAATAGAAAGGCAGATCAGAGGCTCACCTCATGGAATTTCAGACTGGCTGGGTTTGGAAGAGATCTCTGGGGATTGTCTTGTCCAACCCCCCTCCTCACGCAGGGTCACCCAGGGCAGGTGACACATCCAGGCAGGTTTGGAATCTCTCCAGAGAAAGAGACTCCACAACCTCTCCGGGCAGCCTGGGCCAGGACTCTGTCATTCCTGTATGTTGAATAGGCTGTTTTTTCTTAGTCTTACTGACTATGCCTCCTTTCCCTTTTTCTGTGAATGAAGTGCAGAACCCTAAATCACTTCTTCCTATCTAAATATCTTCAAGAAATCTCTTTTACAGAACTATGTTAACAGATTTTCCAAGAATCCATAAGCAACAGGAGTTGTGACCCAAAGCACTCCTGCAAATTCTTCACATTGATTCCACACAGGGTATATGTTGATAAGCAATCAGATTTTTGTGCATGTCTAAGAGCAGAATTTGGACCAGAAGATTGAAAATATACTGCAGAAACTATTTAAATATTGGGAAGCAAGAGCATAACATGGATGCTGTTAAAGAATGCTGTCTTTTGGCAGGTGGTCGAACCCTGCAGATTCTAAATGCGCAGGAGGACAATGCCGGAAGGTACACCTGTATAGCCACCAATGAGGCTGGAGAAACTTTGAAGCACTATGAAGTGAAAGTCTACAGTAAGGAAATACTTTCAATTTTATTTTTATTTTCATTCTTCTATTTTTCCCCTTTGCATTGTTACCTATCCAGGTGAACATGAGGATTTCTGTTAGTGGCTTTGTTTAGCAAACATCTGCATTAGCTCACGGCACTGTTTGAGGGATGATGCTGGAAAAGTTGCCTGTTGCATCCTTTACAAATGCTGCTGTTGGGCTGAAAATCTTTGTACCACCCAGGGGAAGCCATCTAAGAAATGCTGAGCTTAATTTTCTTCTGATATGCTTTTTGGGGAATGATTTTCAGATCGACCAAATGCAGCACAGTGGGAGATGCAAGCAGAGAATCTTGTGAGTAAATTAAAAAAGGAGGGGAGGGGACTTGTAACATCTAATGGCAAATGTTATTGAGTAAGGTAAAACAGGAGGATACTATTTTTATATCTTTCCGTAAAATACCATATGCACAAAAACTTTCCTACTCGAGGCATCCTATCGGCACATAGTCCTTTGAGCATCTGTGCCTAATACTCTATTTTAATGCTCAAACTCTCCATTATGGGTTCACTCAGGCATGATTTTTCATCTTTTTTTATTTCCCATTCTGAATTGGAGTTTGGTTTGCTCCCTTACAGTAACTGCGCTGTTATTTTAATTACACTAAGTCCCTAATAAGGCCCTGCTGGATTTGGAATAATGAGAAGATGACAAGAGTTCATTATTGAAGTATGGCTATGCAGCAACATAAACCCCCACCCCAAATGCCAGTGCAATTTTCAGTTATTATGGTACTGTAAGCATTAGGGAGAACTTAAAATTTCCCATTGCAAAAAGAATGGAAAATGCTTTGAAAGCATTTAAAAGAGATTATGGGACCAGGGTGAGGGGTAACTTAAGGATTTTGAAATGTTGTGTTTTTATTCTGATTCAGAAAGAAATGAGATTTTGCAACAGTGGGATTTCAGTCAAATGGAATTACTGAGTTTTGACCAGATACTCTGAGAGTGGACTTCATTTCAAACATATGTTTCTGAGAATATTAGTTTCCACTAAAATGCTTTTTAATGACTGCAGTGCACTGTACTTTAGAGAATTCAAGTGAAACATATAATAAAGTGCTATAGCTGGGCAAGACTGTAGTCAGGTTTGCATGTCTAAAACTGTTGAACACAGTTTTATGGGTTTTTATGTATGATACATATATTAAAGGTAGTTTTAAATACAGATATATACATTAAAAAAATATTCAGCTGTAGGAAAGAGGCACATTATAGGAGGAATGCTCTTGCTTTCCCTGAGGTTATCATCCAGGTTTTCCTTTTGTCCAATTGGTATTGAAAGTCATGCAAGTCCCTCTCACCTCCTTTGTTTTTGTGCAGTTCCACCCACCATTAACAAGGGGGATATCTCAGGGATGGGTGTCTCCCCTAAAGAAGTGAAGATCAAGGTCAACCACAGCCTTACCCTGGACTGTGAAGCTCACGCCGTCCCTGCTGCTGCCATCAGCTGGTACAAGGATGGACAGGCCAGTCACAAGCTTAATTCTTTCTAATGGGTGAATTTCATTTTCGTTTCCAACTGCGTGTTCACTGTCACTGTTAATGAACGTTTATGCAGCACAACAGGCTCCCTTGCACTGTTGAAGTCAGCAGGAAGCCATCTTCCCACTGTCTTGCTGGTAGGATCACCCCTCATGCATCTTAGGATGTCCATTGTTGCCCAAACCTCCACAAATTGACACCCTTCCCTTTTTGTGGGTGCTTGACAGTGCCACTGAAACATCAGTACTCAAGTTTTCAGGGCCTGCCATTGACCTGTGCTTTAGAGGCAGAGGGCCCTGCCTAGCAGTAACATCCCATGGTATGAGCACACATCCCTTTGCCATTGTGTAAAGTCCCCAAAGGCCCCATGCTTGGTTCCTCTAAGTGCTGCTCTTGTAGAAGTTGCAGAAAGCCTCCCGCTGGATTCTGGCAGAGCTCACAAAACCACAGAAGCATCTGGATCCTCTGTGGGGTGGAATGAGGCATCGTTCCCACCACACGCAGTCTCCACAACAACATCGCTCTGAAGGAGTGGCCATTTGGAAGCATGATGCCACAGAATCGTTACTGCTGTGTGGTCTGCTGGCTGCAAATAAAAAAGAAATGGTGCAACTCTTCTGTAAGAAAAGAGAACATAACTTCTCTTACTTCACCTGTACTTGGTAGGCAACTTCTCATGCGGCAAACTGCTGCACCTCTGCAGCTGGACCAGCCCTTCCTGGATTTACTGAGCATGTGGAGACAGCCGGGAGTCACAGGAGAGACTGTGTGTACACTGTCTGTCTCTTTCGAGCATATGCTATAATTCTAGGGTCTCCTGATTGTATTGCCAATGAAAAATAATGTTGAGAGGAGTTGAGAGGTCTCCAAAGAAAGACAATGGCTGTAAGCAGGTGGGGGTCAGTCTCTTTTCCCAAGGAACAAGCGATAGGAAAAGAGGAAATGGCCTCAAGTTGTACCAAGGGAGGTTTAGGCTGGGCATGATGAAAAATTTCTTGACCGAAAGGGTTGTCAAGGCTTGTCCCAGGCTGCCCAGGGCAGTGGTAGAGTCTCCATCCCTGGAGGGGTTTCAAAGCTGTGGAGATGTAGTGCTGAGGGATACGATTCAAGAGTGGACTTTGCAGTGCTGGGTTAATGGTTGGACTTGATGATCTCAAAGGTCTTTTCCAACCAGAATGATTCTGTGATTCTATAAATTTTAGGGACAGTAACATCTAATCCTGTGTATCTCTGTGTTGCTGCTGCATTCATTTTATGTCCACGCTGTACCACTGGGCAGCAGATCCTAGTGATTGTGTGACTGTAAGGTGAGTTAGATTGAGTTGTTCACCTTATAGAAAACTGATAGTTTTCCATGTGTAGACTTTCCGTCAGCTCATTGACTTGGCCAGTGAGTTCAGGGATTGAACCAGCCTGATTTAACCATATGTCACAAGAGCCCATGCCCGATGGGAATGTCATTGCTCCTTTCAGCAGCAGCTTGCAGATGGCATTAGTAGTAAATCCTCTTAAGACATCAGCTACCAAGATCAGAAACATGAAGATACAGAGTTTGTGACTATCATGAAAAGAAATCTGTCTCCAGGATCTTGGAGTTTGATCAACTTAACTCAGGGAGGAAAAGCTTTTGGTCTGAGTGAAAGGAGAAGCAGATGAGAAGAGAGCAGGGCTGCCTCACCTGCGGTCAAAGCTGCTATCCCAGGAGCACCCAGCTTAGGACTGTGTCCTAACTGGTGACCCTCAGTAATTTGGTGTCCTAAGCAGCTGCTTTCTTTGCACAGACTGAATGTGGGCCTTACTGGAAGTATTAACAAAAACTGGAGGATGCTCTGTTGGTAGTGGTATCAAAGCAGAGGAAACACTGCCTTAGAAAGGGTATTGAAACAACCTGAATTTGAGAGATTCCGTCATATTATTTCCACAAACATAGCTATTTGTAGTATATGTTTTGCCAAGTATTAATTTCCATGTAAACTTATATTACAGCCACTTAAACCAGACGTCCATGTCGTGATCCAAGCTAGTGGCCGTACTCTGCAGATTAAGGAAGCTCAAATATCAGCCACCGGTCGTTACACTTGTTTGGCATCCAACATTGCTGGAGAGGATGAAATGGAATTTGATGTAAATGTACAGGGTGAGCAGCGTTCAGATCATAAAATTCTTCCAGTAGTCTGCTTTTCTGATATTCTGGGATGTTGGAATTTTTTATAATTTTGTATCCTTTACACCTGCTTTGTCTAATCCAATGGTTTTGTGTGGTTTTTAAATTTTTATTTCATGTATATTTTGCTCATCTTCAAGAAATAATCCAGTAATATCCAATATTGGATTATTCTTTAATACTTTGTGACATATGCAGTGTTTCTGAGGTCAGGAGAATGACATAGTAACGCTGATCTTCTTCACACTCCAGGAAAAAGTTTTAGTTTAGCTTAAACTAGGATGTCATATTTTATTTATCTGTATTGCATGGTACTTAAAGGCCCCCCAGACACACATTGTAAGCCCAGTGTGTGGGCCTGCACACTGTGTATAACTACAGTAAAACAATCGTTAGTCAGTTCTGAAAATTCAGACAAAATTAAAAGTTGAGCAATACCAGATAGCTTACTATTTAAGTATTATTGTTGATTAATACCCTTTGTTGTCAGGTCTTCTTAGACTGTTATTTATTAGTCTTCAGAAAATAGTCAATTGATTGCTCATTCTGGTTAAAACAACTAGAATTTTTCAGGTTAATCTAAACTAAGAGGAGGGCTTAATTCAATACACTTAATTTTTATTGCTGCTATTCAACAATCACAGTGTCTTTTCATTTCCTGAGTTCAAAACCAGCTATTTCTTCTGTAAAATTCTAATGTTTTTCTCCTCCTCGGTTGTAGTTCCTCCTAGTTTCCGAAAGGAATGGGAAGCTGGTAACACGGTAGATGCAGGAAGAGGTGGAGAAAGTAAAGATGTGATTGTCAACAATCCCCTTTCATTGTACTGCGAGACCAATGCTGTTCCTCCTCCAGTCCTGACATGGTATAAAGATGGCTTTCCGCTGAGCTCCAGTGATAAAGTACTAGTATTACCAGGTGAGTATCAAATGTCACTCTTTGACCTTAAGAAATGACATTAGCACTAGTATTTGTATAGTAACAACCAACTTCTCTCTTTCAAAACTTTGCCTTAATGTTGTTTTCAGAACTTCTTGACTGGAAATGTTTCTCTCCAGTCCTTGGACTTAAGCTGCTTCCTTCTTTCATTTAAAAAGTAGTCCTGAAAATAGTGTGAATGTGACCACTTAACTTTGATGTGATCTGTTGAAAAATAGAACACAATAATGATATGTTCTCTCTGATGTGTTCCTGATTTATTTCCTTATTAAGTTTTGCTTTGAAAAAATCATAATGGGAGTGGAAAAGCCTCTTAACTAGGGAGTGAGGCATGGAAATAACCTTTCCAGCAGAAAAATGGCCAGGAGCTCCAACTTAATCTCATATAGGAAAGGAAAAGAGGTGCTGAGAGTGCAAAAAGGGAGACTTTCTGCGCAGAGGTGTTTTGGGCTGGCATGTGTAAAAGAGGGCAGTGGTGGGAATAATGTCTTCTTGTCTACCTATTGCTCATCTACTGGGAGACCAATGGCAACCATCCCCAAAATGTAATCCTAATATGTCCTCTCTTTCTGGAGCTATTTATGTGGCTGTGCTTTAAAGGAGGAATAGAATGAAAGGTACCTATCAAGCTTCAGAAGTGAACTTTTTCACTTTGAAACAGCTTTACCAGAGTATTCTGTGCTTATATTCCCTTTTGCATATTAATTCTCTGTCACCTTGCTGAGAAATATTTCTATTTTTGGTTGAAGAATACTGTCTGGTTGAAGAACATTATTCCTTTCTGTGGAATTAATTACTCTTTTCTAACATTTCAGTATGAACATTGCAGAATTCCAAGTATCTGCCAGAAGAAAAAGTAGCTAGGAAGTAAAAAACTTTAGTTACTTCTAATTCAGAACAAATGCTAACCATTCATAAATTTGCTTGCTCAGGTCTCTAGTGAAATGTGGTGTGGAAACAATGGAAACTGCTTGCTGCTGCATTTAAACCTTGAATGCATTTTCCTTCCAGGAGGCCGAGTGCTGCAGATTCCACGGGCACAGGTTGAAGATGCTGGGAGATACATGTGTGTGGCGGTGAACGAAGCCGGGGAGGATTCCATTCGTTATGATGTCCGCGTGCTCTGTGAGCTTTCCTGCTTTCCTTTTTAAAGAAAAAAAAAAAAAAAAAAATTTCTGTGGAAACTGATGAAGCATTACAGTCCAGGTTTACTTAATGTTTTTAAAGTTTATAAATTCTGCATGAAATGAATCATATAGAATCGTGGAATGGTTTGGGTTGGAAGGGACCTTAAAAATCATCTTGTTCCAACCACCCTCCTGCCATGGACAGGGACACCTCCTACTACACGAGGTTGCTCAAAGCCCCATCCAACCTGGTTTTGAACGCTTCTAGTGATAGAGCATCCACAACTTCGCTGGGCAACCTGTGCTAGTGTCTCAGCACCCTCAGAGGGAAGAACTTCCATACTTCCAATCTAAATCTCCCCTCTTCCATTTTAAAGCCATTACCCCTTGTCCTATCACTACAAGCCCTTGTAAAAAGTCCCTCCCCAGCTTTCTGGTTTATATAAGATGCTGGAGTTTGGTTGAAGTATAGAGAATTACATTAAAGTAGTGTTAGTGTTAGTTCAGTATGGCTTCAGGTTATTGTTATAGGAACTCAACTGAGTTACCTCTATCATGCTTCACCAGAAAGAAAAGTACATGTAGATATCCAGGTTTTATCTCGATATTTCTTGTTTCATATCCAGTTTTCAATTGAAAATTCTGACCTACTAGGCTTTTCTCTCTCCTTATTTTGATCATCATTTTCTAAAATACCTGCAAAACTTCCAAAGACTTAAGGGAATTGATGATTTAGACCAATCTCTGAATGCCTGCAGGGTCCATTCTGTGTGATCTGTTCACAAACATTGCACAGAAAGCTTTTGTGTGCTGCTTGCCTTGTCTGTTGATGGGCTCAATGTTTTTGCCTTGGGAAATGCTTATTTTTTTACCTTTATTTCTGTATCTACCACCAAAAACTCAGATTTATTGTTAGGAAGGGATCCTGCCTTGAAAATCTTCTTTTATTCAGCAAAGAACATGATGAACTTAACTAGAAAATGAGTTTTCATCTCTTCTTCTTTATAGCTGTTGTGAATAAACATTGTTCTCCTGCAGTTCTTCAGGTTATACTGGCTTGTTCCAGCTTAACTACTCTTGGGAATTAATATCTTTCACTATAGTCATTGAAGATTCCACTACTTTCTTTCAAAAACCCAATCAAAAAGATTGGTCTGCAATCTTAAAAAAGGCAAAACCCAACAGAAAACACTGGGAGGTGCTAATTCACAATGTTGTTCTCACATTTTGCTCTTTCATAGTACCACCATCCATCAGTGGAGCTGATGGGGATCTGCCTGAAGAGGTGACTGTGCTGGTGAACAAGGTTGCAGTGATGAACTGTGTTACAAGTGGCAGCCCTTCTCCAATCATTACCTGGCAGAAGGATGGCCACCTCCTAGCAGAAGATGAGAAACACACATTTTTGTCCAACGGAAGGAGGTTACAGGTAGCTCTTAATGAAAAATCAATTTTTAGCATTACAAACAACAAGCTTCCCATAAAACTGTTTAGATTTGTTAAGCATGTGTTTCTATATTTTTTTTTTCTACAAGGTGCCGCAAACCTGAGTTTTTGCCCCTTGCTCCTGTGCCTCAGCTGCTGCTTCTCACTCCCATGTAGTTTCCTCAGTCGTGCTGACCCAGCTGTTTGTGGGGTCACGCTATGAACTGCAACACTGGTTTAAAATAACATTGATTTATGTAGAGAACAACTGATTGCCATCAATCTTGTCCAAGTTTCCCTAGCAAAGTCTAATTATTGCAAAATGTACTTTTTTTTTTTCTTTTTAAGAAAATAGTGTGTTCTAATGAACTCCTCCTTCCTATCAATGAATGCAATTGGATGAAACTCTTAAAACAGTTAGAAAGCTGAGCTTAATTCTCTCCACTTGATTCTTTGACAGTAAATTATCTCATATGTTAACTCTGCAACCATATTTTTTTTCTTTTTATTCATCTTAGATTTTAAATACCCAAATAACAGATACAGGCAGGTACGTCTGCATTGTGGAAAATATAGCTGGAAGAGCCAAGAAGTATTTTAACCTAAATATTCATGGTAAGTTCAATAATCTATAATTTTCTGATTGTCTTCTTTCAAATCTTAGTTTAGCTTGAATTTGTTAATTTTAGCAGAGTGATTAAGGACATAATTTGTCCCTATGCATGTAACTTGTCTTATTTGAGTTAGTGGAGATTCTGACATATCAGAAATCAAATATAAATTTAAAGCACCTTGGCGACATGTGGCTTTTGATACTACATGGTTTTACCCTCTTACTTGTATTCTACATAGGTGGAAATCATTGTTGCAAGAGCCTTGTGTAGTGGCTGTGTCTGTAGGGGTTGCTAAACCTTGAAATCATGAATTACCAGCAGATTGCATTATAGTCTGATTTCATATGTTCATAAAATGCATTTTTTCAAGAAAATTAAGGATTAGGAAGAATTAAACACAGAGATCTGACATTGTAAAAGTTTACTTTAAAAAAATTTACCCTGTAAGATTTCTTTCTTTTATCTCTTTTTTGTTTTTTTAGTGGAGTTAGAATAGAGTTACAATAAATTTTGACCTTCAACATCACAAATCTGAAAAAAATGCAATCAAGAAACTAAAACATTTTCCATTATTTTAAAAAACAGTCTCTCCACCACCTTCCCTTACCACTCCTGATAGGTTCATAAAATCAGGATATCTCTAATTAACCTCTCAGAGTAAACCCTCACTTCCCCTTTTCATTTCTACACACTCTTCATCCCACCACTTTCAGCATTCCATTCTGAACTGAAGATCAAACAAGCATTATTCCCACAAATTCATTTGCACCATTACATTTTTAAACCTTACACACGGAATACTGACAACTACATCTTTATCTGCTTTCATGGTATGATTTGGAGACTTATATCACATTCTTTTACATGTGATTGTCATCCTTTTTCACATCCTTCTGTATTACACGTGAGATGAAAAACAAGTGCTGTCTTCTCTCCGTCACTTAAATATAGTAATAGCATTCCAGGAATCTAATGATTCAGGTTATTACATACAGAAGAAATAAATAGTTTTCTCATTCGCTCATGCAGCGAATTTACAAATTAAATGAAACAAAACAATAGTGCTTTTTTCCTACTCAGTAATACAATTCACCAAAACTAGTGTTGTCATGGGAAGAGTTTACCCTGGAGTCATTCTCTGAGAAGTTATTTTCTTTCAGTGGAGTCTGTCCCTATTTCCTCATGTTTTGAGTTTTGTTGTTAAATCAAAATATTTTGCTTTTCTTTACATTTGTGTTTTAATTTAAGCTTCTTGTCTTAAAATATTTGTTTTATAATGACTATAGTCTAATACTGTTATTTTAACAGTAAATAAATAAATTTTTTGCACGAAGCTTCATTCTAACTCAAGACTATGATCAATTTTGGTGTATTATTCTCTACAAGTTCAGTTTCAATTGAAAAATTAGACTATGGCTGTTCAGGAAAGGACCACACAGGGTGAAGCACTGGTGAAAACACATTATCACTAAACAATGTGGTCTTTGTTTTGTCAGTGTCAAAAAAAGGTTATTTTCTAGCATTTATGTATGTTTCTAATGGAACTGCTTTCACAAATGTAAGTAAAATATTAAGGATGATACACTTTAATAAGTTGAAAAATTCACTTCTTGTCTCAAAGGTGAGTAATAAAACTAAAATAAACCTTCCAAAACATTGAAAATAAACATCCAGTTTTAAAATTTCAACCTCTGACTGCAATATGTAATAAATACATCATTTTAGAATTATAGAATGGTTTGGGTTGAAAGGGACCTTCAAGATCATCTAGTTTCAACTCCTCTGCCATGGGCAGGGACACCTCCCACTAGACCAGGTTGCTCAAAGCCCCATCCAACCCGGTCTTGAACACATCCAAGCATGGAGTATCCACAACTTCCCTGGGCAACCTGTTCCAGTGTCTCACCACCCTCAGAGTGAAGAACATATTCCTTACTTGTAATCTAAATCTCCCCTCTTCCATTTTGAAGCCATTGCCCCTTGTCCTATCGCTGGAAGCCCTTGTAAAAAGTCTCTCTCCAGCATTCTTGTAGGCCCCCTTCAGATACTGGCTGAACAAGCCCAATTCTCTCAGCTTGTCTTTGTAGGAGAGGGTTTCCAGCCCTCTGATCATCTTTGTGACCTTCTGTGGACCCGCTCTAACAGATCCATAACCTTCTTGTATTGGGAGCTCCAGACACAGTGCTCCACATGGGGTCTCACCAGAGCAGAGCAGAGGGACAGAATCAAGTCCCTCAACCTGCTGCCCACTCTGCTGAGGATGCAGCCCAGGACACAGTTGGCTTTCTGGGCTGCACTTGCATATTATTGGCTCAGGTTGAGCTTTTCATCAACCATCACCCCCAAGTCTTTCTCCTCAGCTGCTCTTAATCCATACTCTACCCAGCCTGTATTTGTGCTTGGGATTGCCCTGGCCCAGGTGCAGGACCTTGCACTTGGCCTTGTTGAACCTCATGAGGTTGGCTTTGGTCCACCTCTCAAGCCTGTCAAGGTCCCTTTGTATGGCATCCCTTTCCTTCAGCATGTCAACCGCACCACACAGCTCTGTATCATCCACAACTTGCTGAGAGTGCCCTCAATACAACAATTTTCACACCAAATACCAAACCTGAGCCCATTACTGCGTCTGTCTCCACATACAAATCCATGTGCATGTGCAGATTACCTGTGGTACATTTGGGAGCACTTTGTGCATGCAGTGGGGGCTGTGGAATTTCAAATCTACTCCTTCCATAGCTTAAGCAAAATTCATTAAGAGGTAGCTCAGGCTTGGCCCTGCATGTTCGATTGCCCACTGTCTTGTTTGCCAATAATTCCATCTGTGGGAAAGCGACTGTAAAAGTAAATAAATATGAATAACTATAAAATGTCATCAGATCAGGATTCTCCATTTATCCTAGAGAACCATTTCATGCTCATTATCAAGGAAATAACCTCCTGTTATTCTGAGTTGGAAAAGATGGACTGAATTCACCCATTGACTTTGACTCTTCTTGTTTTTGTGGTGCCACAGAGGAGCAATAAACTTGGCTTAATGGCTGGTTTGTGTCACTCAAATGACAGAAAGCAGCTGGAACATTTCTGGTGAACATGGTCCAAAATACTTGAATGTTTCTGTCTTTGAAGAAGAGGATTCCGTGTGTTTTTTGGAATGATTTTTCCACCCAATAGAGCCAAGAACATGCTTTTGCTTTCTTCTTAAGTGTTTTATATATACACACTGTAAAAACATGGAAATGAAAACTTTGGAGTTATTAAAAGGAAGAGATTTACTGTTACTCCACTTTAAATAGTCTTTGTAGGAAGGTCAAGCGTCAAAATAGTCTCGTATTTCAAAATACTGGGACTTGTAAGCTTAAAAATGCACCCCTCAGAGCAATGCTTGTGTGCCAGGATTTTCAAGTGATTAGCTCACTATTAAACAACAGGTTTGTCTGGTTAATGAAAGAACTCTGAACTGTTTCGGAGTTTTGGAATAGGGTTTTTGGATAGGGTTTTTGGAACCCTATCATGAGAAAATGGACTACTTCAGAAAGAATAAGAGCAATACAATATCTGGAAGAAATTATACTTAGTCATCCTTCATCTCTTGATGTGGTAAATTTAATGTGTCCTGCCTTAAAGAGCAAATATCCCATAAATATAGTGTTTTAAAATTGCTGGTGCATTAGTCAGGAACTGCAGGATCTCCTGTAGGTTCATCAGCCTTCCCAAATCTCCAGCACAGAAGGACTGCACATGAAATCATTGATGGTTTTGTGAATT
The DNA here is from genome assembly GCA_013401335.1 of Brachypteracias leptosomus. Taxonomy (NCBI): domain Eukaryota; kingdom Metazoa; phylum Chordata; class Aves; order Coraciiformes; family Brachypteraciidae; genus Brachypteracias; species Brachypteracias leptosomus. The sequence goes on from VYZX01015810.1 coordinate 90,945, forward strand.
ATATGAACACCAATGACCATTAGATTGGTCATATTTCCAAGTACATCCACAAAGCAGTGGATCCATTCATAAGATGTTAAAGATTTCTGCAATTTGGCCCTTTGGCAAAACTCAGCAATTCATCTTTATTTTAGTAAATCGGGATCTTGGGAAATATTTTTTGCTGATGTTGTGATAGATACTATTAATGTGTTTCTCTCCACAGTTCCTCCAAGTGTTGTTGGTGTTAATCCTGAGAATTTGACTGTAGTGGTGAATAATTTCATCTCGCTCACTTGTGAGGTCACTGGCTTTCCACCTCCTGATCTCAGCTGGCTCAAGAATGGAAAACCTATCAGCTCAAATACCAACACTTTTATTGTGCCTGGTGAGGAATCTCAGCTATTTCTACAGCCTTTGAGTTCAAATTCTGTCTGTTTTGTCTTGATAAGGGCAATGGTCACTGTCTATAGAGACAGTGTATTCTTAGTATTGCTCCAGCAAGTAGACAGGACACTTGGCCTACTGTGTTTAGTAATTTTTTGGCTGTTGGATGGGTTCCATAAAGAACTGAATTAAGTTGTGTGGAAAAGACTAGAGTGTAACTCACATGACAGAGGTGCTCTGGTACAGGTATTGGCTAAAGCTGAGGTATTTTGATTCAGAAATTGAGATAAATTCTGCTGGTTTAGGTGACAAAAAGCCTTCCTGTTAACTACAGTGGGAAACTCGATTAACCCTGCTGGAGTCCCAGGAAGAAATCCCTGTATTCTGAGATCTCCTTAACCATTCAAAGCTCCTCACTATAGATGAGGGCAATGAGTGTGTCATTTCACAGCATGATAGGGGTTGGAAGGAACCTCTGGAAATCATCTCATCCAACCCCCCTGCCAAAGCAAGTTCATCTAAGGCATGTTACAAAGGATTGCATCCAGGTGGGTTTGGAATCTCTCCAGAGGAGACTCCAAAACCTCTCTGGGAAGCCTGGTCCAGGCTCTGGCACCCTCACAGTAAAGAAGTTTCTCCTCATGATCGGATTACTGCCTCTGCTGCTCACCTTCAGTCCAGGGAGTGGAGTGAAGATCACTTGCTGTGCTGTGCAGTCCTGCCTTGCTGGTATAATGTGACTGAGGGCTGCGTTATGGCATACACTGAGGCATGGACATGGAAATGGCTTCATGGCAGTGGAGGGACCTGTGCAGATTAGTGATTTGGGCACAGACAGTGAGAAGCTTCAGGAGTGGGGAAAGGTGAGACCAGGGAATAGAGATGGGATAATGACAGTTAAGTGGGAAAGGGATAGTTCTGTTAGGAGACAGAAGATAGCAGCTACCGAACAAACAGGTCTAACAGGAGGATTCGTGGTCCAAACGTAATTAACATCAATAATGAAATTTTCCCTAAAATTTTAGTTCTCTTGACTGGATTTATTTTATTATTTTTAAAGATTTATGAACCTTAAGCAATGGCAACACATCACTTTTTTGAATCTGAGGTTAATTTACTGCCTGTGCTCAGTCTGTTGGACCTGCAATTTTAAAGTAGCATTTGAGATGGATACAACAAACACAGAATAAATCTTAAACCTTCTCTCTTTACTTCAGGTGCTCAGACTCTGCAGATTCCCAGAGCCAAACTACCAGATGGTGGTGAATATACCTGTATTGCCAGAAACCAAGCTGGGGAAAGTCAGAAGAAGAGTTTCCTAACTGTCCTTGGTTTGTTCTTTACTATTTTTGGAAATAATATCTATCACTTTGAAAATGCAGCATTTTATATTTGTTTTTATTAGGTTGTTTTCTGCCTTCTCATAAAACAATGGCAGAACTAACTCTGAGTTTCTTCTACAGTGCCCCCAAGCATCAAGGACCAGAGTGGAACATCCCTCACCCTGCTGAACGTGAGAGTAGGTACCCCAGTGATGTTAGAGTGTGAATTCAATGCTATTCCTCCACCAGTCATCACCTGGTACAAGAACAGGCGCATCATTTCAGAGTCTGCAAAGGTGGAGATCTTAGCAGATGGGCAAACGCTACACATCAAGGGTGCAGAGGTAGGCCAGGCTGGTGGGACATGGCATCTGCCACTGCTCTGCTACTGTTAAGAAATTATTTTGCTCTTTTTTGGTGTGTTCTACTGGCTGTATGGAGGAGATGTATTTACTAGAGGCCTTTCATTCTGTGAAAAGGACCTTGAGTTGCCAGAGGCAAATCAAAACTGTAGCATTGCAATGTGACTCCATAATAAGGTTTTTCTAATTTATTTTTATTTTAGGTTTCTGACACGGGCCAATATATGTGCAAAGCCATAAATATTGCAGGGCAAGATGATAAAAATTTCCATCTTAATGTTTACGGTGAGCATACTCTGCATTATCCACAGTAGTTATTATGATACCATAGACATTGTAGAGTAGACAATTCAAAATCAATGTGCAAAAATATTTGGTAACCAAACCATTCTTACTGCTTCCACTCAACTTATAGTGCCACCAAATATAGAAGGCCCTGAACAAGAGTCTATCAATGAAACTATCAGTAATCCTGTTACCTTTGTGTGTGATGCTACTGGAATCCCTCCACCAATGTTAGTGTGGCTTAAGAATGGAAAACCAATAGGTAATGTTCTCTCATACTCTTTTCTCCTCTTTTTTTACGCCCTTTGGAGCACCATGGTGCTATTTGCTGTCTGTTTTTTGTTTTCTCTTCATCTGCCTCTAGATAGACTCTTATGTTAACTGATTAGAATCTTTATTTTGTTTTGAAATTTTGATTAAAACATTTCTCAAGATGAGTTTTCTCCCTGTGCCCTGGTTTGGAATGGTGACCTCTTCCCATATTTTCAGAAAACTCCGGTTCTCTTGAAGTTCATATTTTATCTGGTGGAAGCAAGCTTCAGATTGCTCACTCTCAGCTTTTGGACAGTGGGACCTACACGTGTATTGCCTCAAATACAGAGGGAAAAGCTCAGAAAAGTTATGTGCTTTCTATCCAAGGTAAGGCACGAGAGTGCAGCGAGCAGAGCTGTTTAATAACTGGTTGAGTATGACACTGTCTGTACTAGAGACACATGGTTTCAGAAGCAGTGATACTTGTTGCCTTGTTTGCTGTAGCAAATAGGAGACAGCAGAGAAAAAAGCTGGGGAAGGACATTTTTCAAGGGCTTGTGGTGATAGGATGGGTGGTAATGGCTTTAAACTGGAAGAGGGAAGATTGAGATTAGATGTAAGACAACAAGCATTTAATTGTTGCAGTGCATTGTGATGTTTAATGAAATGGAGATTCTGTCATAATATAACATTGAGCAGATAACTGTAGATATTAAATAAAATAAAATTAAATTTATCTCTAGAATGATATAATCATATACTTTCTAACCAAGATTTGAATGGAGGTGCTGCAATAAATGCTCCTACTTATGAGCTACTGCAGTGTAACTTTTTACAGTGTGGATTATGTTTCTTGCTGATGAATCTTCTCTCCATCATACATTTCCAGTTCCCCCTAATATTGTTGGCTCTGAAATGCCTAGTGAGGTCAGCGTCCTCCTGGGAGAAAGCATCCAGCTCATCTGCAATGCCTATGGAGTGCCCATGCCTGTTGTGCAATGGCTTAAAGATGGAAAAACAGTTGCCAGTGATGATTTAGAAAGACTAAGGCAAGCAAAAATAAGCAGACTCTGCATTCTGTTCTTCTAAAACGTTAAACCCTAGAGGGTCCTAAAGAGGGAGCATAAAAGAGAGCCCTAAGGAGGAGTGTAAAGAGTGCCTGAATTGTAGCTGAGCCAGGTTAAGAACATCTTCTCCCTCTTATCTTCTGTAAATCTCATATACTTTGCTATTACTGTGATTTTATTTTATTTTTTGTACAGAGATAGGTATGGAGTATCTATTTCCTTCTCAGTTAATAAATCCCATTAAAGTTCATCAGGTTCACTGAAGTTTTTTAAGGTCAATAAGTTCCATTAAGTTCCTCTGGAGAAGAAAGATCTGAGACATGGAAACATTTTACTCTTGATGCTTTTCATTATGGGTTTTTCAAAAGCTTGTTTGGAATTGAATCCTAATACAAGGCTAACCGAGACATCTCTAGGAAAACCCCCGTAGTCTATCCCAAATAATAATATTTTGCAAAAAAACAATGGCTGTGTCACCAAATTCCCAAGAGGATAGAGGTAGCTGATTTGAATGTAAAAAACTGATTGTTTCTTTGCTGGGTCCTAGGAATAAGTAAACAAATGCTCTGTGTTTTATGACCTTCCTTGTAGAGTATCTCCAGATGGCAGCACATTAAACATTGTCAGAGCTCTCAGTTCTGATACAGGAAAATACACTTGTGTGGCTACTAATCCTGCCGGAGAGGAAGACCGAATTTTCAACGTGAATGTATATGGTGAGTTTTCACGAATGGGAAACTGAAATCCGCTTCTAGCTTTGTAAAGCAGAGCCAAGAGAAGGCCAGGCAAGGAATGCCTGTCTCCAGTGGAATGCTACATGCATGTGTTTCCAATTTCATGTACTGTAGATATCACAGTATATTACACAGGATGTTCTGTCAATGACAGAAAGATTGAAATCACTAGTAAATGTGTTTTGGGATAAGAAGAAATTAATTCCTTTGATGTATTTCATAATAGAGGAATTATGCTTGCGGTGATTTTTTATTTATTTTTTTTTTAAAGAAAGATACACTTGGGGCTCATTTTAGTGCTTTTCTTGTTGTATTAGTTTATCTTCACTAATTCCAGTCAAGTAAATCAACTAAAACCAGAGTAGTATGGTAGGGGACCAATGGTTAAAGGACCCTAGAGTTTAGAAGTTAAATGATACGAGTTTTGGATGAAATTCTTCTCTCTTGATGAAATTCTTCTCTTGCACATTTTGACATACAGAAGATTATGAGCATAACTCTTCTTTAGTGGTGTAAAGAGTGGAAGTTTTAATTTGTGAAAAATGTATTCATAAAGTACAATGCCTAGTGTGAAACAGTAAAGGATTCTAACAAGTAGCTTTTCACAAGGTGTGTCTATTCCAGTTCCACAGACTCAGCTGGAATATGAGCATGAGCAGAGTAGCAAGAGATGACCTTTGATAGAATAAGTAACAATGCCAAATGACCACATCACATCTTTCTGGGACAGAATGGCACAACACAACAGTAGGGACATTTTTGGTCAATCTGTATTGGTTGAGGTTCAAGCACTAACCAACCTTAAATGGTCTTATCTATGTAACTGTCATGATGCAGGATGGAATCTGAAGTCAGCCAGAGCTTGGAGCTGCTTGTGGCTGGGCCTTCTTTATACACTGAGCCCCCTCTTGTCCCTAAGACCAAGGCTTTCAAACTAACCTGTAAACCCCAAAACCCCCCAAGACATTTCTGTTAAAAAAATCAGCCAGAATACTTTGAAATTTTCTATAAATATATAGATAGATATAGGTATTTTAAGGAATTAATTAATTTAAATCTTCAGTTAGCATACACATCTAGAAGTTAATAAACTGACTTTCCTCCTGCATGATTCTAGCTTTCACTTCATTTAGTTTTTATTTTAGGAGGTAAGTTTGAGTGGCAGCAAACTGTTGAGTCCTATCAGGCCTTTGAGCAGTTCAGTCTGGCCCCTCTAAGGCTTGACTGCTTGCTCCTTCCTGCATTGTCATCCTCTCACCATGAAATTCAGGCTCTGAGCTCCCTTTTGTTTGCTGCAGCCTGATAAGTCGAAGAGATAATTCTAATATCATTCTAAAGTGCATCTGATTTTAAATATGTAAATAGATAATTTATTAGTTCCTAATATTATTACTAGAGGATTTATTCTTTAAAAAGATGGGGATCATCTTGTTGAATTGCCTATGAGACATTAGGAGCAGGATTTCCTGCAAGGTAACACATGTGGAATGATTTTAAGAGACAGTTTTAATATCTTCCTTTTCAACATTTACAAAATGTAGTTCCTCCAACAATAGCCAGTAATAAAGATGAACCAGAGGACCTCACTGCCCTTTTGGACACCTCCCTAAATATTGAATGTACTGCTACTGGAACCCCACCACCACAGATAAACTGGCTAAAGAATGGCCTTCCTCTGTCTGTCTCCTCCCAAATCTGGTTGCTGTCAGCTGGGCAAATTCTCAGGTTGGTTTTCATCTATTTTAACTAGCTGAGTTTTCTGTTCTCTTTTGCTC
>VYZX01015810.1:98675-128375 GCA_013401335.1 Brachypteracias leptosomus
ACCTCCCACTAGATCAGGTTACTCAGAGCCCATCCAGCCTGGCCTTAAAAATTTCCAGGGATGGGGCTTCCACCACCTCTCTGGGCAACCTATTCCAGTGTCTCACCAGATACCTAAAAGTGTGTGAATGTGTGATACAATATATATTTTTTCCCAATGTTTCCTGAGTACCAGGTTGGATGGTGCCTTGCGCATCCTGGTCTAGTGGGAAGTGTCCCTGCTCACGGCANAAGAACTTGGATGGTTTTCGTCCCACAGAACCACCTCACATCAATGGTTCAGATGAACCAGAAGAACTCTCTGTCATCGTTAACAACCCTCTTGAACTTATCTGCCTCTCCTCTGGAATCCCAGTCCCCAAAATCTCGTGGATGAAAGATGGGCGCCCACTTCTACAGAATGACAATGTTCATATCCTAAGAGAAGTCCTTCGAATACCCAGTGCTCAGGTAGAGTATTTGTTTCAGAATAGGCTCAGTTTGCAAACCCTCAAGGAGGGCGCAGAACTGTCTGCTCTTAGGACCACCTGAAGAGATGTCCTAAAAAGCCTTTTTAAAATCATTCAGTTGCATTTGTGGTTAGAGAATATGTTTTTCAGACCTTTTCTTGGAGTTTCCCATACAGAACAAGTGAAGTATTATGAGTTGACAGTGCCCACGCACTTCTCCCTCTTCTGAGCGTTATTACTTTGAGTTCATTTCAGAGTACTGTGATTTTTTTTAGTTATTGATGCTTCTTGTTGCAAAGCAGAACAATCAGTGCTAGTGACTTGACTTTTTCTGGGTTATTTCTGGGTTTAATCTGTGTCTGTGATCTGTTCTTGTTCCCGTCCTACCTATTTAACTCTTGTTACTATCTCTTACTTTTCTTTTTTTGTGCTTTATAGCTCCACCCCAGCCTTTCTTCTCTTTCCATTAGCTGGGATTTTCCTAATATCCATTTGCATTTCACATGTTGGACTTGATGATCTCTTCCAACGAGAATGATTCTATGATTCTATGCATAAGCCATAGATTACAAAGAAAAGCCGCATTTGCAGCCATCTGTACACATGTTAAGAAAAATAAAGACAACAGAAAGACTTTCAGATGAATTCAGACAATAAAGGAGTCCAGGGAAAAACTACCTTTAAAAGTCTGTACCAATAAACTAAGGCTGTATTCAGAATTTCAACTTCATTGAACTTCATTGATGGTCTGTTTCAAAAGGCATCACAAAGAAGGGTACATGATGGAGGCACTTTATCCAGAGAGATTTAATGGAGTCCTGCCACTCCTAAGCCATCATCTGTTTTACCAACATGGTAAAAGAAAGAAGTTTTCAAGAACTTCATTAACTTATTTTCAAGCATTTCTTATCTATTGTGTTTGTGTTCAAGTGCTGCCTGTTGTACTTTGTCATCCATGTTTGTATTTCCCATTTTTTCTGTCCTGTTCCCATATTCTGAGGTTTCCACTGAAGTTGTTTGTGTGCTTCTAGGTGGAAGACACAGGAAGATACACGTGTTTGGCATCTAGCCCAGCAGGAGATGATGACAAGGAATATTTAGTAAGAGTTCATGGTAAGTTTAGTTTAGGAAAGAAATTATTCCTTCAAAGCATAAACTACTAAGGAATGTATTAGAGTCTTATTTAACAAGTTACATATTACTAAAGGAGAAATATTGTGTGTTTCGAGAAAGTGATATTACACCAGATGTTCATAATTAACGTTTCTGAATAAGGGTAACCATTCTGAGTGTGATACACAATTAAAAGGGAAAGTTCTACCTGCAACAACTGATTAGTGTCATAATTTTAAGTCTTATGTTTTGAATTATAGATATCAGTATTCAGTTGGATTGAGTTTATTGTGCTTACTGAAAAAGGATGTGAAGTTTACTGATATCTATGATCATCTTAGTTTTTCAGTAGAAGAAGGTAAGAAACATATTTAGAAATGAAAACATAAAAGGTGGTGACAGTCAAGGAAGCATAAATGGGACTTCTGCAGCTCTCCAAGATGCCTTGGGTTTCTTCTTGAAGGTTACAGCTCCTGTGTTTATTGATGAACAGTTTATGGAACAGAGGTGTTCTCTGCTCCGTCTGACTGAATCACTGGTACTCTCACTGAGAGTGGACTTTAATTTCTATCATGGTAGTTTCCAGCATGTGACTTAGGGAACAGGTTCACCAGTTAAACAAATGTATCTTTAACACAGTTATTGAAATGTAGAGCTAATTAATGATACTGTAGCTTTTCATTTGTTTCAAACTTAAGAAATACATTGGAAATTTTCGGTGAATGGTTTTAATGGTAGCTCATATGTGTGGTGTTTGGTTTTTTTCTTCATTTTTGTAACAGTTCCCCCTAACATTGCTGGTACCAGTGGTCCACAGGACCTCACCGTGCTGCAGAACAGACAAGTTATACTGGAATGCAAGTCAGATGCTGTGCCACCTCCCACAATCTCATGGCTTAAAAATGGAGAACTTCTAGAGGTACAGCAGTTACATTATTTGTACCCATTGTTTTTTACACACAGTGCTTGACGTTTCTCACTGTGCTCACTTGCCCCTTCAGTGCAGTCCAAGTTACAGTGCCTTGAATTCAAGAGAAGCTGAGTAGCCCCAGTAAAACTCCAGTTAGTCCTAAATGAGTAGCTAAAGCTAGCAAGCATGTGAAGTGGCCATCCCGCTGTTACTTGTTCTTTTTTCCTTTAGGGGGATCCCTTGCTCCTCCTGGATCCTCTGAACAATGCTAGAAGCCTTCGGTATACTCCTGAATGGCTTCCCAGGAAAGGTAGCTGAGAAAAGACTACACTATATGTTTCCTTTGGGTATATTATGCATCCTCCTCTTCTAGTAGCATTTAGAAAGGAAGTTAAATTCTTTATGGTGGAAAAAAAAAACCAAAATGGATTCTAATCACCACAGTTTTGTATCAAATGCATCTTTTTCACTCAGAATTCCCTGTAGCGTCATGTTAATCCATCAAATCTTTGCTGGTTGAGAGACAATTAGCAAGAGGAGGATGGTTTATACAGAAAGAATTTTTCCTTCCCATCCTCTTCCTTGGTGTCACTCAGAAACCAGGTGCTTTCCAATTGAATAATTTAAGTTCTGTTATTAGTTGAACCTAATTAATTCATCATTTTTCCTCAATTGATCCTTATTCATTAATAAAAAGGAAACAAATTCAGCTTATAAATTGTCTCCTTTAACTGTAGTCCATCAGTATTCTTCACTCAAAGTTATGTTTTACTTGCTTTTCTTCTGACATGCCATTCCTCAGGCTCTTTCTCATAAATTTAAAAGAATGAAATGTTAGTGAAAGAAATAACGATGTGGTGGGTGATGATGTCCTAAGTACTGCTGGGGAACATTACCTTGAATATAACACAAGGCCTAGCTAGGAATGAGTTTAAAGAAACACTCCTCTTCTGAATGGTTAATTCTTTAATTGGGTAGTGTTTTTTTGTTTTTTTTTTTAATGAAAGCAAGGTTGAACAGAGCTTGTAAATTAAGCATGTCTTCCTTGGAAAGCTTGTGTTTTAAAAGTAGTACTTAATAAGCCACGAAAAGAAGCCACTGGCACAAATATTCACCAGAAACCAAAGCAATAGAACACCACTACAATAGACATAGGTACTCAGATGATAACCTCTGAATTAACTTCTGGAATAGTAGTTCTCCTCTTGCCTCATATCATTATGTGAGGGCCAATGCATCATGGTTGTGCAATATGGGCAAGGTCCCTTCCAAACCAAACCATTCTATGATAATAGAGCAGGGAATTTTAATCTAGAGCTAGCTCTCCTCGAGCACTGAACTTCTGTTATAGGTTTCTTTCAGACATGGCACTCTTGATTTGTCACACGTACTTTAAATAGCAAACTTAGGTTTATTTTATTTCCCACCATCCTTTTCATACTTCAGCTTATCTTATCAAAATATATATTCCAGATATCAGGAAAACATTGGTGTCCTTCTGAATGCCTGGTTGCTTTCTCAACCTCAAAGCAGTGTAATAGCCTGCTAATACTAAGCAGTTAGGAAAGAGCTTTCCTTGGGTGTGCAATGAGAAGTGCTCTGCAGCATATCATCATCCTTATCTTGGAAAAATTGAGGTTTCATGGTAATAAGAGAGGATTGGAAGAAGTCAGGATCTCAGGTTTCAGTGTTATTTCGATTTAAATCATCACTGCTTTGCTGAGAAACAGCCTCATGGTAGAGGGCGTCAGTCATCCTAATTTTGTTGTCTTCTACTCTAGGCCTCTGTATGCTTAATGATGTAATGGTGCAGCACCACCATTTTTGGTAGCAGAACCATAGAAAGATCTAGCCTCTAGCACCTTTGGAGTCCTTGCACTCTTCATTGACTTGGAAATGCACATTAAGAATTAGGTGGGAGCATCTTGACCTAATCTGGCTTTATTGAAACACCAACAGAATTGCTGAATTTGTGGGATTTTTCAGAGATGTTTGTTCTGGCATACCTTGAGTAGAGCATAAGGATTAAACAATAGCTTTATTGCCTGTGTTTTGTCATCTGTAGGCTTCTATGTTTAGAAACCATGGCATAGGCTTTGCACTCAACAGGAAATACCAGTTATTACCCCAAATCTGACTGTCTATAGTCCACTGTGGTGGTGAACCACTTCACGTCTGAGGTTCCAGCACTGCTGGTTATTCTGTGTTGAGTTGGTGCCTAGAATGAGACCAGCGTACCCGTGTACTAGTGGAGAGAAGGGCAGAACCAGAGGAGTTTCACCTCTGTTGCAGTTACTATTCTCAGATCTTCTAACCAAAAAAGTAGGAGAGAATGTCAGCTTTCAATGTCAAAGTATGGATAGCACATACTGGAAAAGTTTGAGTTTCTGTTCTTTTTCTATTGTTTTTTTTAATCCAGCCAAGTTTTTTGAACAGTTGTTCAAACAGTAGTTGTTGTTGCTGTCAGTCATTCATGCAGATATGACCCAGACTGGTTGTGGTCATATAAAACGGTCTCAAGTTGCACCAGGGGAGGTTTAGGTTGAATATTAGGAAAAATTTCTTCCCTGAAAGGGTTGTCAAGGCCATGGCCCAGGCTGCCCAGGGCAGTGGTGGAGTCCCTATCCCTGGAGGGGTTTCAAAGCAATGGAGATGTGATGCTGAAGGACATGGTTTAGTGGTGACCTGGCAGTCCTGGGTTAACAACTGGACTTGATGATCTCATAGGTCTTTTCCAACCTAAACGATTCTATGATTCTATGGTAAAAAAATTTTGACCTCAGATAGCTACCTCACAGGTGCTGTAGAGTCACTGCAGAGCTGAGAAGATTCAAAAATGCTGGCTAGTAAGCTTAGCAGACTAAGTTTATGCTGGCTTCCACCTGATCATGACTGTGATGTTTGAAGAGCAATGTAGAGAAACTTATATTCCTTTTGCCTGTATTATGCATGGATTTTCAAAAGGATAAATAAAATTAATCATGTGCTATTAGCTGCCCCTGTCCATAAAAATTCAAAAGCCCTTTAGCCATGTACCCCCAAAAAACTGTTTAATTCCATTCCAGTAGGAGTTTCAAGGGGGACTTGTTAAGCAATGATAATTTTAAAAAACTTTCTTTACCCTATTATCTTCACGGATGTAAAGAAACTTAAGCCAACCATGAATTCAGTCCCTGGTTTATCTTTAGCCTTCTTTCCTAGCTCTGCAACAAAAGAATGTTCTCTCCTCATAAAGACAACAATGGTAGCATTAAATTTGTCAAACTCTCTATCTCTCCCCTTAGGGAACTCCTCGAGTTCGAATCCTGTCCAATGGGCGCTACCTGCAGATCAATAATGCTGACCTCAGTGATACAGCAAGCTATACATGCGTGGCAAGTAATATTGCAGGAAAAATGACCAGGGAGTTCGTGCTGACAGTACATGGTAAAGTGATGGATCTTGTGCATTTTGCTTTTTACATGGTACTTCTGCAGAAGTTCAAGCTGCATGAAAGAAGCATGAATTGTCTCTTTCTAGCCAAGTGTTGGCCACTTAGGCTGTGTCTAAACTGTGGGGCCATGTGTATTACCTCATATGTGCCACCACTTGAGTCCACAGTTGGCCCCCACATTAAAAGACCTGTTGGGGACTCACCAGAGCTCACTCTCTGTCTGTGCTTCCTGCTGGTGGAACGGTACTGTGCATCTTCCCATCATCCTATCGCGCAATCAAGATATATACAGAATGAACACCCAGAAATGCTCTTGAACAAATCCAGATAAATTCTTAGAAGCATTTGACTGACACCTTGTGGGACTACGTTCCATAACTGGCTTGGCCACCAGTTTCGCAGGTTGCTTGAGAACTGTGGCTACTTCTCTGCACCTGTAAGCAGGAGAGAGCAGGAAGATAGTGCTTGAAGGGCCCTATACACCTCCTTGTCCTGTTGTTACCTCCTTGGCCTGAGTTTCATTTTAAAGCCATTTATTTTCTCCCCTGTAGTCTGTTGAGGAATTATTCTATTCTCACACTTGGATGATGAGAAGAACCCTTTTTGCTGTTTCTGTTCTGTTCATAACCCAGTCAGATGTACCTGCATTACACTGCACACCCCTAATGACTGTCCTTACTCCTTACCCTTTTTCTCCTTAATTTATAATTGAGAAACAAGGATATCACCACAGGCTTATTTTGCTGAATTAAAAATGCCTAACTCTTTTTACTGTTTTAACTACACGATAACCTTTGCAGTAAGTTGCAAAGATTATCTTTACAGTGTATTTACAGCAAACTGGCTTTTTCATTTCCTGCTGCATCATGGCAATTGTTGTGTGCTACACAGAACGGTAAGAAGCTTGTTTCTGTCTCTGTAATGATCCCCATGCCTCTCGCTGCATCTGGTTTCAGGTTTTTGCTTTCAATCACTACAGCATGAAGTTTTTTTCTATCACCAACAATTTTTGCCTTTACAGTGGCTCCCACCATCCGAAGCAGTCCCCAGACAGCTGTTGTGCGTATAAATGCTTCTGCAGTTCTGGAGTGTGTTGTGGAAGGAGTCCCAACCCCGAGAATTACATGGAGGAAGGATGGGGTTATTTTTACTGGAAACAATACAAGGTATTGTCCAGAAGTCAGCATGAATATTCTTAATTGGTTTGTTAAGAATGTATTCATTATAGAAAGCTTAATTAGACATCTATGACTTGTAAGTTAGTTTTGTTTTCACAGATCAGAACTAATATTTGTGCTGCTATCTCAAACAGACCCAAACGTGGAGAATAAGGTGATAGAAAAAATAATACAAAGAAGTTGTTCTGCAGAAAATTAACAACACAAAAGGTTTCATCCTTTAATTTTGAAGGACAAAAACTCCTTTGACAACAAACTATAATAAAAATTCTTTTGATATTAAAGAATTTTGAACAGTAACTCTGAAAGATCTTTATATTTTTTTTTATATATATGGAATTTGGGATGAAGCTGATCAGTTTCATGAAGACCAAAAGTTACTTCTGTGTACTCTGTAGTTTATAATAAACCTTTTTATACATCTTCTAGTACCAACTTTTCCTGTCCTGAATGGTTTCCGTCTTCTGATTGTTTGACATTTTCTAGAACTGAGCAAACACTAAAGAATTCAGTTATACCTCAAAGTAAAAATAAAATACACAAGCATTACTTAGGATGTTTTAAGTTAAATGAGAAGCCATAAAAAAGCACTTTTGGATATTTTCTGCCAATCTGTCATCATTTGTGTGGAATCACTGTGTCAACTAGATTTCATAATTTCTCTGGAAAATGGATGTGCTGGGAAACAGTGAAGTCAGAATAAATGCAATAAATGATAAAACTCTATGGGCCCAAATTAAGATATCGTATTTTTATGCTGTTTGTTGTGTACCCTGAATCATCTTTTCCTTCTGCGCTGCCAGGGTAGCTGGTGGTTCTGCTGATTACTGAGTAGAAGAAAAAAAATTATGTGGCTTTGTTTCAGATATTCCATGTCAGAGGATGGATCTCTACACATCCACTCAGCCCATGTGACTGACACAGGACGATATGTGTGTATGGCCACCAACACAGCTGGCACTGAACGCAAACAAATTGATCTGCAGGTTCTTGGTAAAAGTTTTGGAGTTGAAATAAAAATATGCATGTGTTTTCACATGTCTGAAGTCCAGTTGCATCATTTTTGTTGTTCTGCCAGATCCAATTTTAAGTTTAGCCTCTTTTTAGCTGCTCTGGTTAAAAAAAAAAAAATAATTAAAAAAAATAGGAAGAAAGGTAGGGCCTTAGGAATACCACTCAAATGTTCATGAGAAGAAAATATTCTTTGTGCACTGGAACTAGAAAGACTTGATACATCCTATGCTACGTGTTTGATAAGTTTACTACTATCAAATTACTCTTTATAAAAATTAAGTGAATGTGTTCAGGAAGTTCAGCTCTATATATGTAGGTATCAGAGGTGGGTGTGGGCATATGTATATAATTATTCTGAATAATTAGACTTTGTTTGTCCTTAGTTCCTCCAACTATTGCTCCTGGACATACGAATATTACAGTTACTGTAAACATGCAGACCACTTTGCCTTGTGAAACCACAGGAATTCCTAGACCAGTAATTAGCTGGAAAAAGAACCGTCATCCTCTTAGTGTTGACCAGAATCAGAATACATACAGGTATGAGATGGTTTCTTTTCACAGTGGGTTTTTAGGGATTATTTTGACACTGTAAAAATCTAGCTGTGCTTACATGTAATCTTGTATAGCCAGCAAATTCAATAGTCTGCTTACCTGAGAAGAAAAGAAGTATTTCAATGGCTTTTCCTTTCTTATATTCTCTTTGTTCAGACTTCTGTCTTCAGGTTCCTTAGTTATCATTTCTCCCACTGTGGATGACACTGCTGTCTATGAGTGTTCTGTGTCAAATGATGCAGGAGAAGATCAAAGAGCAGTGGAGCTCACTGTTCAAGGTAGAGGAGATATTGCTCTTACATGTGTATGGCACCCAGAATTTTGGGGGGGCATTCCAATGTTGAGATGAGATTTTTTATATTATTCTTTTTTCTTATTGATATCCATAATTCTCTGGCATTCCTGAGAAAGATAAGTTGTCTCCAAGATCCTTTACACTGATCTTCATTTTTAGTGCCCCCATCCATAGCAGACGAAGCCACAGACCTTTTGGTAACAAAGCTGTCTCCGGTGGTAATTTCCTGCACCGCATCAGGGGTTCCTGTCCCCTCACTTCATTGGACCAAAAATGGTATGAAGTTACTTCCCAGAGGAGAAGGCCACAGAATCCTCTCTTCAGGTACTGCACGTGATTGGAGCTCAGCCTCAGAAAACCAGTGAAAGGGTGTGATTGTGCACATCTAGAAGTAATTAATTAAATAAATGCAAACACTCCCCCCAAACCCCTCTCCATTTTCTTAGAATAAAAATATAGAACTCTTAAGAATAAGAGAGTTTTACTGTGGATGCAGGGTACTGCTGAAAGTTGTGATGTGCACTCTCTGCTGCAGGTGCTGTTGAGATACCTGCTGCTCAGCTGGCCCATGCTGGACAGTACACCTGCGTGGCCCGGAATGCCGCTGGCTCTGCTCACAGACACATCACCCTTCACGTTCAGGGTAAGATAGGAAGCTGAAGAGAAAGTGTGTTCTGTCAGTAAATGTTGTCTGTCAGTGCTGTTTAATATCTTCATCAGTGACATAGACAGTGGGATCAAGGACACCCTCAGCAAGGTTGCAGATGACACCAAGCTGAGTGGTGCAGTTGACACATCTGAGGCATGGGATCCATCCAGAGAGGCCTGGACAAGCTCGAGAAATGGGCTTGTGTGAGCCTCATGAGGTTCAACAAGGCCAAGTGCAAGGTTCTGCACCTGGGTCAAGGCAACCCCCAGTATCAACACAAGCTAGGGATGAAGTTACGGAGACCAACCCTGTGGTGAAGGGCTTGGGGTTTCTGGAAGGTGAAAAGCTGGACACGAGCTGGCAATGTGCTCACAGCCCAGAAGCCAAGGGCATCCTGGGCTGCATCCCCAGCAGCATGGTCAGCAGGGCAAGGGGAGGGGATTCTGCCCCTCTGCTCCGCTCTTGGGAGACCCCCCTGCAGTGCTGGGTCCAGCTCTAGAGTCCTCTGCACAGGAGAGACATGAACCTGTTGCAGCAGGGCTAGAAGAGGCCACAGCAATGATGCAAGGGCTGGAAGCCCTCTGCTGTGGGGCCAGGCTGAGAGAGTTGGGGTTGTTCAGCCTGGAGAAGAGAAGGCTTCGGGGAGACCTCCTTGTGGCCTTCCAGTACTTAAAGAGGGCCTGTCAGAAAGATGGGGACAGACTTTTTAGCAGGACCTGTTGTGACAGGACAAGGGGTGATGATGGGTCTAAACTAAAAAAGGGAGATTTAAGACTAGAGAGAAGGAAGAAATTTTTGACAAAGCGAATGGGGAGCCCCTGTCCCAGGTTGCCCAGGGAGGTGGTTGATGCCCCATCCCTGGAACCATTCCAGGTGAGGTTGGACAGGGCTCTGAGCGACCTGCTCTAGTTGCAGATGTTCCTGCTTAGTGCAGGGGGGGTTGGACTAGATGAGCTTGAAATATCCCTTCCAGCCCAAACCAGTCTGTGACTCTAATACATACATATGCTGCAGAGTAATGGTGAGGCCAGAGTGGACCATCACAAGTGGTGTCCTGCTCAGCTGAACTGTCCTGTGGGTGCACTGATTATTCACCAAGTCACTGCTCTGCACGTTACAACTCCAGTGCCTTGGTTGTGGCCCCCCAGTCCATGCTGCTATATTGTATTTTTGTAGGATTTTTGTTTCTTTGCTTTGCGGTAAGTTAAAGTGTATCTGATGGCAAACTGCATGAAGTAAGGCCATGTTCTGTAACCATACTCA
This sequence comes from Brachypteracias leptosomus, assembly GCA_013401335.1. Taxonomy (NCBI): domain Eukaryota; kingdom Metazoa; phylum Chordata; class Aves; order Coraciiformes; family Brachypteraciidae; genus Brachypteracias; species Brachypteracias leptosomus. The sequence continues at coordinate 109,534 of VYZX01015810.1, forward strand.
TGGCTGAACATGCTGTTATATTTAAGAGTACTTCTACTGAGCTCTTCATGAGGATGGCAGAATGCGGCCATTGCTAATTCAGCCTTCTCAGACTCTCAGGTTATGCAATTTTAGTATCTTCTGTATTTTCTAGTCTTATGGTGCATTCCTTTTTATGTTGTTCCACAGAACCACCAGTTATCCAGACTCAGCCAGGAGTGCTGGATGTCATTGTGAACAATCCCATTCTACTGCCATGTGAAGCAACGGGTACACCCCGGCCCATAATAACATGGCAAAAGGAGGGCATCAATATAATCACAGCAGGTATCCTCCTAAATTCTACTTCTGTAGCTCAGAAACTTGTTTTCTCTTTTCTGAGTGTTCAGACTTAGATATAAGGAACCCATTCATTTAAAAACAGAAGTGTCATATTTTGCTTATATTTGTTTTAGGTGACAGTTACATGGTTCTTCCAAGCGGCAGTTTGCAGATTGCAAAATCAACTGTTGAAGATGCTGGCACTTACATGTGTGTTGCTCAAAATCCAGCTGGCACTGCTCTGGGGAAGATCAAACTGAAAGTTCAGGGTAAATCACCTTTTAAACTCTTCTGATGACTTACAGACAAGAGATTCACATGTGCTTTCTGTTAACCAACAGAATTCTGAGCCGTAGAAATGGACCTAATGCTCTCCTATTTGATGTAATGCTGAATAAAGCCCAGGAGGGTTATTCCCTTCAGTTGTGTGTCTACCTTAAGATCAACATATGCTTTTAGGATTATTTTCACCAGAGCTGAAGTGTTCCATGCTTCTTACAATATCTAATTCTTTTCAAAAATTGCTTAATTCTTTCCAGTTCCTCCTGTTATCAAGTCCCACCTCAAGGAATACATTGTTTCTGTCGATCAACCCATGACTCTGCAATGCGAGGCTGAAGGCTACCCTGGCCCAGAGATCAGTTGGCATAAAGATGGACAGCAGATAACGGAGTCCATTAGGAGAAGGATTCTTAGCACTGGTGCACTGCAGATTGTGTTTGTGCAGCCTGGCGATGCTGGCCATTACACCTGCATAGCAGCAAACTTGGCAGGGTCCAGCACATCCAGCATGGAGCTCGCTGTGCACAGTAAGTGGAACTGGGCAGAAACAACGTCGGTTATCACAACATGGCTCTATGGAGGGTAGGGATCTCAGATATAAGGGAGAGGTTCAGGAAAACTGTGCTACTTAATGGGTGAGTTTTGTTGGATTGTGGTTTCTGCCAGTTGCTTGAATTTAGGAAGAACATTAAATTCAGAGAGACCTGGACGGGCTGGAGAGTTGGGCAAAGAGGAACCTAGTGAAGTTCAGCAGGTGTAGGGAGGAATAACCCCCTGCACCAATACAGGTGAGGGGTTGACTTGCTGGAAAGCAGCTCCATGGAGAAGAACCTGGGAGTCTTGGTGGACAAGAAGTTCACTATGAGCCAGCAATGCCAAGAAGGCCAATGGTGTCCTGGAGTACATTAGGAAGAGTGTGACCAGCAGATTGAGGGAGGTTCTTCTCCCCTTCTACTCTACCCTAGTGAGGCCACCTCTGGAGCATTGTGTCCAGTTCTGGGCTCCCCAGTTCAAGAGAGACAAGAAACTACTGAAGAGAGTCCAGCAGAGGCTGCAAAGATGCTGAGGGGACTAGAGCATCTCTGTGCTGAGGAAAGGCTGAGAAAACTGGGGCTGTTCAGCTGGAGGAGACTGAGAAGGGATCTGATCAATGATGATCAATATCTAAAGGGTGGGGGTCAAGAGAATGGGGCCAGACTCTTTTCAGTGGTGCTCAGCGACATGGCAAGGGGCAACGGGCACAAAGTGGAACCCAGGAGGTTCTGTCTCAACAGGAGGAAAAACTTACTTGCTGTGAGGGTGCCAGAGCCTGGTTCAAGCTGTCCAGAGAGGTTCTGGAGTCTCCTTCTCTGGAAGGATTCCAAACCCACCTGGACACAATCCTGGGCACCCTACTCTGTGTGACCCTGCTGGAGTAGGGAGGTTGGACAAAATGATCTCCAGAGGTCCCTTCCAACCCTACCATGCTACCCTTCCAATCCCCTACCATGGGATTCTGAGATTTCCTTAACTTGATTTATACTTTGTTGCAAGTATTTCACATATTTCTCTGGTGTGCTTAATGGTGGTTGTTTAAGGAGACAAGAACAATACTAAAAACTCAAGTAGCAATGTTTTCAGCCCAGTTTTGTTTGCTATTATAATAGTACTTGGATAATACACAGAGGTAAATCTTTTTAATAAACCTCCTCACAGTTCCCCCCAAGATTCACAGCACAGAGACACAGTACACAGTCATGGAGGACTCCCGGGCTGTCCTGTCCTGTGTGGCTGAGGGGATTCCAACACCAACAATCAACTGGAAGAAGGACAATACATTGTTAACAGAAGTAGTAAGGAAATACCAGGCTATGCCAGAAGGAGAGCTCATTTTGGACAATGTTGTTGTAAGTTCCCTAAATCTAACCTATGACTTGACAGGTTTAGCAGTAATAAGACCTTACTTCTATTTGTTTTCACCTGCTTCTGGATTAGTCTTTGTGTTATTTTGTTTTCTTGTTCTTAATGTTCCAAAGTATTTATGTATGTTTCATTCTTCACTGAGGAGGAAAATAATCTGTGAAAATATGCGTGATAAATTCTCAGGAAGTGCAAAAAAGAAGTATAGGTCATCTTTCAAATTTAAAGGAAGCGAAGGAATCCAGATGAGCATTTCTCCTGAAGGCCTGTTCCAAAACTTTGGAGATTCTCTTATTGTTACAAGTGGTAGTGTTGCATAGGATATATCACAGCTAAGGTTTTTCCAACATGCTTTCTTTCAGCCTGAAGATTCTGGCAGTTACACCTGTGTTGCTAACAACACTGCTGGAGAAGACACACACACTGTCACCCTGGTAGTTCATGTACTTCCAGCTTTTACGGAACTGCCTGGAGATACAGCTTTGACCAAAGGAGAACAGCTCAGATTAATGTGCAGAGCAACTGGGATCCCTGTACCCAAAATAACATGGACCTTTAACAATAACAATATTCCAGGTGGGTAACACTCTAAGTGAGTGTTCTGCTCTAGTGTTGGTTTCCTCCACACAGCACTGCAATTAGTTTAGGATAAGGAAAAAAGAAAATCTAAGGGAACAAATTTATTAGGCAGTGATTATGTGAGGAGTACCTTCGGTGTTATGCAATCATGTAATTAAATTGCCTCTGAGACAAAGCTGTAAGGAAGATAATTAAGAAATTGTTCCTCTTCTGTAGCCAATAATGAAACACATTAAAAACATTCAGTATCTGATGACATTTACTAAGCATCCAACAATGAATGCTATTTCTGTTAAAAATGAACAAAGCCTCAGCAGTTCATAGAATGCAGATGCACAAAGCTCAAAATTAAGAAACAACTTAAGTGAACACATGTATGTGGGCAGATGTCACAGTAGTGACTTTTCAGTGCATTTCTGAGGTGTCTCAGAACTGAAGTGACACAGTGCCATTGAGCTGTGCTGTTGAACGGCTCTGTAGTTGAAACAGGCATACGACACATCAGTCACTGAGATCACAGAACCATGGAATTTTTTTGGTTGGAAGAGACATTTAAGATTATTAAGTCCAACGGTTAACCCAGCACTGCCAGGTCACCACTACACCGTGTCCATCAGCACCACATCTTCACAGCTTTGAAATCCCTTCAGGGATGGGGACTCCACCACTACCCTGGGCAGCCTGGGCCAGGCCTTGACAACCTTTTAGGGGAAGATATTTTTCCTCATGTCCAACCTAAACCCTCCTCTATCATTCAGGTCCTTTTCCACTGGTATACATTTAAAATCATTGAAGTAACCCTTTATTGTGTGTTCTCCCTTCAGCACAATATGATGATGTAAATGGACACAGTGAACTTGTTATCGAAAGAGTATCTAAAGAGGACTCTGGTACCTATGTGTGCACAGCAGAAAACACAGTTGGCTCAGTCAAAGCTATTGGTTTTGTGTATGTCAAAGGTACGTAAAATAACAGTAGTTGTAGTCACTATTGGACAGTTTCACACAGCCATCTGTTTTGGTAGTAGAATCATAGAATGGTTTGGGTGGGAAGGGACCTTAAAGATCATCTAGTTCCAGCCCTGCTGCCATGGGCAGGGACGCCTCCCACTAGACCAGATTGCTCAAAGACCCGTCCAACCTGGCCTTGAACACATCCAGTGATGGGGCACCCACAACCCTCCTGGGCAACCTGATCCAGTGTCTCACCACCCTCAGAGTGAAGAATTTATTCTTAATAGCTAATCTAAATCTAACATCTTTCAATTTAAAACTCTTACCCCTAGTATTTGATACCTCATCTAAGACTAAATGAGAAGAATTGAAACAGGATGAAATTCACACTTCAGAAAGTCAGAGAAGAGTGAATCCTCCCAGGAATTTCATTAGGGGCATTTTGTTTTGACTCCGCTGTTTCTCTGCTATCACTTGTTTCTTCAGAGCCTCCAGTCTTCAAAGGGGATTACCACTCTAGCCGAATTGAGCCCTTGGGTGGCAACACTATGTTGAATTGTGAAGTCAGAGGAGATCCACCTCCAACTATACAGTGGAGCAAAAAAGGAGTTGGAATTCCGATTAGCCACAGGATCCGACAGCTTAATAATGGTTCCCTTGCTATCTTCGGCACCATAGTGAGTCATTGCTCCTCGTCAATGTGTTCCTACGCTCTACCTGATTAATAAAGGTGTTCTAGATCATATTATATTGTTTTAAAGAGTGAGGCTAGACGTGTAATCCACTTTTGTTTTTATGTTTAAGGAGTGTTGTTTTAATTCAGGCTAGAATTAGATTTAAATTATTGTGCCAAAAATCTCCCATGGGGACTAATGTTTTCTTTGTCAGAAGGACCAAATCTACATACTAATCATTGGTGTGTGAAATCCTGGTTGTGCCAGATTAAAAAAGACTTTGCTTCTGACCTTAAAAGAGCCTGGGTTCTAGACAGTCAGGTCAGCTGAAAAGCAACCATGTTCTCCATCTGCAAACCTCTTGGCATCTGAATTCCTGATGTGAATAGCAAGACTCCTTTTAGCCCTGTAAACCAATGCCTGCATTTTGAAATGGGGTTAAAAAACAGCAGCTTCCTTGGGTTCATTTCAATTAAAAAAAAATAATTGATCCTCAGATGTAAAGAGTTGAAGGAAATAAAAATGGAATAAAACAGTAAAAATAATTCACAATAATACCAGCTTAATGTTGATAAAAGCCAAATGCTGGGATACTCTAGAATCTAACTGGATGCCTCTCAAGATCCAGTATGTGCCATGTTGTGTTGTAGAAAATTCACCTCCTGGAGGTGTACTGTTAACTGAAACCCTCATTCCATGTTCACAGGTTATATGACCATTTGATTTTTCATGTCTCTAGAATGAAGATGCTGGTGACTACAAGTGTGTGGCTACCAATGATGCTGGTGTGGTGGAACGCAGCCTGACGCTGACACTTCAGAGTAAGACTCAATGTGATGTTTTTAATGCCTTCAAGGTTGAAGTGGTGACCTAACTTTAGAGAGGTGTATGTAGCTTCTGTTGCAATTTTGGAGGTTGGGCACTGCGCTGTAGGTTAAGATTCATCTCATCTTTCATCATTGATATTTAAGAGTCTAGTCTAAACTAGTGATTGAAGTCAAAGAAGAGAATCATAGAATCATTTGGTTGGAAGAAACCTTCAACATCAAGTCCAACCAATAACCCAGCACAGCCAGGTCACCACTAAACCATGTCTCTCAGCACCACATCTCCACGGCTTTTCAATCCCTCCAGGGATGGAGACTCCACCACTGCCCTGGGCAGCCTGGGCCAGGCTTTGACAACCCTTTCAGATTGTTCCTTGTGTCCAAACTCAACCTCCCTTGGTGCAACTTGAGGCCATTTCCTCTTGTCCTATCACTTCTTCTTTGTAAAATGGGACCAACACCCACCTGGCTCCAACCCCGTTTCAGGGAGTTGTCGAGAATGAGAAGGTCTCCTCCCGAGTCTCCTTTTCTCCAGGCTGAGCAACCCCAGGTCCCTCAGCCACTCCTCACAAGACTTGTGCTCTAGACCCTTCCCCAGCTTCATTGTCCTTCTCTGGACACACACCAGTCCCTCAATGTCCTTGGAGTGAGGGGCCCAAAACTGAACCCAGGATTCGAGGGGTGGCCTCCCCAGTGCCCAGTCCATGGGGATGATCCCTGCCCTAGTCCTGCTGGTCACACTAGTGCTGGTACAACCAGGATGTATATGGAGGGTGATTCAGCCTCATCTTAGAAACCAACTTAGAATGGAGTCACCTTCTGAAAGGGCTCATTTCTCTTACTTGACAACAGAAGATGTCTATACAACTGGGTTAAATTAGANATTTTGGTAGTTGAAGACCAACGGTAATAGAATTAGTCCAATCAAACTGACTTAAGACTTTTTGCCCTCGTTCTGACCTCACCTTCAATATTCAATACAAAAACAAAGAAGTAACCATACGCTATTGCCTAAAGAAACTTTTCTCTTCCAGGTCCTCCGGTCATTACTGTTGAACCTGTAGAGACAGTTATTGAAGCTGGTGCCACAGCAACGCTGAACTGCCAGGCAAATGGAGAGCCTCCTCCAATCATCAAATGGTCCCGTCAAGGTCATCCAGTTGTGAGTGATGAGAGAATGACTGTCCTGTCTAATGGCTCCTTGCGTATTGTTGCAGCACGGAAGGAAGACACATCTGAATACGAGTGCTTAGCAAGGAATCTAATGGGATCTGTTCTTGTTAGAGCACCACTGATTGTCCAAGGTAGGTGCACAAAATACATGATACTGACTGTCAAAAAATCCCAGCACAGTAGGGGTTGGAAGGGACCTCTGGAGCCATATTTCATGGGTAAGATATTGTATCTTGTGTTCTATAGATGCATGAGGTACTTGTTAAACCTAGCCCAAGCTGTCAGTGGCTTTCTACTTCATGTAATTTTGTTCCTTCTGGTACACTCATCCAGTCCTGTGAGGCAGATGATTGTGAAGGATTGAGAGTCATAAATAATATTGAAACAGTCTTGAATAAGATCTCATCCTTGGAACTTAATCATAATTTAGTCATATCTCCAAAGAAAAGCCTTTAGGAGCATTTGCAATAACTGTTGCAAAACAGCTGGAGTGTTCTCTGAACTGTGATGAGATTTCTCTGCAGTAATGCAGACATGAATTGAGTTGGGTGTCCAAGCATGGCTTATGAAACATGTTTTTTGCTTGCTGTCTCAGCCTGAGAGAGTTCTAACATTACAAACAACATCACTGTTGCTGTTGCAGTGCATGGTGGATATTCCGACTGGCTTGAATGGCGAGCTTGCAGCATGACTTGTGGTCAAGGTGTTCAGGAGCGAGTCCGGCAGTGCAACAACCCCCTTCCAGCTAATGGCGGGAGGAGCTGTGAGGGGCCTGATACAGAGGTGCGCAGCTGCCACAACAAGCCATGTCCAGGTATTTCTTTCATGAGTTGATACTTTTAACGCACCTTAAGTGCCCTAACAGTGAACCATTACCACCACCAATCTTCATGATGGATTAATTTTTCTAAGAAGTTGGAAAATGAATTTTGAATTTTGTGGAAAGGATGAGGAAATTTCAATAAATACAGCAAAAATATTTTTTTATTAAAATGTTTGACTTTTCTGTTTCTTAGTGGATGGCAGCTGGTCAGAGTGGGGGCTATGGGAAGAGTGTTCAAAGAGCTGCGGACAAGGTAACAGGGCCAGAACCAGAACATGCAGTAACCCCCCAGCTCAGCATGGTGGGAAGCCCTGTGATGGCAACACTGTGGATTCAGTTATGTGTAATATTCGGCCCTGCCCAGGTAAGAGAAGAAGGGTTTAAAATCACTTATACAAGTTTCTTTTTTCCTCCAAACCCAAATTCTCTCTGTTTCAAATTATTAAATTCTAAAAGAACTTAGCTCCCTTTTCTTTTTCTTTTAAAATTATTTGTAATTCATTGAAAGGCACTGGTTCTTGGAAGCAGAAGTCATGAAAGTAAGTGCAAGGAATATTCTCAGCAATTTATCTCTTTTTTTTTCCACAATAAACTTTTTAATTATGTATTTTGACATTTTCCATTACTTGTTACTCATGTTCTCACAGAGTAAAACTCACTATAAACCTTTTGCAAAGCCAATTAAAATGAAAAAATCACAACAAACCCCTAACTATTAAAAAGCCATGTAAAACATGACAGTTAATAATTTCAGATTATCCATGTATTTTTCTCTGTTGTTTTAACTTTCAGCCAGATCTTTCTGTGAACTAGCTGAATGTTCAGGTTTCCTTCCAGTCTCAGTAATACTTCTCACATTTGACAGGTTGTAGTTTATTCCTAACCCTTCACCACTGGCATGTTTCCTTCCGTACTATTTTTATTATATTGATTTTTCCCTTTTTCCCTGGCTCTGCTACCACCACAGCGCCAAATATTCATCCACTGGCCTGAGGTTCATTTCTCTAGATCTTGGCAACAAAATCAACTCTGGCTCCTGCTTGCTGGTAGCCACTGAAGGAAGGTGTGTGCCAGTTTTTAGTTAGCCTGCTCCTTCCCACCTGACGCAGGACAGCCAGAGCAGGAAACTTAGGAAAATGTCAGATTTGATCAAGAGTTCAGTTCTGTTGTTCCAAGGTTGTAGTGAGGTGATGCATTCAGAAGACAAACCTGAAGGAATTAATCTCTCTTTTGGAAACTGTTGATCCATTCAGCTGCAAAGGTTTTTTTTTCAAGGGTTTATTCAGGATATTTCATTTATGGATATTAAACAATGAAGCTTTTTTGCCTTGGCCTGTGTAGCTGTAACTTCACATTAAAGCAGTATGGCTTGAACAGTTTTATAGCTGTACTGCCTTTGCAGTGGATGGCGAGTGGAGCTCTTGGCTGCCGTGGGGCCCTTGCAGCGAGACTTGCGGGAAGGGCACTCAGACACGAGCGAGGCTCTGCAATAGCCCCCCTCCCTCACACGATGGCTCGTACTGTGAGGGCTCTGATGTGCAGATGCAGGTTTGCAACAAGAGACGCTGCCCAGGTAAGATGCATCAGACTTAGACAGCAATGACAAACTTGTCATTTTGTTTCCAATTTGATTTAATTTATATTGAAAGCTTTCCAGTTCTAAAAGTGTAGTTCCTGAAAAAATTCCATTCAAGCCTTTTATTTTCACTGCTCCCTGTCACTATCTTTGGTATACCTCTGTAGATCTAATGCATGAGATTTCTTCTCCTATCCTTGTCTCTCTTCCTTTCCCCTGCCATTGTCCAAAAGCAGCATTTTCAATCCAAGCTGTGTGGTGCAGTCAATGTGCTGGAGGGAAGGGATGCCACAAGCATCTCACAAGCTTGAGAGGTGGGCCCATGCTAACCTCATGAAATTCAACAAGGCCAAGTGCAAGGTCCTGCATTGCCTGCATTGAGAGCAGCCTTGAGGAGAAAGACTTGTGTGAGTGCAGCCCAGAAACCTCCAACCATGTCCTGGACTGCATCAAAAGAAGTGTGGCCAGCAGGTCAAGGGAGGGGATTCTCCCCATGTACTCTGCTCTTGTGAGACTCTACCTGGAGCACTGTGTCCAGCTCTGGAGCCCCCAGCACAAGAAGATATGGACTTGGTATCCAGAGGAGGGCTACAAAGATGAGTAGAGGGGTGGAGCACCTCTCCTATGAAGACAGGCTGAGAGAATTGGGCTTGTTCAGCCTGGAAAAGAGAAGGCTTCGGGGAGACCTTATTGCAGCCTTCCACTATCTGAAGGGGACCTGTCAGAAAGCTGGGGAATGGCTTTTTACAAGGGCTTAAAGTGATAGGATGAGGGGTAATGTGTTCAAACTGGAAGAGGGGGGATTTAGATTAGAAATTAGAAGGAAATTCTTCACTGTGAGGGTGGAGACACACTGCCACAGGTTGCCCAGGGAAGTTGTGGATGCTCCATTCCTGGAGGAGTTCAAGGTCAGGTTGGATGGGGCTTTGAGCAACCTGGTCTAGTGAGAGGTGTCCCTGCCCATGGCTTGGGGATTGGAGCTAGATGATCTTTAAGGTCCCTTCCAATCTAAACCATTCTATGATTCTAAATCCTTGACAGTTCAGTTAACAGATTTTTCTAAACATTTCTTTTTAAAAATTTCCCTAGCTTCCATTATCCATTTATTCTTTTCTTCCACATTTCCATGAGTCCTTCATGACTGAATAGGAAAAAAATACGACCTCCATAATTGGCTGAGTGCAGGGGTAACGAAGGGAAATTTCATGAAGTGGAATGTGCAGCAATTCGGACTAGATCCTTTTGGCTTCATGCTCTGCTGTATGCACACTGAGTCCGCACCATAACCATCAACTGGTAGAAGAGAGAACTGACCTTGTGATAGTCAAGCAGCTGAGGGCTCAGGGTTGCACATTTATCTGGTTCAATGTGCTGCTGTTGAAGATGCTGTTGGTTACAGCTAGTTTGTGACTGATTGGCCTCTTCTCAGCCACCAACTCAAATGCTCACATGGATGTACCCATAACAGTTTGTGTCGCCATGTCTTGGGATATCAGGACCCCTACTACTGGACTGTTTAGACCTTCATCATGCGAGATAATTTAGTAATAACTCTTATAAACAGCTGAGCCAGCAAATCACTGGTTGGTTAGGGAGGAGAGAGGTGAAAGTGGTGGTAGTTCCATCTCCAGAGAGTGCAGCTGCAACCAGAGTTGGTCGTACAAGTGAAGGCTGGGCTTTTAGGACAGCACTTGTACCAGCCATCTACCCAGTGTGATGGTTTTAGGGACTGCTTTGTATATGGTTTGATTTGCTTACAGACACCTAAAAATGTGAAAGTGACTGAACGTGAGGACTGTGTGATCCCTGACCATAATTCTGGTCAGGCTTACAGGCTGTTTGAAAGACTGGTCATACCTTTCTCCAGTTTTCACTCCTGGAAATTCTTATGTAGGAATCCCTACGTAGCAAAAATGCTCTACAGAAAGAGCCAACAACATCCTACAGTCAGTTTTACCCTGATGCAGCACACATTTACCTTGTTATTTCTGATGTCAGAGACTCTAATGGTACCATGCTGTGCCTTTCTCACCAGTGGACGGGAAGTGGGCCACATGGAGCAGCTGGAATGCCTGCACCGTGTCCTGCGGAGGAGGCAGCAGACAGAGAACGCGTCACTGCTCAGACCCAACCCCACAGTTTGGGGGGCACAAGTGTGAAGGAAACGACGTCCAAATTGATTTTTGCAACAGTGATCCCTGTCCAAGTAAGTGCTTTGGGTTGGGGTCCTTGTCCCCTACTGCATTTGCATATAGGCATGTGAAAATTAAAGGGACTGAACACTGGCAAGTGAAATAACCTGCTGCACCAGTACAGGGGAGGGGTTGACCTGCTGGAAAGCAGCTTCACAGAGAAGGACCTTGAGGTCCTGATGGACAGTAGGTTAACGATGAGGCAGCAATGTGACCTTGTGGCCAAGAAGGCCAATGGCATCCTGGGCTGCATGAAGAAGAGTGTGGCCAGCAGGTCAAGGGAGGTTCTCCTGCCCCTCTACTCTACCCCTAGTGAGGCCACCTCTGGAGTATTGCGTCCAGTTCTGGGCTCCCCAGTTCAAGAGTGACAGGGAAATACTGGAGAGAGTCCAACAGAGGGCTATGAGGATTAAGGGACTGGAACATCTCTCTTACGAGGAAAGGCTGAGAGCCTTGAGGCTGTTCAGCCTGGAGAACAGAAGTCTAAGGGAGGATCTGAAATGTTTATAAATATCTGAAGGGCAGGTGTTAGGAAGATGGGACCAGTCTCCTTCCAGTGGTGCCCAGTGATAGGATGAAGGGTAACGAACATAAAGTTGTATACAAGAACTTCCACCTCAACATGAGGAAAAACTTCTTTACCATGAGGATGACAAAGCACTGAAACAGGCTGCCCAGAGAGGTTGTGGAGTCTCCTTCTCTGGAGATTTCAAAACTCATCTGGACATATTCCTGTGTAACCTGTCCTAGGCAAACCTGCCAAAGCAGGGGCTAGATGATTTCCAGAAGTCCCTTCCAACCCCTACCATTCTGTGATCCTGTATATTAGCTGCCTGGCAAGAGTGAAAGCATCTCTTCACCCATCAGCATGACTGGGATGTTTTAAACATTCATTATTAGGAGCACAAACCAGTAGCATAAGGTCCAGCTGGACTGTCAGAGGTCACACACCTCTCTAAAGTTACAATTGTCCCATCAGAAAGTCCTACAAAGTGAATCTCCCTGGGTCTCACAGCAGAGTGTCATGACTCATTTGGTTAATATTATGTGCTGCATGTTTTCCTGCAAACAATGTCCTGGAGCTGGTGGATATACTCTGAGAAATCACTGAATGTTGAACATGATAACTCTTAGATCTTTAATTGTCAGGGATTTTAATTTTTATTTTGGGAAAAAAATTTAAAAGTTAGTTTCCAATAGGAATATTTTCCTAGCTTGACTGTCTGGTTTTAAGTATCTTTTATTAAGAGGAAGACAGATAAAATCTGACTTTTTTTTGCAGTTCATGGCAACTGGGGCCCATGGAGTAGTTGGGGAACTTGTAGTAGAACATGCAATGGAGGCCAGATGAGGCGGTACCGGACCTGTGACAATCCTCGTCCTGCCAGTGGTGGGAGAGCGTGCGTGGGAGGTGACATGCAGATCCAGAGATGTGGCACTGAGCTGTGCCCCGGTGAGTTCTCAGACCAACAGAGACATCCAACGCAGCTTTCCCTGGGAGACTTCAGGGTACATGTAACGTGTCTGAGATCTTCATATTATGAAAGGAATGTAGAACGTTCTTGTAGTTACTTACAATTTCATACAGTCTAATAATATGCTCTCACTTCTTTATTTAAATGACTGTAACCATACAAGGCTTTCCCCCTTCAGGTGTTGGATTTTCTCAAAATGGGGTGGAATAATTCAAAACAGGAGATAGCATATGAAAGTTTCTCCTATACCTACTAATTCTACTTGTTTTTTACAATAAATATATTTTGCGAGGGTCCCAGTGAACTCCCACAATGTATTGCCGGAGCAGGGAAAAATGCTCAGCTCAAATGCTTTGAGTAAAACAACAACCGAAACAGTTAATTGATTTATTGGCAATACTTAGGGGCAATCAGTGAACTTACACATTCAGGATCAATATCAGCAATACAGGAGATAAGCCACAATGCTAGAGATGTACTAAGCACGCTATAGACAAAGCCCTCGGTGAGGCCATGTTCGCATACCTGAGGTGTGGACCCCTGCTTGTGGCACCCCAAACCATCAGCCCCAACTAGCTGGACACCAGCTGCTCATGGCGTGCATGGGCAATTCTCCATTAGGTCTCAATGGAGGTTACAGTGTCAAGCCCAGTCTGATAGTTCCTTATTTCCCCTCCTCTTGCTTGTGTTTATCCTCCCCAGTCACAAATTTTCATGCTGTTTTGATATTCTTTTCTATTCTCTTGTTGCTGTCATTTTGGCTAGTGGTTGTCTTGAGCAAAGTTTTAATTGTTACTTTCCTCATATCAGTGCTAGTTTGGGGTAAATGTTCTATCAGATTCTAGATAACTGTTCAATAGTCATGTTCCTATTGTAACACTTGCTGTTGTTATCAAGACCGTGCTACCAAGAAGAGGCTACAGAGATGCCCACACGTGTATAGTTCAAGCCAGCTCTAATTGCCCTCTTGTGAGTGTTTGGGTAGAGGGAACTTGTGTTCTTTATTGGCAAGATTTGTGTTTGGTTTGCTTTCTTGTGCTCTTCCATCAGTTTTATACCCATATCACCTTCTTTGTAGGAGTAAAAGGCCTCAAAGTTCTAGACACATAGGTTGTCTCCAGAGATAGGCTACAAAAAATGTCTGACATGGGATTCTGAATATTGACAACAGTTCTTTATGAACTGGTCTGTGAGGGTTTGCATACACACAACAATGTTGTTCAGTTTTGAAATCATTTTCTGTGGAGCAGATGCAGAGACTGGCATCAGAGGAAGTGTCTCTGCAGAACCTCCTAGGGAGAGCGACTGGCAGCAGTCAGGCACTGGTTGGCCATAAGGCTTTTCTCTCCATAGAGCCATGTATAGGTAGCCACCCAAAGCCAGCTGCCAGCTCCTTACCTCAGTGTGCTGCCTGCCCTTGGGGAGGACTTCCATGAGTGTACAGAGGGACATGTGTAGTTTATACTGTACAGAGCTTCCCTAATCAGCCGTGAAGTGGTACCTCTCCAACATGACACAGGGAAGAATTTGACCCCAATCCTGCTAAATCCCCAACTAGTATACTGGAAACATCCACTCCTTTCTCCAGTACAGCTGATAGACAAGTTTTAAAGATGGTGTGTTTCTGAGAGGAAAAGTGCTTACACCTGCCCATTAAGGTGTTTTTGTCATGCTTTGAGCTATTTCTTTTCTCTATCACATTGGCCCCGCAATGAAGGAATGACACAAAAACCTCACTGATGCAGCCTGACATATTTAGAATGAAAAGTCACTTACTTTGAGCTTGCTTTCTTCAGTGGATGGAAACTGGGGGCAGTGGCAAGCATGGAACCAATGCTCTGCTTCGTGTGGTGGAGGAGAGCAGACCCGCATACGCCTGTGCAGCAATCCAGCCCCATTACATCGAGGCCGTCCTTGTGCTGGAGACTCCTCCCAGATATCCAGGTGTAACACTCAAGCATGTCCTGGTGAGTTTAACTGACAGGCTGCACACAGCGGCAGCACGGTGAAAGTCTGTGGCACTCCTGGTTGGACTGGTACTCTCCTGTGTACCTGTGTGGCTTGTTGACCAAGTAATTTAAGGTTTTTTGGCTTAAATCTCCCGTGCAAAGTCATCTGGATATGTGTTTTGTTAACCTATTCCATAGAACTAGAGGATGCTTATAAACAATTGTCACTTTTCAGGTTACAGTACATATATCTCAGACTGGTATTTACAGACTGTGAGCTTTAGTATTGCAAATAATATAGTAATATATGCAGAAATATCCTTACTTCTTAAAATGCTGTACAAGATTTCTGAATGTTTTCTCCCTCAAAATATCAGACAGCCAAGTTTTCAAATGGACCTTGTTTTCCACTGCTCCCTTCCCTCCCTGGCACAGGTGGGCCTTCACATGCCAAAGGCAGCATCATTGGAAATATTAACGATATTGAGTTTGGAATTGCTTTCCTGAATGCCACAGTAACGGACAGCCCTGATTCTGGAACCAGAGTAATACAAGCAAAGATTACAAACGTCCCTCGGAGCCTTGGTAGGCTTTTTATTACTTTTTATCACCTTTTTGCTTGAGCCAGGATGGATTCTGTGTAATGTCCATTTGTGCCACTGTGTTTTGTGAAGAAACTGATCTAAACTTTTCATAGAGAGAGGAAAAGAGAATCTTCAATATTTGCTTCTAGTACCTTAGCATATGTAAAATGATTCCTTGGAATATATCCAACATACTTTTTTCTGGTTTAAATCTTAAGGCCTACACTAGTTTTAGGTCTTCAAATTCCATTCCTACTGAAGTAGGTCGCCTGATGTTAGGTGAAAAGTTCTCAAACATTACATTACATTTCTTCCAGGTCCCGTGATGAAAAAGCTTGTTTCTATACTCAGCCCAGTTTATTGGACAACTGCAAAAGAAATTGGGGAAGCAATGAATGGATTTACACTCACTCATGCAGTTTTCAAGAGAGAAACTCAAGTGGAGTTTGCAACCGGTGAGTTACCTGTGACATACCATCCCTGTTTCCAGTAAGTTTGATAGACACTGCATTGCTTAAAAACAGCACTGAATTCCTGCTGAATTTTGAGTTTTGTGCTTACTCCAGTGACTTCTGAATGACTATGGCTTTCTGAGACTTAAATACAGCTTTTAGAGCTATAATTTGAAACACTGGTTTTTATTATGGTGGTCTTCCAGTATCTGAAGGGGGCCTACAAGAAAACTGGGGAAGGACTTCTTACAAGGACTTGTATTGAAAGGATGAGGGATAGCGGCTTCAAACTGAAAGAGAGTAGATTTAGATTAGATGTAAGGAAGAAGTTCTTCACTCTCGGGGTGGTGAGACACTGACACAGGTTACCCAGGGAAGTTATGAATGCTTCATCACTGGATGTGTTCATGGACGGGCTGGATTTGAGCAGCCTGGTCTGGTGGGAGGTGTCTGGATGGCACTAGATAATCCTTAAGATCCCTTCCAACCTAAAGCTTTCTACGATTCCAGGCATGATAAGCCTTATAAAAATATGTGTATAAAATAACTGGCCAAGGGATCCCTGTTCAGATACTGTTTGGCTAACACGAGTCTCTGGTTAGGATGGTTTATAAATCAATGTGCTTTTAAAATTCACAGGTGAGATTCTCCGGATGACTCATATTGCCCGGGGCTTGGATTCAGATGGAGCCTTGCTGCTGGATGTTGTTGTGAGCGGCCATGTGCTGCAGCTCCAGTCCGTAGCTGATGTTAATGTGAAGGTAAAGCTGCTCGAGACACCACCTCCTTCTCTCCCTGACACATTATTTCCTCTCTCATCTACAGGAAAGCAGCAAACACTAAGTCCTGAAATCTGTTCTACTGTATGGAACTTATTTCGCACCCGGTTTGACAGATGTTAACGTTGCCTTTGAAAACAAAGAGATGTTATCAGGAAGGTAGCATTGATCACTCAGGATTTTTAGCTGTTAGAAGGAAGTACTGAGAAGTGTCATCAGGGCTAGTGTCAAGAGTTAGGGTTGGGCTGGCCACTACGCAATTGACAGATGCTTTTTATTAACCCCTCTCCCTTCCCAAAAGAAAAGAGAAAGGGGATAAGGGAAAGAGACTTATGGATTGGAAAAGAAAAGAAAACTGAAACAGCTTTAATGAAAAAAATAACAATAAAATGAAATATATACAAATATATACAAACCTAATATCGAACCCAACCCCCATGATGGCAATTACGTCACCACTGAAGCTGTGGAGCAGGTGCTTGGGAAGTCCCAGGCTGGAATCAGCAGCAGATGGGACCAGGTTCAGGAGCTGGATTCTGGAGCTGGATTCAGAAACACACAGACTGGGATTAAAGGCAGAACAGACAGAGTCTTCCTCAGAAAAGCCATTGAAGAAGAGGCTTGACCATTGTGATCCTTCAGCTTTATACTGAGTATATTGTAGACAGGATGGAATCCCTTGTTGGTCAGTTTGGGGTCCCCTGTCCTGACCACTCCTCCCTACAGGTTCCACCTCTGACTTTGCAGCACCCCAATGTGGTGCACAAGATTTCACAGTGACCTTAGTCTGCACAGGAGCAAGTATAAACAAGAGCCTTTCTGCACACACCAACCCTTGATAGTGACGCTAAACATGGAGCGTTATCACTGCTGACAGCAGAGACTGACTGTGAAAATCTGCTGTTAACTTCAGACAGTGCTGTTAGTTTAGACTGAGCTGAAAAGTGAAATCACTGAGCAGAATTAGTTCTGTTCTAGCTCAAACAGGACAGCAAGGTATCACCAGCAGGTGTGCTGGGTGTTTGCTTTCAATAGAGCTATAAAGGTTGTCTCTGTTTAGGGCTCAGGGCAACCCACACGGAGCAGAATTAGTTTCACCCCTCTTCCCCCTCCCCTCTTCCCTCCCAGGGGAGGAAGAAAGGCCTCGCACAAAGTTGGAAAATTAAGATCACAACTTTTAACAGGGAGTAGTAAAAGGGATATCAGAGGAAGGGAAATATACAGAGGTAACAAGGGAAGGTATATATACAAATATATACAACACTGATCCTCGGATGCCACTGGATTTCTCCCAAGCCATGTGGAGTTGTAGCAGCCACAGAGACCTCCGGAGCCAGCAGCAATCCCAGCGAGGAGGAGGCAAGCGGAACTTCCTGTGTCCTTTTATAGAGTGTGGCAGGAAGGGGAATGGAATAGCCGCTCCACCCATCCCTCCCCTTCCCCAAACCTTGAACCACAACAAAGGTGCATCTTAAACCTGTCTAACTTGGCTTCCCTGAGGATGACATCAGCTCTTCTGAGCAAAAATTTCTATTATGGATGATTTGTTTGCAGCTACAATTATACATAGTCAGGCAGAGAACCCTTCCTGTGGCTGCTAAAGTTGCAAAGACAGAGGGTTAACAGACTCTGAATCAGATAACCTCTATATTCCTACCATCTATACTGTCATGCCACCGTTAATGACATGCTCCTTCCGCTGCTGCGGCATCAAAACTCTATCTCATGGAGGTATCAATTATGGCAAGCAGTCCTGTTATGCAATCCATCTGAAATATTTTACAGGACTTGCTTTTTTAAAGAATGACACTTCTCCCTGAATGTTTTTAGAATGATCAGAGAGGGCAGTTCACAGGATCACGTGACAAAGGGTTATAATGTCGCTACCATATTGCTTCTCCTGTTGTTTCTAGGAGATACTCTCCACTGCTCTTAGGAAGACAGCTTCTGTTGCTGACCATGTGCTCCTGACAGAAAGATGGAGTTCAAGGGAACTGTTTTTCTGTCTTTTTGGTTTTGTGTAAGACACGAAGAACAATTTGCTTAATATTTGGTATTAATGTTTTGGTGTAAAACCAGGCGCTTCACTGTAAAAGAAAGAACATTCCTTAAAGTTCTTTCTATAGAGGTGGTGGGTAAACAGTGAAAAAGTTTTAATATATTAATCCCCCAGTACAATAAATAACCATTAAGTTCTTGATGTTTTGACACACTGCAATATGTAGTGTGTCCAATATTTAGACCTTTTTTCAGTGGCAGAATTTTTCCTCAGTGGTTATTTATTTAGCACATGTTGTCAATGTCTAGACAGGCTGGATCGATGGG
>VYZX01015811.1:1044-20601 GCA_013401335.1 Brachypteracias leptosomus
GGGGGATGAAACTTTTTTGGGGGGGATGAAACTTTTTTGGGGGAGATGAAACTTTTGGGGGGGATGAAACTTTTTTGGGGGGGATGAAACTTTTTTTGAGGGGGATAAAACTTTTTGGGGGGGATAAAACTTTTTTTGAGGGGGATAAAACTTTTTGGGGGGGGATGAAACTTTTTTTGGGGGGATGAAACTTTTTTTGGGGGGGATAAAACTTTTGGGGGGGGATAAAACTTGGGTGAAAAGTCAGAGCTCTACAGAGCAGAGTAGAGGGACTATGATGAAAGGAAAGCAGCAGAACCCCCAACTCAACCCAAGCCCCCTGCCCTGGGAGGTTCTCTCCACGGAGCAGACAAGGCAAGGCTGCCCAGAAGAGAACACCAAGCACTCAGGAACTACTCCTACAGCCCAATATTGATGTTGCTGCTGCCCAGCTGGGAAATTCTCCCTCAGAAACTACAGTTAACCCCGAGTTCCACTATTACTCTGCACATGCCACCAGTGCAACCACAGAAAACAGCAGCACTGAAGCAGGAGGCTGCTCATCAGGCCCTTCCCAACCTCAGATGCCTCCTCCCACCTGCTACAACCCATCCACACCCTCTGGGGATGTTCAGTCGTCACCGAAGGGGCTCGTGGGGATCTTCCCCCCTGGTAAACAGGGATTATTCTGCTCAGCACAGAGAAGAAACCCTTGGAGATGGAGTCTCCGACAGCAGAATTCTCCACCCCAGGCTGAAGAACCCTCTAACCATGACCCCACTGCCACCAAACCCTTTGTTGTTTGGCTTCCCACTGAGGACACTTCACCCCAGAGTGCTGAGAGAATAAAAGGGGGGGTTTTTGGAGCCCAAACATACCAGTACCACCAGTTTGCTCCTCTCACAGATGTCTGGCAGGTAAGGGTAGGGCTGCACAGCTTCTCCCTTCAGGCAGGAGCTCAGCCACTGGAAGATACTGGGGGGCTCAGCAGAGAAAAATGGGGGGTGGTGCATGAAACCTGGTTGGACTTAAGCACAGGAAGGGCAGGGACAGTGAGGCTGGGGTGCAGGCACGAGAATTCTGCATTATCCCCTAATAAAAAGAGGGTGTTTTCCCCCAGACCTTGCAGGTCACTCCTGCCCTCCTGTCAGATGGGGGTTTAGAGCTACAGGAATGAAAAACTGAGACATCCTCTTGTCTTTCCAGGACAGGAATTGTCCCAGCCCCTGGTAAATACAGAATAAATCCCCAAAACTTCACTGGAACAGCCTCAGCATTTAACTCTCAACTGAACTGCAACCTCTTTGCCACCCCTGGCCACAAAGAGCAGCAGCAAACCTGAGCCATGCAGTAAAACTCTCCTTTTTGGGGTCAGAAGAAAGAGGTTTTCTAGCAGATTCCAGCTGGTCCCACTCTTAAGCAGGTGCACAGACAACACACGACCTCATTTTAGCTCTGACTTTTGTGGGTTTAGCTCTGATTTGGGGTTTCTGAGCCCTAAACCCTACAAGAGAGGAACACCTCACTACCAGGCTTGGCCGTAGAGCTCTGAGCCAGGATGAAACCACCCTCCCCTCCCAACTCCTCCCTCCCTGGGGTGTCCCATGGGCTGCTCCTGACTTTGTATGTGGCTAATTTGTCTCTGGTCACCCCTGGGAGGTCATAAAACCCCAAAGAACAAGGTTCTCTTGAGGTTGAACCGTGTTACACATCAGGGTTAAGCCCTGAGCAGCTTTAAAGGGAATAATTCCCAACACACTCGGTTTTAGAGGTGATATTTAGCTTTGCAAAGCCCTTAAACTCACCCTGGTCAATGATGCAGGTTTGCTGGGAGGTCTTCACAAGGGCTGGATAGTCCCTGTAGTAATAATCGAGGTAAGCCTCAAGTTTCAGGTCCCTGGAAGGAGAGAGAATTGGTGGAAATTGGGTAGAAACAGCAAATATAACTCAGGGAGGTGCTATTTGGTTATTTACCCGCAGGCAACTCAGCTTGAAGGGTGGTTAAGGTGAAGGAGCAGCCAGTGGCTGCACTAAAACGCCCCAAATAAGAACATCCAACAGATCCCATGAGCTGAGCAAGGACAATATTGTAGGAAAAACCCCCCACGAGCTGCAGCATCTAAGATCTATTAACCCCCCTGATGCTGGGAAGGGGCCAGAACCACCTCAGGGAGTTGCTACAGCAAAGATGTCTAAGCACAGGAAGGTTTTAAATGGTAATTTTTTCAGATATGTGAGAATTCTGCTGAATTTGGGGGTAATTCCCCACCCAAATGAGGGACTGGGGGATGGGGGGGGGGTACCTGGCCAGCTGCAGCAGCAGGACAAGGAGGGAGCGGATCCCTTCTCCCATCAGACTGTTCAGCTTGAGCTCCTCGTAGAGGAGGTGGAGGACAAAGAAAATGGCAGGAATGTGGGTGAAGAGGAGGGTGGAGGAATCCAAGCTCAGGCTCTGGGGGAAATCATCCCTTGGAGCTGCAACTTCCAGGGGTTCCAGCCTCAAGGCTTTGGCCACAGGGTGAGACTCGAAGTTCCTGTGGTAGTCAGAGCTCAGGAGGTATTCCCAGTCCTGCAGCACACACAGAGGCAGAGAAAATGTAATGACTGGTGTTTGCTCTGCTCTGCCTCGAAAAACACCCCCAAAAACCCAACCAACACCCCCCCAGGGCTCTAAGAGAACCATTTCTTACATCATCTGAGCCTGTTTCTGATGGCCTGGCCTTCTTTGGAGCAATGACTGGGGAAAGGGAGCCTTCAAAATCAAGCTGCAAGGAAGAAAAGGCTCCAATTGAAACCCCCGAGGTGGAATCATCAAGAGCAGAATCACAGAATTAATTATAGAATTGCCAGGGTTGGAAGGGACCCTAAAGTTCTTTAAGTGGATAATCAAGAGGAACTTTCAGTGCTGTAACTAAAACACTACCTGGAAAATCCTCTTTAGGATAGCAGAATCTGAGCTGGGATTTGTGCTTCTAGCAAAAACAGGCTTAAAATTGGATTAAATGAGTGAAACCTTTCATAGGTCAGTGCTGGTTGTGAAATGGAGGCAAATCCTCACCAGCTCTTTTCACCTGGCCAGGATATTTGGTGGCAAGTGGCTTGTAAATACATCTCAGGATAAATGCCCTTATAAATATATCTCAGGATAAATGCCCTTGTAAATATATATTATGATAAGTGTCCTTGTAAATATATCTCAGGATAAATGCCTTTTAAATATATATTATGATAAGTGTCCTTGTAAATATATGTCAGGATAAATGCCCTTGTAAATATATATTATGATAAATGCCCTTGTAAATATATGTCAGGATAAATGCCCTTGTAAATATATATTATGATAAATGCCCTTGTAAATATATGTCAGGATAAATGCCTTTTAAATATATATTATGATAAATATCCTTGTAAATATATATTATGATAACTGTCCTTGTAAACATATCTCAGGATAAATGCCTTGTAAATATATATTCTGATAAATGCCCTTGTAAATACATCTCAGGATAAATGCCCTTGTAAACACACCTCAGGATAAATGCCTGGTAAACACATCTCAGGATAAACAGGCTAAAACACACCTGAAATTGAGGATTATGACCTGATGTGAGGGCATTTTGTTATTTGAGACAAGATAAACCTCTTTCTGGCACACTTCAGCGTGCCCCCAACCCCTTTGAAGGCTTCCCAGCAGTGTTAGCAGCAGCTTGGAGAAGAAGGAGCTGATGCCACTCACATTCCGAGTCCAGCAGAGCCTCTCTGTGTTGTAACCCATCATGTTCATGAGACAGGTGACAAATAAATTCCACTCTGAGTGGTAGCTGGGCCCTCCTGGGGCATTGTAAGCGTTGTACCACTTGACCAGCATCTGCACTGCCACCTCCTTGGGCAGGATGGCCTTGACCCCCTGCAGGCAGCTCTTCACTGAGGGGAAAGACACAAAAAGGGGGGGAAAAGGGGGAAAAAATGAGGCTTGGTTTCCACCTGATCTCCTGGGGCTTCTTCCAAAAGTCTCTGCAGGTCCTTTCTTGGAGCTCCTGCAGACTCCTGCAGTAAAAGCCACCCCACACAAGCTCTAGCAGGTGTTGCTTCAGTTCAGGCTAAGCACAGTCCCCCAAATCCAGCACAAAAAGGGGTGAAAAGGGCCCCTTTTGCTCCGGATTGAAAGCAGCCTGTGTCCAAATTGGCACCTCGGCAATAATATGGGATCAGAGAACCATCAGGGTTGGGAGGGAGCTCAAAGCTCCCCCAGTTCCAACCCCCCTGCCATGGGCAGGGACACCTCCCACTAGAGCAGGTTGCTCAGAGCCCCAGCCAGCCACGTACACAATTAAAGAGCAAAGCAACCTGAAGAATTAAGATTTAAGAGAGGGTGAGGCATTAAAAGCACCAGAACACACCTAAATAAGTGGTGGTGGCTCTGGAAGGTGAGTTAGAAGAGGTTGGGGCACGTGGTACTGAATCATTACAGGCTAAACTATGTTTAAACTACTTAAATTAACCCTCAGAAATTAGGGGATGCGTTTCCTGGGCTGGATTCTGGCTCCTACCTAGTTCAGAGGTGGCAATTTCAGGAATTGTGATCCGAACCATGGTGTTGTTGCTGAGCTCCTGCAAAAAGGAAATTAAAAAGAAGGGCTAAGAGCCAAATGATGAGGTGCAGAAAGTAAAGCCAGGGCCCCTTTCTACCAACTCACAACTCCTTTCTTTATTAAGCACGTTCCACTAAAGCTTTGCCAAAGATCTAAACAGATCTCGAGCTGAACCCCTGGAGGGAATGAAGGAAATTAAGGCACTTCTGGAGCATCCTGCAGAGAGGAAAATGGGGGGGATATTCTGCTGCTGATCAGCAGCAACATCCCCCCGTGCAGCAGGAGTACAACTGGGCCCTCACTTTGCTTTGCCAACAAAGCCTCGGCCCAAATGACAAGGAAATACCTACCAAGGTCACCCTGTTGTGCACAGGATCTCTCAGAGCATGGATGAAGGTGCCCAGCTGCTGGAAAGTGCAATCCTCCATGTAAGTGGAGTCATGGAGCTTGGAGGAGTCCCTCAGCTCTGGAACTGGGGACAGCAGCACACCCTGAACAGCGAGGAGTGGAACAAACATTGTTTAGGATGGTTGAGTTAAGAGGAGCTGAGCAAAGGACTTGTCAGGTATTAATAAGTATTTTTAAAACAGCTCCAAGTCTTTCCAATCTCTGCTTCAAGTTTTACAGAAGTTTTTCCGCTCTTTCTGTGCAGAAAACATCAATAAATAGGGGCAGCCCTAACCAGATCTTTGAGAAAAACTGTTTAAAAAGTGGATTTACAGAAGAACGACCAAAGATTCAGCTCCAGAAAGTAACTTCAGGTGGTTGGTCGGTCCTGATTTTAAAGGTGCAAGGACCAAACCCTTTCCAAAGAGGGTTTTTTTCTCTCCTCTCACCTCTTCCAGGGGTCCCAGGTGCTTGTTCAGAGGCTTGGATGGGGTGCTGACACTGTCCAGGGGGGTGCTGGGCCGAGGCATCTGGTTGGACAAGCTCAGGGATGGGGCAGGGAGGCCTGGAATAAAAACCTTCCCCACCTTGGTGTGGACAGGAAAGAAAATTAGTTGCTTTTCATGCCTGTGACAGGATTGAAGAAGGTGCTTTAATTATCTTGGGTGAATCGTGTCCATCCTAAGAGCAGCAGAACCATTTGACACCATCGAGCAAAATCATTTGATATCTAAAACTGCAACAGAGAGGTCTGGAAGTTTTCTTGCTCAGACCAACCCTTATTTTCCATATTCCTGGAAGTTTTCTTTCTTTGGGAGCATTTTGTTGCTTTAGTGTTTTTGCTATCACTGGAAATAAGCTCGAGAGATTATTTAATTGCACCAGGGATGCTTCAGAAGGACCTTTGGAGCCACCTCCCCAAGGCAGGAGGAGTCCAGAGCAGCTCCAGGTGATGCAGACAGGACCCCAGTTTGTCCACAACTAAAGATTCCACCATTTATCTGGGGCCAGGAGAAGTTACTCACCCGAACCACCCCAGAGTAAAGCACCAGGTTCCCACTGCCTTCCAGAACCAGCAGAGTGTCAATGCCCTGGAAGAATTCAACCACAAAAAGCTGAATATTCTGCTCAAAAAGACACCAGAGGTGGCCAAGGAGGATGTTCTGCAGCCCACACAGAGCTGGGTACCTGCACTGGAGCTGCATCCTTTGCTGGGATGTTGGTCACAGAGCCAAAGATCAGCTGAGACTTATCGTTGCTCTCCTGGAATTTTACACACCTGGAATGGAGAGAAAAACAGGGGAAAGAAAAGAAAAGTCCCAGCTGTTGGTGTAGAAAGGAGACAGAAAATCAAGTGTTGCTCAGGGCAACTTTTACTGGCTCCTTCCTCCTCCTTTTGCCCTGCTAATCAACTCAGTCTTACTCTGCTAGTCTAATTAAAACCCTCAGTGTTCTTCCAAAGATGAGGAAGAAGAAGATTTATTTCAATATAATATATAAAAACTGCCAGCAGTGTTCTCCTACAACTTCAGTGTCATAGAAATATCCCAAATCATACAGGTCACACTTAAAAATAACATTTTATGAGCCCAAATCATCCCTGGCACAGTTAAATTAACATATGAGCCCAAATCATCCCTGGCACAGTTAAATTAACATATGAGCCCAAATCATCCCTGGCACAGTTAAATTAACATATGAGCCCAAATCATCCCTGGCACAGTTAAATTAACATATGAGCCCAAATCATCCCTGGCACAGTTAAATTAACATATGAGCCCAAATCATCCCTGGCACAGTTAAATTAACATATGAGCCCAAATCATCCCTGGCACAGTTAAATTAACATATGAGCCCAAATCATCCCTGGCACAGTTAAATTAACATATGAGCCCAAATCATCCCTGGCACAGTTAAATTAACATATGAGCCCAAATCATCCCTGGCACAGTTAAATTAACATATGAGCCCAAATCATCCCTGGCACAGTTAAATTAACATATGAGCCCAAATCATCCCTGGCACAGTTAAATTAACATATGAGCCCAAATCATCCCTGGCACAGTTAAATTAACATATGAGCCCAAATCATCCCTGGCACAGTTAAATTAACATATGAGCCCAAATCATCCCTGGCACAGTTAAATTAACATATGAGCCCAAATCATCCCTGGCACAGTTAAATTAACATATGAGCCCAAATCATCCCTGGCACAGTTAAATTAACATATGAGCCCAAATCATCCCTGGCACAGTTAAATTAACATATGAGCCCAAATCATCCCTGGCACAGTTAAATTAACATATGAGCCCAAATCATCCCTGGCACAGTTAAATTAACATATGAGCCCAAATCATCCCTGGCACAGTTAAATTAACATATGAGCCCAAATCATCCCTGGCACAGTTAAATTAACATATGAGCCCAAATCATCCCTGGCACAGTTAAATTAACATATGAGCCCAAATCATCCCTGGCACAGTTAAATTAACATATGAGCCCAAATCATCCCTGGCACAGTTAAATTAACATATGAGCCCAAATCATCCCTGGCACAGTTAAATTAACATATGAGCCCAAATCATCCCTGGCACAGTTAAATTAACATATGAGCCCAAATCATCCCTGGCACAGTTAAATTAACATATGAGCCCAAATCATCCCTGGCACAGTTAAATTAACATATGAGCCCAAATCATCCCTGGCACAGTTAAATTAACATATGAGCCCAAATCATCCCTGGCACAGTTAAATTAACATATGAGCCCAAATCATCCCTGGCACAGTTAAATTAACATATGAGCCCAAATCATCCCTGGCACAGTTAAATTAACATATGAGCCCAAATCATCCCTGGCACAGTTAAATTAACATATGAGCCCAAATCATGCCTGGCACAGCTAAAATTAACATTCTATGAGCCCAAACCATGTTAAAACCATGATATTAATGTAGTAAATGGTGTCAGAACAGATCCCACAGTTAAAAAAAATATAATTATGAGGTGTAGCAAACTCTGTCATGAAGATCCCACCAGCTAGAGGAGCAAATATCTTAAAATCCACCTCTAGGTGGCCATTTTTAGAGCATTCCCCCCCTCTGTTGGCTTGTCCCAGGATAGATGCTCACCTCAGCTGCAGCTGGGACTCCACCAAAAAGCACAAGAACTTCTGCCCACAGAGGTCTGTGGTGATGAACACTTTGGATGCTTGGGAGTTCTTCTCTCTGGGGAAGGAGAGCAACAGTCAGCACCTGGTTTAGGAAGGGTTTAATGGGGGAAAAAGGTGTCTGCAAGCTGCAGGGTCAGGCTGGGCTTAGGATCGTGGAATCAGCAGGGTGGGAAGGGACCTCAAAGCTCCCCCAGTCCCACCCCCCTGCCACGGGCAGGGACACCTCCCACTAGAGCAGGTTGCTCAGAGCTCCATCCATCCTGGCCTTGAACACCTCCAGGGATGGGGCTTCCAACCTGGGCCAGGGTCTCCCCACCCTCCTGGGGGAGAACTTCTCCCTGAGGTCTCCTCTCAATGTCCCCACCTCTAGTTTGGAGCCGTTCCCCCCAGTCCTACCACTAAAACAGCCTCAAAAGTCCCTCCCCAGCTTTCTTGGAGGTCCCTGAAGGCCAGAAGAAGGTCCCGTGGGAGCCTTCTCTTCTCCAGGCTGACCAACCCCAACTCTCTCAGCGTGTCCTCGTGGGAGAGGTCCTCAAGCTGCCAGAACGGGCCATTCCCCTTCCAACTGCCCTCCCAGCAGCCCCCCGTGGAGAAGGCAGCCCCTGACCTGAGGCTGGAGATGGTCTCTGTCCAGAGGTGGTCGATGCAGAGCTGGGGCACGATGGGCTCTGTCTCTGGCCCCAGGAAGGAGTCGCTGCAGGTGCTGCTGGGGGAGTGGGGGAGGCTGTGGCGCCTGGGGGAGGGGGCGCTGCCCGACAGGCTGAACCTCTGCACCCCAGAGAAGGAGTGAACCCCCAGGGCAGGGGAGTGGGAGCGGCTGCAAGGTAAGGAGAGGACACCCCAGTTAACCCCCAGCCAGCCCTGTCACCAGCAGGTGAGATTTCAAAAGGAAAACCATCAACGTCTTAAGCCGCGTGGTCCAGAAATCCCCCCCTGGTCTGGGCCAGGGCACCAAAAATCTCTAGTCTGCTCCGTGCCACCAAAAATCCCCCTAGTTGGCTGCCTCCAAATCTGGTTTTCTGGAGGGAAGTTCATCAAAAGCACCGTGGAGGACTCAAAAGAGCTGCAGAGGTCCCCCAGCTCCACCCCAGAGCGACAACACAACAGCCCCTCTGGCTCTCGCACACCCAGCACCCTCCTGAGCCCAGCCCCAAGAAGGTCTTCAGGTGCTGCAACACCTCGGATGGACCAACTCATAGCAGAAAGACAAGACAGCAGCTCCAGGCGTCCATCCTGCTCCACAGCTTGGGTTCTCTGGTGTCATCTCTCCCCCCCACACGCCCAGTGCCCACCTGAGCGCTGCCATGTTGGAGATGGAGGGCGAGCGGGACTGGAGGCTGGGCGAGGACAGGGACCTGCTCTGGCTGTGGAGGGAGGAGTAGTTCTGGAAGGGGGAGCCCACAGGAGAGTCACCCTTGGAGAAGCTCCTCAGCTGGGCAGTCAAGGAGCTGCTGGTGGCCACGTGCTGGGGGGTGCCCATCTGCTCGGAGAACTTCAGCACCGTGCTCTGCTCCTGGGGGAGGGAACAGCACAGGGGCCGTGAGGGAGGACCCTCAGGAGCTTCCTTCATCAGCTGGGGGTTGCAAACCCACGTCTAGGCAGGTGCTGAGCCTCAGGAGGTCTTCCCACCACCCGTGAGTCCCTCAGAGCCACAAAATCATCCTCAGCTTCCCGGGCAGTGAGTTAACCCAACACCAGAACCCAAACCTTACGACGTCAGGAACATAGAGTCATTCTGGTTGGAAGAGACCTTTGAGATCGTCAAGTCCAACCACTGAACCAAGCCCACCGTGTCCCTAAACATCATATCTACACGTCTTCTAAATGCTTCTAGGGATGGGGACTCCACCACTGCCCTGCCCAGCCTCTTCCAGTGCTTGATAACCCTTCATATGGAGAAAATCACCATCACTTGATGTCCCTTCCAGTGCTTGATAACCCTTCATATGGAGAAAATCACCACCACCTGCTCTCCCTTATAGCCAAACGCAAGAAAAACTCTTCCAAAAACCCCAACAAGCACCTTAACCTCCTCTCAATAAAAATAAATCAGGAATTTCTGGGCATTTCTAGCACACACAACCACGAGGGGACAGGAGTGCACACACAGATTGGTGCCGATGCTACTCAATCATTTTTGATGATGATAACAACTATTTAATGCACACAGAGAGATTTTCTGATGATGATATGAAGCTGGTGATGAGTTGGTACCTCTGGCTTGACTCTGCGAAGGGCCCAGACCGTGTGGAGGCTCTGCACAGTGTCATAGGTCATCACCACAGAAGGTTCCACGCTGAGGAACACGATCCTCAAGGTGTGGTCAGCCACGTACTGCACCCGGGCAGAGCCAAACACCCCTGGGGGGGAAGCAGGGGGCAAGGAGAAAGGACCTTCTCTGCATTGGGTGTGCTCCCCACACCCTCCTGAATCCCTCAGGAGAGATCACGGGCAGGTTTTCTACTCCCGAAGCTGACTGGGAGACTCAAAGACAGGGACCTACCTCCAGACTTGCAGACAAGGGGGGTTATCTCATCCAAGGGGTGCAACATGCTGAACATGGTAGGCAAAGGCTCTCTAGGAAGAAACCAAGCCAAATACACTCAAAAACCAAACACCAACAAGTGTCTTTGTCCTCCTAGACCTCAAGAACTTGTGTCTCTACTCTTAGGTTACATGTTCCCTTCATGGCAGCTTCTTGGATGAACTGAGTGAGGCAAAGGATGACTAGAGGACCTTTAGAGGTCCCCTCCAATCTATGATTCTACCACTAGGTCTTGGTGGAACCTCAGAACACTTGAGAGTGTCCCCACCTGGTGGCCACACAGCAAACTCCAACAGTAGCTTGGAGGAGGAGGAGGAGGAGGAGGAAGAGGAGAAGGGCCTTAATTCAGCCTAAGAGTTTAGGGTGCAGAGCTCCCAGACAAGCAGGGAGCCACCAGAGACCTGCACCCACTGCAGGGCCACCCATCCGTGGTGGCAGCAGCTAGAGGAGGAATTTCCACACGAAACTGAGCAGGTCAATCATGATTTTTGCAATGAATGGACGTTTTCAGGACTTCTATTTCTCCTCTAGAGGACTCTAGAGAGCCACAAGTGCCTGGAATGGACTCGTGAAGCCCCAGGGGATGTGGTAAAGCTGCTCATCACCAACTGCTCAGCTCCACACCCAGCCACAGGGTCTATGATCCTCACAAGGTGCTCCAGGAGCTGAGAGAAAACATCTCCAGGACAACCCCTTCAGGGAATTCCACAGCCTGGAACCAACTCCCAGGGCAAACCTTCCTGAAACCATCCCAGGAACACCCACATGGTGCCTCTCAAACCCTCTTCCCACTCCCAACCAGTTCTTCAGCAAGACACCACCAGAGGAACATCATCAATTGTCATTATTCAGCCTTTTCCTGCTCTTCCACCTCATTTCACCCACAAACACACAGATCTTTTCATTACTGCTCTTCAACTCCTGCTTCAGATCCACAAATAGTCTCCAATAAACCAATTAAAGCTGCTCCTCACAAACCTGGGGGGACTTGGAGGGACTTCATGGGAGGAGCTGCTGCGCTCAAACAACAAACCATATTTGGTGGGCCAGACGTTTGCAACCTATTAAAAAATGACAAATATATTCAAATATAACCACATAATTCCTATACCCAGGTAGGCAACACCCCTGCAGTGCTCTACACACACCTCCCCACCCCAAAAAACCCCACATTTATGGGCAAAAAGCAAAGGATGGCACCTACCTGGAAGGGTAAAGCAGCAATATAATCCTTGCCTTCTATGCTGTGCACATTTATGGAGGAGTTCTGCAATATGCAGATACATTTCTCCACTATTTCCTCACTGCCTGAAGCTGGGGGAGAAAAACAACAAGAAAAAAAGCTTTGCTCTTCCCTTAAATATCCTTTACACACAAAAATAAGCTTGGAAGGGGGGGGTGGGATGCAAGCTTTGAGGATTAAACTTCTCCTATCAAGAGAGCTGCCCTTAAAACATTTGTCTGGCATGAGAACAAGCAGGAAACTCACTCACCATCAGCTCTTTCTGGTTTTTCCTGGGGTATAGTGAAGTCACACCACAAGGCCTGAAACCAAGTGAGAAGGACAAGCAATGAACAGACATTTTCAGGACCTCTATGTCCACGTCTACTCCTGATGTTACTGCCCAACCTCCTCTTGCTGCGTCTCCCACAATAACCCCACCTCAGAACAACACCTATAGCAGGCAGTGAGTATTTTTTGAGCTAACAGGGGTTGTTTCCCTACCTGTAGGACAGGGCTGTCCACAGTGAAAGCCTTATAGACAGCGGATGCCAGGTTTCTGCTCCCTTTGCTCCAGATGACCATGTTGCTGGCCACGTACAGCTCCTCATCATAGTCCACCTCCTCCCCGGCATCACTGACGCCTTTCCTCAGCTGCCAGCTTTCCTGAAAAACAAGATTTTTCACAATAAATTAAAGCCACACGCCCCGCCAGCACAACAGCAGCGCCCAGCCCTGGTTTAACCCGTTCATTTCGGGTTAAAGAGGAGAAAACCAGGCCAAACACCCCCGCGCAGAGACTTCCTACCCGCTGCCGCTCATGGATGGTGACCTCCCGCAGGGACCCCACCAGGCCGGCGGCCCCGTCGGAGGAGCAGAGCTCGGAGGCGGGCTGGAGCCTGCGGAGCTGGAGGGTGAGGGCGCTGGGGTGGCGCCGGCAGTGGTCGCGGCCCCGGGGGGCGAACTCCTGCAGGTCGCCGGCCGCTATCATCGTCGCCCTCTCGTCAGAGTGGTCCGACATGGGGGCCCGATATCCTCATTATTTCTGAGAGGGGAGGGGGACGGGACGCGCAACACCCGCCGCGACCGGGCTCTCCGGCGCGGGGGCTGGGCCGGGGGGGGGGGGTGTCAACCGGGGAGCGGCGGCGGCTCCTCCTCACACCGGGACCGGCTCCGGTTCCAGCTCCTCTCACACGGGCGCCGCCATCTTGTGGCTCCCGCCCTGCCCCGCGGCGCGCACAGGGGATGCCGGGAGACAAAATGGCGGCGGCGAAGGCGGGAAGGGCCTTAAGTTGCTGTGCGCTGAGGGGAATTGTGCTTAAAATGCCGGGTTTTGGGTGGTTTAATCACAGAAATCTCTGAAATAGAGTCGCTGGGGTGTGTTGCGGGTCCCCCCCCAGGCGGCAGAGTTAGAACAGAGTTAATTTTGAGGCTGAATAAGCGTTTAAGGACTGGTCTGAAGCCAGGAGAACAGGCCTGGGAGGCCCCTGAGGCTAAAGGAGGGTGAATAACCATATAATTAACTAAAATCAGGATTACGCGAATGGAGAGCCCTTAAAAACTAAAGGATGGAGTGACCTGGAGGATTAAAACAAGGTGCAGTATCTAAAGACACTAAAATTACATCAACTCTTCTAGGTAAGGCCTCATTGCAGCCTCTTTACATAAGCCCGAGAAGCACTGGGACAAAAATCAAAGTATTGAGGTGTCCTCTACATAACCTGTAGTGATTTTAATGCTGAAAAACGCACCTCGAGGAGGAGGATGTAAATATAGGGCCACATGAGTCTAAGGGATTAGGTAATAACATAATGAATTAGGTAATAGAGTAATTAGGTAATGGATGGAGCACGTGTACAAATATTTGGGTGGTGTAAACCCATGTGACTGACCATGCGTAGTTTATTTACTATTTGTGTAGTGTGTGAACTGCTGCTGTTTGAGCTCAGGGGCTGGATTTGTGATTTATTCCTGTCCAGCAAATATCTCAGTGCTGTTGTGCCCCCATTGGCTTTGCACAGCAGGTAAGGGACCCGTTTTGGGGGGACTGCTTGGCCCCCTGCATCTCCATCCCTTTCCCACCTCCCGTGGCAACCTCCCTGTCAACTTGGACCTGTCTTACCCCTCATAAACTTAATTGTCACCTTTTCTAATGATAGCCAGCAAATAGCCATAGGGCTGTCCTTTAAATCTCTGAGGAAATCCCCCCTTTGCAGCCAGCCCCATATTTGTGCTGTTAAATTAATTTCCTAGAATCACAGGATGGGTTGGAAAGGGCCTTTAGAGCTCACCTGGTCCAACCTCCCTGGATTTTAGCAGCTTCTACTCTCATGCTTCAGTATCTTTTTGCTTTGAGGTGTAAAATTTTATGGAGTAAAGGTTTGAGGTGTAAAAAAGTGATGGAGTAAAGCTTGAGGGTGGAATAAGTGATGGAGTAAAGATTTGAGGTGTAAAAATTGATGGAGAAAAGCTTGAAGGTGCGAAAAGTGATGGAGTAAAGATTTAAGGTATAAAAATTGATAGAGTAAAGATTTAAGGTATAAAAATTGATAGAGTAAAGATTTAAGGTATAAAAATTGATAGAGTAAAGATTTAAGGTATAAAAATTGATAGAGTAAAGATTTAAGGTATAAAAATTGATAGAGTAAAGATTTAAGGTATAAAAATTGATAGAGTAAAGATTTAAGGTATAAAAATTGATAGAGTAAAGATTTAAGGTATAAAAATTGATAGAGTAAAGATTTAAGGTATAAAAATTGATAGAGTAAAGATTTAAGGTATAAAAATTGATAGAGTAAAGATTTAAGGTATAAAAATTGATAGAGTAAAGATTTAAGGTATAAAAATTGATAGAGTAAAGATTTAAGGTATAAAAATTGATAGAGTAAAGATTTAAGGTATAAAAATTGATAGAGTAAAGATTTAAGGTATAAAAATTGATAGAGTAAAGATTTAAGGTATAAAAATTGATAGAGTAAAGATTTAAGGTATAAAAATTGATAGAGTAAAGATTTAAGGTATAAAAATTGATAGAGTAAAGATTTAAGGTATAAAAATTGATAGAGTAAAGATTTAAGGTATAAAAATTGATAGAGTAAAGATTTAAGGTATAAAAATTGATAGAGTAAAGATTTAAGGTATAAAAATTGATAGAGTAAAGATTTAAGGTATAAAAATTGATAGAGTAAAGATTTAAGGTATAAAAATTGATAGAGTAAAGATTTAAGGTATAAAAATTGATAGAGTAAAGATTTAAGGTATAAAAATTGATAGAGTAAAGATTTAAGGTATAAAAATTGATAGAGTAAAGATTTAAGGTATAAAAATTGATAGAGTAAAGATTTAAGGTATAAAAATTGATAGAGTAAAGATTTAAGGTATAAAAATTGATAGAGTAAAGATTTAAGGTATAAAAATTGATAGAGTAAAGATTTAAGGTATAAAAATTGATAGAGTAAAGATTTAAGGTATAAAAAATGATGGAGTAAAGATTTAAGGTGTAGAAAATGATGGAGAAAAGATTTAAGGTGGAAAAACTGATGGAGAAAAGGTTTAAGGTGGAAAAGTTTAATTTGAAATGAATTTAGCTGTGCAATGTGTATGAGCAGGTAGTTTTCAAAGGGGGGCACGATGCTTAGAAAACTGAGAAAATTAATATATTAGACTGTTCTTTAGGGCTGGCAGGGGCTCCCTGAGCCCCGTTTCTGCTGCCACAGCATCATGGGGTAGTTCTGGTTGGAGGAGACCTTTAAGATCAAGTCCAACCATTGCAGGTTGTGTGGTTGAGGCTCGATGATGTTAAAGATGTTCCAACCCACCCCCTTCTGTGGCTCCATGGCCACCCCCCTTCACCCCAGAGGGGTGTAGGGACAACCTGCCAGCTTCCTAAGGCTGAGGGTGCTGGAACCCTGGTGGCTGCACCCCTGCCTGCCAGCACTAGGTGTCAGGAGCTCAGCCTGGCTCTGCCGAGGAGGTTTCACCAGAGCAGTGATGCCCTGGGGGGTGTTTCTGTGCGACCGAGCAGCTGCTTTGCTTGACCTCTCCCCTTTATCAGCTCTCCCCTCACCAGGAGGGTGTTGCTGGCTGCACATCACAGCCACTTGCTGCCTTTCACGTCATCCTTTCACCACTTGTGGCCGAGCAGCATACCAGAAAAAGGCCTTTTTTTCTCCTTTTTAATTAGCAGCTGAGGTGTGAAGCCCCAAAACTCGTCTGACAGGCATTAATAAGTATGAAGTTCCCTGCCAGGAACTGCCAGTTCATTCTGATAAGGGTCATTTCTCTTTTGCTTTTAAAAAAAATCATAGTTTCACGTGAGAACCCAAAGGGAAAGGGAGAAGCTGGTGGAGAATTGAGAATATATTCGAAACCAGAGTGTGGTTTGGGGGGTCCTTGGCTCAAGCCATGACTATGAGCTCTGTGTTCTTCTCAGAAATGAGAAGAAGGCAAGTTGAGGAGGAGCAGGAGTTCATCAGGCTTTGAAATTGCATCACAGCTTGTGGCAGGAGGACAAGCAGAGGTGCAGCCAGAGGAGTTTACACCGAGACTGTGAGACACAAACAGTTTTGGGGACAGGAACGCCCAGAACTCAAAATAAACCAACCTTTGGAGGTGTCTTCCTGCTTCTGCTAAAGAACCAGGAGAAACTGTGCTTGGAGGAAGCAGCTGAGCCAAGGGGCTGAACGTGCCTGGGAAAGAGACACAACGTGAACCACGTGCCCAGGGAAAGCAGCACAAGAAAAAAGGGACGTTCTGGGAGCACCACAGAATGTTCAGTTCTCTCTGCAAATTGAGATGCAGCCTGGACGTAGAACGTTGAAGACGAATGGGCCCAAAGTGCTTGGTCATTAAAAGAGCAAGAGCCCCTGCAATTAAAAATAAGCACGAAGAGGAAGCAGAAATCAAGGAGAGATGCAGCAAAGTGAAAATAAAATTACAGCAATTGCCATTTCTGCTAAATGGCCCCATTTCCCAAGGGTTGTGTTGCCTCCAGAGAGTCCTGGGGAGAAATGCTGGTGATGTCCTGAAGTGAAACTGAGAAAAAAAACCCCTAAAGGGTCGGGTTGAATGGGGCAGGGGCCTCTGAGAGCAGCTCCCTGGAGCTGAGGATACCCGTGGAGCTGCTGAGGTTGTCAGGAGGGGCTTGTAACCACCCTACCGTGAAGAAATGACCCAAATTAAGGGATTTTAGGGAGCTCCCTAAATGCTCTTCACATGCCCACGTGTGCTCATTGTTTATTTTTCTCTCCTCCTCTTTCATAGAAGCTGCTCCTTCCTCACCCCACATTAGTGGGACAACAAGGGGCTGGTTCCCCCCCTCAGCCCGCACACCCCAAAGGCCTTTCCAGTGCTTTGCTCCCCAAAAATTGCAGCACTCAGGGGGGCAAAAAAAAATAAAGCAACGCCGCTGGAGCTTTAAAGGGGATTTTCTCTCCCCTTTAACCCTGGCCCCTGGTGCCACGTGCCCTCCTCTTGCTGCTGATCACTTCAAGATGTGAGGGAAAGGGGCTGTGAGGTGGGGGGAGATCCTGTCACAGGCCCTGCAGCGAACAAGCAGCTTTGCAAGTTAGGTCTGGGAGTGATTTGTTGGGGTTTTTTGCCACCAAACTCCATTTTTTTTTCACCTCTTCCCCAGCGGAAAGAATTTCAGGCCGGATTTCGTGCGGTTCTTTTCTTCCTCCCAGCTGGATTCCACCCAGGAATGGGCAGCAGCAGCACAAGCTGGGCTGAGGGCTGAGCAAAACTGATCGACTTCCAGGCTTGGGGAAGCCTCGAGCGGGAGTTTTGCTCGTGTCCTGGTTGTGAAGGGTTTTTTTGGGAGAGGGAAGGTCGGGGCAGAGTCGGGGAGTCACGTCAAGGCTGCTGGTCCCCCCAGCCCCTTCCCACTGGTGGTGTCAGCGTGGTTGGTCTGGAAGCTCTTGGCTCTCTGGACAGCCAGAAAGTCCCTCATCTCCTGCTGGTGCCCTCAGGAAGGTGGAACCCCCAGCCCAGGAGGGGTTCCCAAGGCCTGGACGTGTGGTGCTGAGGGACAGGGGATAGTGGGGCCCTGGCAGGGATGGGGGAACGGGGGGGATTTGAGCATCCTAAAGGGCTTTTCCTACCAAAATGGTTCCATGGTTCTGATTCTGGGACTCTAGGATTCTGTTCTATGAATCTAGGATTCTGGGATCCTACTCTAGGATTGCAGGATTCGATGGTTCTAGGGTTGTAGGATTCGGGGCTTGTAAGGTTCTGGGATTCTATTGTAGGATGCTAGGATTATATGCTGGGATTGCAGGATTCGATGGTTCTAGGATTGTAGGATTCGGGGCTTCTTGTAAGGTTCTGGGATTCTATGGTAGGATTCTAGGATTGTAGGATGCTAGGATTATATGCTGTGATTGCAGGATTCTAGGATTTGGTGGTTCTAGGATTGTAGGATTCAGGGCTTGTAAAGTTCTGGGATTCTATTGTAGGATGCTAGGATTATATGCTGGGATTGCAGGATTCTAGGATTCGATGGTTCTAGGATTGTAGGATTCTGGGCTTGTAAGATTTTGGGATTCTATTCTAGGATTGTGGGATGCTAGGATTATATTCTGTGACTGCAGGATTCTAGGATTTGGTGGTTCTAGGATTGTAGGATTCAGGGCTTGTAAGGTTCTGGGATTCTATGGTAGGATTCTAGGATTGTAGGATGCTAGGATTCTATGCTGGGATTGCAGGATTCTAGGATTTGGTGGTTCTAGGGTTGTAGGATTCGGGGCTTGTAAGATTTTGGGATTCTATTGTAGGATGCTAGGATTCTATGCTGTGACTGCAGGATTCTAGGATTGTAGGATTTGAGGTTTGTAAGATTTTTGGATTCTATTCTAGGATTGTGGGATGCTAGGATTCTATGATTGCAGGATTCTAGGATTGTAGGATTCTGGGCTTGTAAGATTTGGGGATTCTATTGTAGGATTCTAGGATGCTAGGATTATATTCTGTGACTGCAGGATTGTAGGGTTCTGGGCATGTAAGGTTCTGGGATTCTGTTCTATGATTGTAGGATTCTATGATTGTAGGATGCTAGGATTCTGGGGCTCTAGGATCCCGGGATTCTATTCTAGGATTGCAGGATTCTAGGATTCTGTGGTTCCAGGATTGTAGGATTTGATTCTGGGATCGTAGCATTCAACTCTAGGATTGTAGGATTCTATTCTCCTATGATTGTAGGATTCTATTCTGGGATTCTAGGATTGGATTCTAAGATTGTAGGATTCTATTCTATTATTCTAGGATTATAGGGTTCTAGGATTTTATGATTCTAGGATTCTGGGATTCTAGGATTCTAAGGTTGCAGGAGTCTATGATTCTGGGATTTGGGATTCTAAGATTCTGGGATTCTATTCTAGGATTCTGTTCTATGATTGTAGGATTCTGTGGTTCTAGGATTGTAGGATTCTGGGCTTCTACTGTAGGATTCAAGGATTGTAGGATGCTAGGATTCTGGGGTTCTAGGATCCTGGGATTCTATTCTATGATGGCAGGATTCTAGGGTTGTAGGATTCGATTCTGGGATGGTAGGATTGGATTCTAGGATTGCAGGATTCTATTCTGTTGTTCTATGATTGTAGGATTTGATTTGGGGATTCTAGGGTTGGATTCTAGAATTGTAGGATTCTATTCTGTTGTTCTAT
>VYZX01015815.1:0-21943 GCA_013401335.1 Brachypteracias leptosomus
ATTCCGTGATTCCGTGATTTCTTATAGTTGGTTATCTTCTCGAATTGTTGAAGGATAATCCAATAGTAATGGAATAGCTTTGTTTGGTGTTTTCCCAAAAAAATTACTTTTGAGCTGAGCACAAGTAAAAGAATTAGCACAGCCATTACAAATGAGACACAGACATATCTCTTGTGTCCTCATCTGCTCTCAACTTCGTTTTGTTGGAAGTATTGGAAATATTTATGCCACTAGAGGTCCTTCATGGTCAGATTATGATTTCCTCCACAGTGGGGTTTTTTTCTATTTCTTTATTCACACTACATACAATAATTACTGTCTCTAAAGCAATTTATTCTGTTTCATGTAGTGCATTCTTAGAATAATAATTTTTCCTCGATTAAGATTTTTCTGGGAAAATAACAATATAAGGATTTTTCAAATAGAATTTATTTAATAAAAGCTCTTGTTTTATTAGGAAATAAAATGTTATTTATTTTTTAATTCAACAATTGCACATTTTCACATTTCCAGTTTTCCAGCATCTTATTCCACGTAACCACTTTTCCCTTAGAAAAATAAAGGAAGGAAGCAAAGGTCAAATTAATGAGCGAAATTAAACAACAGGTTAAACAACAGGAACAATAAAACAACTTGTAAAGTAGTTTTTCTCTGCTACTTCATCATTTTCTTCTTATTTTTCATAGTTATAAGCCAGTTAAAAATGTTTGAAAATTATTTAGAACAACTATGTAGCCTTGGGAACTTGAATGATAAAACAGAGATTAAACTTATCACTACAGAACAAAATGTCATTTATCGGAAAGGTGGTAAGATTTGTAAGCATAAGCTCATCATTTGGAAATGATTAGGAAAGAAGGCAAAGATGATCCCAGGATGACCATGAGCTGAAAAGGCATAGTAGCTGCACAAAGGGCAAATGTAATCCTAGGATGCATCAAGACAGAGATATGCTAGACCACCCAAAGTCCTGGGGAGACTTTTCCTGAAATTTGGTGTATGTGCACAAGAAAAATGTGCAGAGAGATGCAAAAGGATCTACAGAACACCATGGCAGCTTGGCTTGTTAGTCTAGCAAAGGGCACTGAGACAGGATAGCATGGCTGTCAAAAGTGCACTAAAAGCGAACCCTAGAAAAAGAAAAACTTTAAATAAAAGACAATGTTACCACGTGTATATGAAATATTATTAGGTTTAGGCTGAAAATGAGAAGGCAGTTCCTCTTTGCAGTACAGCTCTGTCTATTAGGACTATTAGGGCATGGAGCAGATTTTCCATGGGAGTAGCAGAAACAAGATCACTACCTGGCAGCAGGGCATTACCCCTGAGAGCCAAGAGATTCCTTCCCATCCTGTATCTACAGAGAAAAAGGATTTGCAGATGAAAGAAATCAGAATTTTAAAATTAAAATATTCTAATATTCTCCAAAATTAGCCATCAAAAAATTAATCTGAGAAACATCACAGAAATCCACTCAGTGCAAAACACACCTTACAGCTACGCTGACACATCCTGCAGTGCAGGGGTGGGTCTGTTGTCTCTACCGAGAAGGAAACATGAAGCAGTTTCCACATTGCAATGTCAAAATGGTATTAACTAAGCAAAAGCAATGGAACAAGGAGGGGTGTGAATGTCAGTATTTGGAGAGTTTTATTTATGAGAAAAGATCAAGAATGGCATTTAGTTATTTGATTGTCATTGGCAATCACCAGAGCAAATGGAAATGGGAAGACAGAGGGAGGCATTTTAGGGGAAATCAATATAAGGTCACACCAGTCTTTACACATCAGTAATTGTGGTCTCACCACCATCCTTGCTTCTCGTTCATCTGAAATGTGATGTACACATCAGCTCTCCTGAGAACTGTACCCAGGCAAAAAAATCAGGGTTTTGTTGCAAATGTAGTGCCCCCGAGGCCTAAGTAAACTGATGTGTGTGGTAATACCAGTAATAACTAGTAAATCCCAAAGGACGCTGGCTTCACACCCAGTCCAAACACAGGTCCCTCAAATCTTTAGTCCTCCAGCACTGACACCAACGTAACATTGACAGAGCTATCAGGAAAACTGGAGATTACAGCTTTGAACCATGAGCTATGTCTCAGAAAGGCAGACATAATAAAGCCCAAGGACCATTGAAACTTTAATCTACTTAGTTCGTGTTGATACCATGATTTTTTTTCAAACTCTGTGTCCCTGAAAAGAAAGAAACTGTTCTTCAACCCTCTGACAGATTTCTTTCTCTTAAGAGAATCACATTCTCCCAATGCTTTCATGGAATAGCATTTAGTACCTCCGACTGTGCAGCCACAGTCCACAGTAAGACCTCTTCCACAGGCATCTTCTGCTCTTTGGCCTAAACAGAATAGTTTGGGGTTGTTTTTAGTTGATCACTGTGATGACTATGAAAATAATATTTGAAAAGACTCATCAAATTGCCTCAAGTTTCCTCTGAACAGACTGGGGTACAACCCTCTCTGAAAGCTTTCCACATTACTTAGGAATTTATAGCACAATGAGTATTCCCAAAGTTTGGGAAGACTTTGTGTTTTGTTTTCCAGGAAAAAACTCTGGGCAATACAAATTTGGTGGGGTTGCACTTGCAATTCTGTCAGACTTGGCAAAGCACACAGAATGGCTGTTCTGGCCTGCACTATAGGCCTGGGATCTGATCATCTCGTGTGTGTTGTGTCCACCATTCAGTTCATGCCTTCAGCACAGGATTCCTGCCTCACTCTGGTGTGGGGTGTTGGGAGTCGTACCCTCCAGGAGGCTGGCTGGCTTTCCTTTTCTAGGATGAACCACTGTGCTGAGCCTTCCACCTCTGGCTGCGTGGTCCTGACCCTTCTCTGGTAGTCTTCTAATCCTGCAGGGAGCCCATGCAGCTGATTGAGACATCAGAGAGCATCTTGGGATTTTGGGGGTTGTTTTTTTTCTTAAATAAGGTCAGTGATTTATTGACTCAGCTCTCTGAATCACATTCTTGTCAAGGGGAGGATCTCCACTTTCAGTGCAAAGGCAGAGGGATACCGGGTAAGGGGTTGGGGTGACCTGAGCAGCTTTGATGCAGACCCATTTTGTCAGGATTGGGTTCTTCTTGGGGAAGCACATTTTAGCTGTGGTCCCACTCTATTTTTAATATAACCAGATTAGGAATTTTAGTCCTGAAAAGAAAATCACTAACAAAGTAGTCTGTTTACTACATTGATGCCATTTTTAACCAAAAAAACCTGTGACGCTGCACTCAGCCTTGATATCACAGGAGAAATACAATCAGTGCATAAACTGCAAAATCTGCCATTCTAAGCTCTTCCTTAACTAAGACATTGTTTCTGTAGTATCCATTTCAGATTACTTGCTTGTCTATGATGGGATATTATCATAATAGTTGACACTAAACTCACTGTGGTGAAGGCCAGGATCCACAATTGATCACCTTGTGTGTGTGAACACCAGACTTTGCATTGTGAGGTTTGTCTTTAGATCTTGCCACTTGTATATCAGGCCCTGCCAAAAACAGGCTTCAGGGTAGGGTAGTATTTTGTAGGCAGATGAGACCTCTCTCTTCACTCCCAACCTAGCAGAAGAGTTGGAACAGTCTCTCAAAGGTTGTTTTCACACCTTACTGGCACAATCACTTTTCCTTGACAAAGGAGTTTTAAATAAGAACATCTAAGGCAGCATTATGATGGTCCACCACAAACAAAACGTGGTTTCCAAGCAGAAGAAATGGTTTCATTAGATCAGCTAGTATAATTTGTAGACAATTTATCCTGATACACAAGGAGTTCATCCAATTGGATTTGCAGTGTTGAAGACTTGGGCTATATAGATGCAATATTATTAAGATAGGGAATTAAGAAAGCGGTTTTCTGAAAGAGCTTACACCAGCATATTTTACCTCATCAGTGAAGGACTGGATGTGAGGTAGTATATCATGCAGCTGTGCAGTCTGTGATGCACAGATAAATGGTTGTATCTGAGAGAAGAAGCAAAGAAAAGCTGGTTCTTTAATTCTTGTCCATTTTTACCATATTCTTGTTTGAATCTAAGATGGTATCTCTACATTGCATGTATTTAAAGCATGACAGGTTCCCTTTAAAGAATCTGCCTATCCTGAAATGCTATTTGTAGTATTTGTGGGGTTCATATTGTTCATAAGAACACAGATAAATAATTAAATTTCCAGTAATCACACTGTGACTCTCTGTAGTCTCCAGTATTAACACTATCAATACTTACAAGTACAAAAATATGCTCTGAATTTTGTTTTGTATGAGTGTCCTAATTGCTATAAGATAAGCATATAGATCTAATTCTCCAACAGTTCCACCTTAATGAATGTTCCTTTCAAAGTGTTTATTAGGGTTTATAAAAAAATATGAATAGAATTGCTGAATAATTCTGGTTAGAAGGGCTCTCTGGAGGCCATCTGGCCCAACACCCTGCTTACAGCTAGAGCAAGTTGTTCAGGGCTATGTCGTTAAGATTAAATATCTCCAAGGTTGAAGATTCCACAACTTTTTGGGTCCCTGCTCCAGTGTTTAAGTAACTTCATAGTAAA
Source organism: Brachypteracias leptosomus (assembly GCA_013401335.1). Classification (NCBI taxonomy): domain Eukaryota; kingdom Metazoa; phylum Chordata; class Aves; order Coraciiformes; family Brachypteraciidae; genus Brachypteracias; species Brachypteracias leptosomus. The sequence goes on from VYZX01015815.1 coordinate 4,564, forward strand.
AAGAAAAAAAAAAAACCGCCTTATATCTAGTCATAAATTCCCTTGATGCAAACCGTGATTTTTGGCCTTTGTCCTCTTGCTGCGTGCCTCCAAGAAAAGTCAGGCTCTCTCCTCTCTACATTCTCCAATCAGGAAGGTGAAGACTGTGAGCAGATCCCCCTTAGCCTTCTTGTTTCCAGGTTCCCTGAACTTCTCCTTGGATGTCATATGCTGCAGACCCCTGACCATTTTGGTGGCCCCTGCTGGGCACTGTTCTGTATGCCGTTTTCATTCTTGTACTGGAAAGCCCAAGCCTGAACACAGTAATGCTTATTAAGGGGGATTTCAGGAGTTCTAACATTTAACATCTCAGAAGCATGGTTTCTGCCAGTTCCTTTCTGAAGTCTTATATTGTCTTACTTAACTATTGTTCCTGCATTCTTTTTGCTGTTCATATCTATACTGAAAGAATTGTTACTTATTCTCAGGAAAGGCATTATCTTTAAAATTAAAACATGCCTTCTGACATGTTAAACTGTACTTGGAGAAAAAGCATTCTGTAGAAGCATATTAGGTGTTACACAAGAAAAAGCAGAATTGAGTATCAACTTCAACGTGGAACTAAGATCAAATTATTTTTGCTTCATTTCAGTTTTTGTCAATATCATCCAAATATGAGTAATACCAGACATTGGAATGGTGTAAAATAAAGCTATTCTGCATAGAAAAAGACACTGTAGAAAAGAGATACTATAAGGTTAAACTAATAATGAAGAGGTAAACAGTTTTAAATTATTTTTCCTAAAATTCCTACATATACAAAAGCCACGTCTTTAAAATTTTGTGCTTGGAAGAAATTGTAGTTAAATTACATGCTCATATTTCATATCAATTCCTTCTTAGAAAAATAATTACCTTTTCTCAAGAACATTCCATTTTGGTATTAAGTATCTAAAGGGGTTTTTTTTAATATGTCTGTTCCTTTATCCATGTTAGAGTTTAGGTCTTGGTATTTTTATTCAGAACAGTTTCTTGTGTCTTTCTCTTTGTTGGCAAAGTGAAAAGCACTATGAGGTGAGGCTGTCCAAAGCCTAGCTGCTGTGCTTGAAGAAAATGTCCCTTGAGTTTCAATGGGCAGACAGGGCATGCTTTTGGAAGCCTAATCCATCATACAATACAACAGAACACAACAGGTCTGTGTCCAAAGAGCATTAACTCCATCACAAGGATGACCACACCTCTCAGTCAGGGGAAGAAGTGGTTTGGGAAGAAGGAGACTAATTAAAAAGGTGAATGCCTGGCTTTGTGGCTGGTGCTGTACTCAAGGTTTTGGCTTCCATGATCATGGGTCTACCTTTGAGAAGCTGGGTCTGTTGGGAGCTGATGGGATTCACCTGACCAAGTACAGCAACATGATCTTCACCAAGAAGATGTCCAGACTTATACAGAGAGCTTTGAACTAGATTTAGCAGGAGGTGGAGATGGAGTTTTGAGTGGCTAAGTGCCCTGCAGAACAGCAGGCAGGAGAGGCTGGCAGGACTGAAAGAGTAACTGTGGCAAGCAGCCTGCCTGCTCCACAGGGACTGGTAGGAAAAGCCATGCTTTCTGCCAGCCACCTCTTGCTGCTGCGGGGTGGGGTTTTGGTGGAAAGTGGCACAGAAAAGCATTTCTATCCCTGGAGCTCTTCCTGAAAGCATTTGGAATTGCTCCACAAAGGGACTCTTGCCAGAAGTGCAAGGAGGGAGGGAGGTGTCTGTATCTCAGCAAAGGTTGTCCCTCTGCTGTATACCAGGGTGGCCAGGGAGCCTTCCCTCAGGTGGGCTTGGGTGAGACCAGCCTGGGAGACCTATGCTGACAATGGCTACTTTATTAACACTGTGTTCCTGCCCCTTAAGGGCAGTCAGCAAGTTGCCCAAGGCCAAACTCCTGCTCCTGGAGGAAGCTTGCTGGCCCTGCTGCAAAACACCAGCAGAAACCAGCCACCAGCACGATGACTGCTAGCAATGGGGCCAAACCTACTGAGCCCAGCTGAGGAGCACACACTCTCCCAGATGTCCTGGTGCAGGTGACAGGGAAGATATGCTGTGTTTACCAGTAGGCTGCAGCGCTCCAGGCCCCCCCGAGCTTTGCTGTTCAGAGGTACTGGCTGCCTCCCCTTCAGCAGATGCTCATGAGGCAGCTGCTGGGAAGAGCAGCCCCACAGTTGCAGCTTTCTGCATAGAAACAAGGGCCAGGAGTGGGAAAGGCTGTTTGACTGGTTTTCAGCCACCCAGGTGGAAACCAGTGGTTTGCTGTGTGCAGGTAATGTGGCTGATGGAGTTCCTCATTGAGCACTGTAGAGAACTCTTTGGGGAGGAGATGGTTGGGCTTGCCGGTGCATTGGCTGAAGAGTTGCAAGCATCGAGAGTGGAAGCAGAAGCAGTAGAGGTATGTCAGGACCACAGACTGTGTGACAATAAAAGCCTCCCCCCTCAAAGGGTGGGACTGCTGCCACAGGGACAAGCAGAGTCATCCACCAGCCTGCAGCTTTGCAAAAGTACAGAGTAAGGTTGATGCAGTTTGACCATCACACATTATGCACTGATCCCACCAACTGGCTCAGCTGAGCTGAGCAAACCCATCCAAGGGATCTGCCTTTCAGAGCTAAGGCAGCAATCGGACAGGTAGGTCCTTGCCACCTGTTAAATTCCACATTTCCATTGCAGGTGGCTCCAGTCGCTCCAGAAAGCAAACACCTGAAGAGCTCATCCGAGGAGAGAAAACTAACTGGCTTGCTTTGATTAAGAGCAGAATTTGTTTGAGTTTATCATGGCTTTCCCTGTCTACCAATACCATTGAATGGAAAGGTTGCCAGGCTCTTCACAAGCAAATAGAAAGCAAAAACCAACCTGTGAAGAGAGGAGCAATGGGCAACCAGATAGGAAGAGGAGAAAGCTGAAAACAGCTCTCAGGGATGGGCAACTAAGGAAATCCAAACAGGCAAGAAGAATGAGGAGCCCAGGTGTGTAGCAGACTCTGCTGCACATCTTTCAAAGCTCTGAACGCTGCTCTGAGTATAGGCAATATTTTCAAGGTGGACAGAGGTGGCCCCAGCACTGAAGCATGCACCTGCCCCTGGGAGAACATGTATGTTAAGAGAAACACACCACTCCAGCCTTGGCAGTTTTCATTTGGCACTGGTTGAAGCTCTGTTTGTGCAAGGCCGAGCAGACGCCCCAGCAAGGTCACAGCAGAATAATCTTCCTTATAATTCTGGGTGAAATGTGACTAGCTTGCCGCTTCCATTAGGTTAATAACTCTGGATCAGCTACATCAAAAATTCCTCTCTTGTTCTCCTGCAGATCAGCTCTCTCTGGACTGATACAAACACACTCCTTTCTGTCAGTCAGAACTTGAGTTCTGAAACCAGTGTTTCCCAAAGATCCAAATACCTAAATAGCCTCTATCGTTCAATACTTGAGCCCTGTATGATGTCTAATGGGGTCAAACTTCTTTCAGAAGGAAAAATACAAGTGCCAACCACAACAGGGGAAAGGAATTGCACGACTGATCTGCAGGTCTTGCAGTGATTGCGCAGGAGTCAGCAGAGCATGGAAATTCAGGTACAGCTCTCACAGACAGCATCTGAAGTGTTTCAGAGACAATGCCATTTTTCTTCAAGGGCAAAGGCTCACTTGATACCCGCAGCAACCGCTGCCCTAAGTAATTTTACTCCTAACTGCTTGGAGGTCTGCACCATGGCAAAAATGAAAGGGTTTAGATAAAAAATCCCTAAATAATTTTGGAAACAAAAAGTCTTATGCACTCAAAAGGGAGAAATGTCAGGTGGTGAGACCTTAGCGTTGTCTTTCTTACCCTTACCCTGCCATTCCTCTTCCTACCTCCGTGGTTAATTGAGAACTTCAGACCAGCATTTGGTCTGGAGTTACTGACCAGAGCCAACGGTGCTGTTGTACACACAGCTGTCTATCTGCTAGTGCTTTAGACAGACTTAGAGTCTGCTAAAACATTGTGATAAAAAGTTGTGCCCTATTCTCTTTTCTGTAGCATGGATGTCCCAATGTATATTGCAGCCAAAACACTTAATAAATAAAGGATTGCTTAAATGCTGTTAGGAAATGATAGCAGGCATCCCAGCTGTCTCATATCTATGTACTGACAGTGGTTTGTTTGTAACAGGACTGAATGACTGGTAAGTGCCTATTCCCCTTGCCCTTGCTGGAATACATTGTCTGGACTGGCTGCAGTTTCCAGCATTTCTTCATATCTAGATCAATGGGCTGAGGTCAGTGGTAGGTTCAACAAGGCAAAGTGCTGGGTCCTGCACTTGGGTCACAACAACCCCAGGCAATGCTCCAGGCTTGGGGAAGAGTGGCTGGAAAGCTGCCCAGTGGAAAAGGATCTGGGAGTACTGATTGACAGTCAGCTGAACATGAGCCAACAGTGTGCCCAGGTGGCCAAGTAGGCCAACAGCATCCTGACATCAGAAAGTATGTCCAGCAAGACTAGGGAAGTGATCGTCCCCCTGTACTTGGCACTGGTGAGGCTGTACCTTGAATACTGGAGTTTTAGGCCCCTCACTCCAAGAAGGACATTGAGGTGCTGGAGCTTATCCAAACAAGGGCAATGAAGCTGGTGCAATGCCTAGAGAACAAGTCTTAGGAGCAGCTGAGGGAACTGGGGTTGTTTAGCCTGGGGAGGCTCAGGAGAAACCTTATCAATCTCTGCAACTGCTGAGTTTGTAGTGAGGTGGGGGTCAGCCTGTCCTCACAAGTAACAAGCAACAGGACAAGAGGAAATGACCTCAAGTTGCACCAGGGGAGGTTTTGGTTGGATATTAAGAAAAAATTATTCACCGAAAGGGTTGTAAAGCATTGTAACAGGCTGACCAGGGAAGTAGTGAAGTCACCATCCCTAGAGGATTTGAAAGATGTGTAGAAGTGGTGCAGAGGTTTAGTGGTGGACTTGGCAGTGCTGGGTTAACAGCTGGACTTGATGATCTTAAAGATCTCTTTCAACCAAAACAATTCTATGATTCTGTATGCCCTTCTTTCTAAGATTCTTACTATTTCTTTACAGAAGTGAAGTGTCAAACATGTATCTGGCCATTCTCAGACGAGTTCCTTTCCTTCTCTGTGTTTTGCCCCTCTCTCTCACATTTAACTGTCCAAAAAGACAAGAAACTCATGTAAGAGTTGCACTTGTGTAAGACTTTTCTTTCTCCCGGGAGGGAGCCCTGTGCTCAGCTGTTGAGTGACAAGAAGGTCCAGACTTGTGTGGACTTTAAATAAGGAGAGAGGAAAATATTTTGAATAGTAGAATAAAAGTTAAGGAAGTTAGGTGTCAGCCAGACCTGTGGAACAGCATTCCACTCTCTGTTTTAATCTTGGCAAGACATTCTACTAATGAGTTAATGATGTAAGCTGCGCCTTTAACATAGCATTACTTTAGTTGAACTTTCACTGTGTGGGAAAATATTGGAAGACGTTTTGAACCTACAGTTTAATATACATTCAAAGAGCAAATATTTAGTTGTTCTCACAAATTAAGACTAAATAAGCAATGTTAATTCACTATTTCTTTTTTTTTTTTTTTTTTTTTNTTTTTTTTTTTTTTTTGTCAGTATGACTGTCAGAAAATATTTGTCTTGCAGAGCTTAGTGGCCAGGTTAGGAAAATGTTAATTGTCCACTCAACTTCATGTGTTGAAGTGCTTTCCTAAACATTTTTACTAAACATAGCCAGATAGTTTCAGCCATTCCTCTTCCTTTGCCTATTCCTATTATGAGTCCAGTAGGACTAAGACTAATCACAGAGTTCTCTTTATCTAACGGTCTTAATATAAATGCAACCTTAGTAAAATCAGTGTTATGTTGAAAAATAAGTTAATGAGAGAGGAATTATTCTTGGAGTTTTTTTGGGGGAGGGTTTACAAAAATAAAATCTGCTCTTATCCATAAGCTTAGCTGTTTCATGGTGCAGTGTTCTTTACATTTCAGAATTTTATCTCATTTAAAACAGTATAAGGTAGCAATAAATCTATGAAATTTGCTAGTCTTATCCACAGATTTGCATCTTTAATGTTGACCAGAATTGTATTGTTTGGGGTTTTTTTTCTTACAACATTTCTTTACCCAACCTTCAGTCCTAGAAACTACAAGTTAAGTGTTTCCACGGGAAATACACAGGTGAAAAGTTGGTGTCCAAGACTGAATAACCATGTAACAGAGTGCTATGATTGTTGCTTTGTTTGGGTATGACTATTCTGTTGGGTATTACTATTACATCTATGAAAAATAAAAAAATGGCTAGACTGATTTATAGGAATCACTTGCATGATTTGATTATGAAGTCACGATTTTATGAAAACTGTAATTTTGGGTATCTGTCCAGTTTCTTTCGGTTACTTTTTTTTTCTGTGTGATGACTCATTAGCATACACATTTTTCAAGTAGCCCCCAACAACCACTTGATCCACCAATATCCCTTAGTCCACCACTACTACTCAGACCACTTAGACCACTAAACCCCTGGCCACCATTATCCAGCCTACCAAACCACTGATATCAGCTGTAACTTCAGCAGTCACATCATGACACCTCAGATTACAGTGATCACTTCCAAGACACCTTCTGGTTCTATAACCAGTATGTGCAATTTAACGGTCATTCTGTTCTCTCAGCATGCTGAGGTGTGCTCTCCTGATATCTACTTTGCATTAAGAGCAAGTCAAAACTTTTTCAGATAGTCCTGATTACTTTTGCATTATGAAAAGATTGTTGTGCTTCCTGGAGTTGTAAGCAGTACAGTATCTTAGACAATGTATACTTAAGAAAAAGAACTTTCTAATTTGTAGTCAAATATGTATTTGTATTTTGACCCGCCTGGAACTGTCAGACCTTCTCCCATTTCCATACAAATAAGTCAGAACTTTACCAAAAGAAAGAGCCAGATATTCTGCTATTTGGAAATCACAAGTCAGATTTTGAGTTAGATTGGAACAAATTCAGAGTGATTGCCAAGACTGTACATATATATCTGAACTTGATCATCATCATGAAGGCTTGCACAGAAAACTTACCTAAATCAAAGGACCAGGTAGTTGAGCTTGCCAGCTGGCTTTGGCTAACTGTAACTACTGGATGTATGTAAAAAAAGATATAACAAAAAATGTCTCCACAAATGTTTGACATAAATGCATCTACTTGAATGAAATATCAAACACATAATGTTTGATGAGACTAATGAGGCTTAATAAGTGTTGACTAAAGTAAGCTAGTTTTCATCTTCAGATCTGTCTCAAAGAGAACTGGTGATTGACCTATAATGCCAAGAGGAGAGCTGTGTGTGTTTAGCACTTCCCAGAAAGGGGGCCTGTGTTCATAAAATAACCCTCTGGCTGGGTTTGTCTCCCAAACTGTTTAATAGTCTCATGGACAACTGCTTGTACTAAGTACCATTCATTGTGGCATTTCTGTTAAGGCAGTGAGCATGATGCCATCATTTGAAAAAACTTCAGAAAAGACAGTGGAGGAAATGCATCTTAACCACAGCAATTATGAAGTTGTGGAGTCTCCTTCTCTGGATATTCAAAACCTGCCTGGACACAATCTCATGGAACCTGGTCTAAGTGAGCCTGCTTTAGCTGAGGGGTTGGACTAGATGATCTTCAGAGGACCCTTCCAACCCCTACCATTCTGTGGCTCTGTGATTCTGTGTAACTGGAATTTATTTCTTGAAAAAGTTGGTTTCTATAAAAATGATTCCTTTATAAAACTTTCCGATCCTGAGAATCTCCTCAGCACCAGGGGTTTTCCCCTCAGCTTCAGTAAAAAATACTTTGTTTTTTCCATCTTAAAATGCCCTTGGTCACCAAGACGCAGATACGTCTGGTGTATCACACCACTCAGACAATACGGCATCACAACTTCTTAAGTTTGATTATGGCTAATGCATCCATGTATAACTAGTGTGTTCCATAAGGCAAAACAGGCTAAACACAACGTGCTTTCGTGGCAAGGTATGGATTTTGGCAGGTAACATACGGCCTTTTTCTACAATTCTGTGTTAAAATGATTATTTTTCCATTTGAACTTTATCATGGAACTCCAGCCCGCGGTCCCACACCGGCCCCGGAGTGCTCCCTTCACCGCGGCGGCGGGCGCCCCCTCGCGACAAGATGGCGCCTCCACCCACCGCCCAACGTCTGGCGGCGGGGCGGGAGCGCGCGGCTGCCTGCGGCAGGTGGGCGCATGCGCCATTCCTTGCGCCGCGGGAAGCGTGGCGCCGATTGGCTGCGTGGTGCCGGCGCGTGCCGCCCTCCTCATCCTGTGCGCGAGTGGTGACTGGACAGGGCCCAGCTCAGCAGCAGCGCGGGCCGGTGTTCTGGGCCGTCTGTGTGCGTTTGTGTGTGTGCGTATGCTGTGCTCTGTGTGTATGTGTGTGTGTATGTATGTGTGTGCATGTGTGTGTGCGCTGTGCTCTGTGTGTATGTGTGTGTATGTATGATTGGTGTGTGCGTGTGTGTGCTGTGCTCTGTGTGTGTATGTATGTATGATTGGTGTNGTTTGACTGGTGTGTGTGTGTGCTGTGCGCTATGTATGTATGTGTGTGTGTGCTGTGCTCTGTGTGTATGTATGTATGTGTGTGCATATGTGTGTGCTGTGCTCTTTATGGATGGATGTGTGTGCTGTGCTCTTTGTGTATGGATGGATGTGTGTGTGTGCATGTATGTGTGTGTGCTGTGCTCTGTGTGTGTATGTGTGTGTGTGTGCTGTGCNGGTATGTATGATTGGGGTGTGTGTGTGCTGTGCTCTGTGTGTATGTATGTATGTGTGTGTGTGTCCTGCACCCCAGGATATCATTTGCCTTCTTGAACACAAGCACACTGCTGGCTCATGGTTAACTTGTCCACCAGCACTCCAGGGTCCTCCACAGAGCTGCTTTCTATCAGATCAGCTCCTGACCCATACTGGTGCATGGGGTTATTCCTCCCCAGGTGCAGGAACGTGCACTTGCGCTTGTTGAACTTCATTAGATTCCTCTATGCCCAGCTCTTCTGCCCGTCCAAGCAAACTTGCTGATGGATATGTTGAACAAGACAGGAGCCGGTACTGAGCCCTGGGGAACTCTGCTAGCTATGGACCTCCAGCTAGACTCTGCACTGCTGGTCACAATCCAGAGGAGCAAAGCCAGACTCATGCTGGAGGTGCATGCAAGCCTGCTCAATATAAAGTGGCTCGCTGTGCCAGTGTACCTTGAGGTATGATGCAGGATGCTTTCTTCACCCATCTGTCGTTACACGTGCACATGTGTGTGAGGGCTGGTGGGCTGCTTTGCAGGCAATAGTGCCTGTGGTGACTGAGACACTAATACTGAAAGTAAAAAGCCATCATCGCTTGCAGCTGAATTTGTGTGTATGTATATTTATATGCATATACACATATATGCAAGACTAAAGTGTGTTTAGAAAATTGATAGGTCAGTTTTAAACTTCATCCAATTAATATTTGTTAACATATGCCACAGTAATGGTTTGTTCTTACTGATTATTGTCACCAAATATTCAAAATGGTCTTCAGGAGTAAACTGAAAAGTAGATACCAGTACATGATACTGGGTAGCTGATAGTCTATTGCAAGCACTGATGACCACAGTAATTGATGGTCCTAGTCATAAAGGTGGAAGCAATTAGGTTGAAAAGCTCCCTAATGAGAAATGCTGAAACCAAAATGTGCTTCATCTTCTCACCTCCTAGTAAATTTGGGATCTTTTACTCTTAAAAGATTGCATTTCTAGCAGTGCCACACTTTGCTACACTAACAGCCCTACTTGACTGTGGTCTGTGCAGAGAAGAGCCACTCACATTCAAGGGAGGATGGAAAAACATTGTTAGTGGGTATTGAGTTATTTTTCTCTGGCAATAAGACAGCTTTAAGGCAGCAGTGAAGTAAGCATTGACTAACTGCCCCCGTGCAGATTCCTCCCCAGACTGCAGTCCCCTTCAGTGTAGTACCTGCTCCTGTGGGGGTTCCTTCATAGACTGTGGTCCCCTCAGGATGTATCTGCTCCTGTGTCATCTTCTGTGTGTTGTCACATGTATCCTCACACATCTTCTCACAGCAGCTGCTCTTCTTTATTAAGTACATTTTCACAGAGGTGCTATGTGCTTCTCTGCTTCAAGTTTTGGCACACAGTAGGTTGGTGTTGTCTGTTGCCAAGCCAGCTGAAACCAGCTGTGACTGAAGGGTAGTCCATGACCTTCTCCTACGCAGATCACCCCTGTAGCCCCCTGCTACCAAAACTCTGCCAGTTATGCCCAATGAACCATTTTCTTTTAGTCTTGGGCAATTCAGGATCTTTCTAGTTGGGGACTGTATTTAGGCAGGAGCATTTTCAGGCTCACCTCAGATTTCCCCAGCCTTTCACTGCCCTCCAGTGGATAGTGCTGCTTGTCAGCTTTGTCTGCCGTGGCACATACAGCAGCTTTAAGGAGCTTCTTTTCCTTCAATGCTGTATCCATCAACAGATAAAAAGAACAACATGCCTGTGAATAGCAGCATTCCAGGATTTGGACATCGAGAATCCCTGAACATCTTTGGCTGATTCCTGCAAAACCAGAGAGGTCCCCTTTTGAACTCAGACACATTCAGAGGCATAAGAACTGAAGAGCTGAGAGCAAAGATGCTTGAATGGTTTTTGAGAAATCTCAGACAAGTCAGGGTGAGGGTTTGATCTATTGATAATAGTTTTCATTTTCATTCCTGGGATCAGAATATCTGCTGAGTTCTGTTCAAATTAGAAGTATGTTTTAGCTGGGATCAGGAGCAGGACTTCACTGGTGGAAGGCAGAAGGTGGAAATAGTTCTAAACCAGAACAGTCTTGTTTGGAGGGACAGTAACATCCCTGACAGTACACAAAATGACTCATATGGAGTAGTGGAAGTGAAACCTTCTTGAGAGGGAGTTCAGAGAGCTAGTTCTTCAATGGAGTGCAAACAGACCCTCATAAAAACACTTCTTCTTCCCTCTGCACAACTCTCCCCTCTGTTTTCCCATCCCCTCACCACACACAGCACTCCATCCTTCCAATGAGGCAATGGGCAGTGCAGGAGACTAGGGTAAGCACTTGGTGGTTCCTCCATCAGTAGCAGCCCCTTTAGAGTCAGTCCTAGTGGGCTCTGCTTGGGTGGCTCCATAGTCCCTGCTCAGCCATGTTTTTCTCTGTCCTCCTCCAGCTTGGTTGTTTTTGTCTTTTGTGCTGGTGCTTTCTGTCCTTCCCTAAATGCATCTTTTTCTGAGGTGCTATAGACCTACATGATTGTCACAGAGACAGCACCAGCTTGGCTGATGTACTCAGGTGTGGCCTGTGGTGGGTCAGGTGGAACTGTCTGGAGTTGGCTGCGTACACTGCGGCTGTGACCTGCCCACAGAGCTCACCTCTACAGCCCCCTCCCCCATCTTCCAATTATGCTTAATAGACAGATATATAAAATTTTACAAATTACATGACTTCTCTGTGCCATGGGAGAGATCATGCAGTGAGGGAGAGAAGTTGGGCAGGCCGGCATCGTGGTTTCTTTCACCAGCTCCTCGTTCTGCAGAAGAGATGATGCAATCCTGGAAGGAGGCTGGCTGGGTCAGTGTGGTGGTTCCTGCCATGCTGTGTCATCCTAACACAGGGTTGTGTAAGTCTTGGGTTTCCCTGGGCTCTTTTCTGGTCTTGAAGTCCTCAGAGGTTGCACAGATGGTCCTGCATCCTGAAGCAAGGTCATAGGTCTTCCCTCCCAAGGGTCTTTTTTTCAGCTATCTGCAGTTACCCCAGTACTTTTCCATGTCCTTAGTTACAGGATTGGTTAGAGAATACCTAATTGATGATTACACCATTTGTTTTCTGATTTGTTGTTTTTCAATTCTTCCTTCAGTTACTTCTGGACACTTTTACGCTTCTTGATGATAAACAGGCCATTGGCACAGCTTCACTATCCGTGTCCTTGAGCACACCAAAACCACCACCCCCAGGGATGGAGCCCTGGCTGGCAGAGGCCGCAGCCCCTGATGCACTTCAACACAAGTATACTGACCAGTAACCTGTTTACTTATGTCCAGCTTTATCCCCTTTCTTCTGTATTTTTGCACATGTGTTCCTTCCCAGTTCAGTTCAATCTTTCCCTTCCCGTCTTTGGTCCTTCCACTAAACATCCCATAGTAAGTCTTGCAAAACTCCAAAATGCTCTTTCCAGCTTCCCATAGTGAGTGCTATGCTCCTGTAGGGAGTAATTATCTCTGAATCTGTAGTGGGATTGATGGGGAGTTGATGGAGGGAGGCGTCCCCCAGCCCATGAGGCTGGTGGCTCCCCTGTGCCACCCGTTGGAGAAACCCTGTCAGCAGCTCAGCTGGCTCTGGTGCAGTTACTGAGGATCCCCTGCCTATCATTGTGCCTCTGCTCCTTTGAGTTCATGGGGATGAGTCACATAATGTAACAATCTGTAAGCTCTGTCCTCATTTAGGTTCACTTCTTGAAGTTCTTTGGGGTAAAAGGTCCCTGAGTAGCACTGTGACAGTAGTCTTATAAGGAGAAGGCAAGGGTATCCAACCCCTTCTGATTATTTAATCTACTATAAAAATTTCATCCATGAATGTCTGCTATACCCTTTTACAAACCTCTTATTTGTTCTAAATAGCCTCACATGATGTGTGCTTTTTGAGCAGAGGCATAGTCTCTTCATTTTTTAAGAAACTTTACTCACTTTTATATGGCTTTAAATTCCCATGGGCAGAGGGAAGACTTCCTGCCCTAAAGGCACTCAATCTTACCTCTACTGTGAACAACGTGGGGCTGGAAGCATAGGGGATGGCGTTGAAGGTGAAAGACCATGGGACCTACTTCCAGTTACAAAGCCTAAGACAAGCCTTTGCACCAGAAGCAGGAGTACAGGGCAGCTGTCACTTTTATGGAATGACAATTGTCTCTAATCTACACTGTGCATCCCACGGTCACAAGGAGATTGGGTGGTGTAATACTGTACCCAGTGATACACAGTCTAATATGTATTTGCCTGAGGGGATGGGTAGGTGGATAATGATTCCTGTTCTGCAAATACATCATTCACAGATCAGAGCTTCAGCCCCACTGATCTAGTTTAGACCAGTCCTGTATCAGTAACCCCAGAAGAATAGGTCATTCATTCTGACTGGTTGATATGCTGGGTCTATGGATGTGTTGCATTTCTAGGGCTTCAGCTTCTGCATGGTATTGGTTGACTATGTAGTGTGGTCACTCCCAAAAGGCTATCATCTTAACTATTCGTTACCTTTTCTATTAGATCATTGATATAAGCTGGCAGTGGCTCTGCTGATCACACGGCCTGAGGTCCAATCTCTTTGACACCCTTCATCTCTGAAGCCAATTAATAGTTGTCACTGCAGTTTCTATAACTCTCCTGCCTCCCACTCATGTAATTTACAAGGAAAGAAATATTACCTGTGTTACCAGCTCATACTGGATTCATCTGGTCAGTTCAAGCTTGGCAGACGTAATCACAGCTCATTTGTCTGGGCAATTCTTCCATGCAGGCTAAATTCAGTGGCACCTACTATACATAGAAGTTCTTAGTTGAATTTTCGCAAACAGTGCAGGGAGACTTGTCTGCTCATCCTGGTTTAGCTCAGCAATTACATTTACGTATCAGTGTCTACTATGTCCTGTGTGAGGCCTGAAATGACATAAAGCATGAGAAGTGTTGCAGGCACTGGCTAGGGTGGAGACATTGAGAAGGCAATTAGAAATCATACTTCTCTTAAGAAATTATCAGAGTATGCATCTGGAGCAGAAGTGGAAATCTGGGAAAAACAGATGAAAGTGGGCAATGAATTGTAGGGTTCCTTCAGGGATGCAACGCTTACAGAAAAAAGTACCTTTTTGATTAATGTACCCAAAAGGCCCATGGCACAAACCTCAGAAAAAGAACATTCTTTGTTAGCAGAAATCTATATTGTTTCATACACCAGCAAAGTGTGAAAAATGTAGGAGATGGATTTAGTCACAGCAAAGAATGCACAGAATTCTAGAAGGAGTCATTCTAAATTACAAATGAAAGAGTGAAGTGTAAGATTGATAAACGACAGAAGGGAGGCATGAGAACAATTACTTCACTTGTTTTACATAGTAGAATACATTGCCTATCTAAGATAGCAAGATTTGCAGAGATAGATACCATCCATTGCACTTGGAGTAAATGGGTGTTTGGAAGGGAAATACTGTCCAATTCTTATTGGACATCTGATCTAAACACAGCAAACATCAAGCTGGGAGAGATTGCTCTGGGTATAACATAATACCACTGACATTTTGAGGGAGGAGATAGTTGGCAAGTAGGGGTGAGACAATGATGGGCCTATAGATCAGATAGAGGTTGTTTACTTGTGTGGAACAGGTATGGCTTAACAGTTGGTGATGTGTGGAAAAGTATAAAAATATTTAATGGTTATAAGATGTTTACTGAGTAAATACTGAGTCCTTGGGCTTTAACATTCTGAAAAGTTATGACTTTTAGTTCCCAGGCTTGTCTTTGAAATTATGTTGTAGATCCTTATGGAAGATTAGGTCTGAGGAGTTAGGAGGAGTTTTCTTTGTCCCAGCTGGGTGTTTCTGTTCTTCACTGACTGCCTCTCTAAGTTCATTCTGCGATGGAGTATGTTCACTTGTATCATCTCCACACAGACATTTTAATATCTCATTAACAAGGTGGATCTGATGACACAGTTGTGCAGGGTTGGGGNTACTGATGTTCTACATATCTATCTCAACAGCCAAAGGAACACCCTCATCAAACAAGGACATCTTCTAAAAGGTCAGAGTGTACCTTTAAATGAACAATCACATTACCACACAGAGACTTGGGACTTAGGTGGTGGAAACTGTCTGAGGGAAAATCAGGTTCATGTTGCTGCTTTAACCTCTCTGCTTTAACCTTTCCAGCTCCTCAAAGCATACCCATTTTTGATCACTTCTTCTAACTGGTGGTCAGAGATCTTTGTGACAGGCTGTGTGCTGTCAGGGCTCCTGCACTCACTGGTAAACTAACAAAACCAGAATGACTTTAAGATAAAATTCACCCACCTTGTCCACCCCACAGCAGACACAACAAATACAGGTTCTCTAGGTAGTGTTTAACGTACATCACTCAGAAGGTCCCAAATGAAGTTATAAGGCTGTGCTTTGGATGGATGTGAATTTTTTTTACCACTATCTTTCTACAATGACAAGCTTAGCAAGACAGACCAGACTCTGGAAGCCGGAACATATTTGCAAACATATTTATCTCAACAGTAAATGCGGTTGGCAAACTGACTTTGCTCACCTGTTAGGAATGAAATGAGCTATGTACCTCATTAGTGTGAGGTTCTTCCAGCCCAGATGTGCAAAGGACAGCAATCTGCTCTGCATCTAAGCTAGAGAGCATGTTCTTGAGGCCTCAAAGACCTACAGGTTTTAGCCAGGGTGGTGAACAATGTAGGATCTTTTGCTCTAAAATGAGCAAAGTCCACTTAAAGTTTTGCCCTATTCACATTTGGCAAGTATCAGAGTACCAGTATCACATATCTCACTTCTCTGTTTCACGTGAAAATACTTCTTTTATCCAAGTGCTAATTTTGTCAGAACACTTAGAAAAGATCCCTAGGAATCACCTGTAATCATGTCCTATGTTGAACTGCAAGAACTGGACTGATTTTACCCTTCTGAAGATTCATTTATCAGAGTTAACATTGTTTTACTACTCAAATGATCAATTAGTCAAGTACAAACTATGTTAACTTTATTTTTTACAAGAATAGCTGGTGAAAGTAGAGGGGAGAAATGTGCAGGGTTCAGGAGGAAACACACAGAGACACACAATCACTAACTTCTGGGAAGTGACTGAAAAGCCCAAAAGGTCCTTGGAGAGTTTGGATTCTTGGAGCAGGTGGCATCCTGCAGCTTCAGCTCAGCATGCACAGCAAGATAAATCCCTCTGGCAGCTCCTGGCTGTCTCATTTACAGATTCTGGGCTGCCAGGCCAAGTCTGTGCTGGAAGCTTCTGGGGTTGTCTGGCTGAGTGTCCCAGGGCCAGTCACACTTGCACATCCCAGCCAGACTCATTTTGGGTCTGGAGGACATGATCTCCTGAGTGGTGCATGAAAACCCTTCTTTTGACTTCACTCTGCCCTTGGTCGCACTCATCCATGCCAGGGAGCTGCAGTCTCCCCAAGTCTACAGGGGAGAATACACTAGTTTCACCCTGATGACCATGTAGCACATTGGAATAACATAACCAGACTCAGGCAATGAGAATAATTGTCATAACAAACTGCCCCACAGAATTACAGAAGAAATGTGGTTTCAGATGTGCCTCTAACTAGCCACAAGCATGGTTCAGCTGCATCTGTGCCTGAAACTAACAGAGGAAAACAGCAGGCTCTGTGAAAAAAAATCACCGCATCTCCTCTCCCTGTCCTTTACACTATCAAAGTGCCCATTCATATGAGTATTCTCTTGCTGCTGACCTTCTGCCAGCAACAACCTACTTCCCAGCTCACCCAGCCTACTCTGCTTGATTCTAAGACCTTCTGCTTCCTCACCCCAGCTCAATCTGCAGAAGCTGCTGCATTTCTGTTTAGCAGAAGTCCTAGGATTTCTGCTTATTTGTCTCTAATGCCCTTACCAGCCATTTGAGGACTGTTGATGCTTGTTATCCCATGTGGTTCTGAGACTTAAAAAGAAATCTGAGGAATCTATTGCTCAGCAGATTTATCATAACATGATACTTAGCTGAATATCCCAAGGGGGCAAATAAATTTCTCCAGCAGGCACTTCTACTGACAGAATTGTTCTATTACCATAGGTAAAGGTACTTTCACAAAGGCCCAAAACATGTGGTTTATTCCCCGGGGAAATGAAAAGTTTATGTCCCTGTCATTTCCAGTATTATGCCTTTCCTCACTACAGTTTGTGGTGTTCTCTCTGGGAATATCTAGATCGCTAACCCTTCTTTTTCCTTTTGCTGCTTGGCCAGCCCATCTTTACCACTTGTCACTTGTTCCTTTACTGCTTGGTCTGTCTCTTTTC
Source organism: Brachypteracias leptosomus (assembly GCA_013401335.1). NCBI lineage: Eukaryota > Metazoa > Chordata > Aves > Coraciiformes > Brachypteraciidae > Brachypteracias > Brachypteracias leptosomus. The sequence continues at coordinate 21,650 of VYZX01015815.1, forward strand.
CAGCTCGCACTGCTGGGGGCAGCCCCTGCCCAGCTCCCACCCCATCGGACAGCTTCCTTTTGGCTCCTTCCCCCTTTTTCACTCGTCGATCTGATTCCTCCGTTCTCTCCCGGTATCTCCTTTCTGCTCTCACTTTTCTCTGCCCATCTCACGCTTTAACAGCTCGTTTCTCTCACATGATTTTCCGGGCCGGCCTGGTCCCCCACCCCCCAGCATCCCCCTTCTCCTGGTCCACCGCTGCACTTGTTGCCCAGGCGAGGAGCCGCTCTGCGGGGGGAGCCGGGCCCCGCGCAG
>VYZX01015815.1:21963-50292 GCA_013401335.1 Brachypteracias leptosomus
TGCGCCGATGCCGGGCGTTGGGGCGATCGGAGCGCGGTGCAGGCACCGGCCACGCAGGAGCCCCAGGAAGAGCCCCAAGGCGGAGCCGGGCCAGGCCGGGGCCGCCATGGACGCGGCGATTTGGATCTACCAGTTTCGGCTGATCGTGCTGGGAGACTCCACCGTGGGCAAGTCCTGCCTTCTGCACCGCTTCACCGAGGGCCGCTTCCCGGGGCCGCTGCACTCCGACCCCACCGTGGGGGTGGATTTCTTCTCCCGGCTGGTGGAGATCGAGCCCGGCAAGAGGGTCAAGCTGCAGCTCTGGGACACGGCGGGGCAGGAGCGTTTCAGGTACAGGACCCAGGATCTGCCCCCCTACCCCACTCCCGTCCTCCCCCAAAAGCTGCCGGGTCCCGGGCACTCCCTGACCCGCAGCCCCGGCCCCCGCCGCTCTCCCGGCGCCGCACCCTCATCGTCCAACACATCTGTCCCAGAGACTTTGCCTTGCCCCCCAGGACATCTCACTGCACCCACCCGGCTGCTGTGCCCCAGACAGCCCTGCACTCCATAACCATCCAGCCTCACCATCCCAGCCTCATGGCCCATCATCCCTCTCGCCCCACTGCCAACTAGTTCCTCCTCAGGAGCTTCATCGTTCCCCACCCTTTCCCTTTGCACCCACCAGGGAACAGCTGCTCTTCCCCTTCCAGCTCACACTAGGGGGTAACAAGTGGCCTTGTCCTGTCTTTCCTTGCCTTTCCCATCATGGTCCTGAAGTCCTGGACCTAGGGCAGCGATCCCTCCTCTGCATTTTTTTCCTTCATCACAGCAGAAGGCCCCTGCTTCACTCCGCATTTCTTACTTTGTCATCACCTCCGAACTCATCCTCCCCTTCAGTATTTCCCTCTGCCGTAACTCTCACTCCCATGCAATCTGGAGAGACCAGGCCACCTCCCTGCTCTTCCTCCTTCCAGCAGCACAGCATTGCAAGCACCAGCGCAGCCTTGGCAGTGTGGAGGCCACCGGGCAGCCAGCTACAGTCCCTCATGAGTGTTTTATCAGCCTCCTGCACCTGCTCTGCACTGATGGTTGCCAGGAGCCTTCACTAATACCTCTATCATTTCTAGTGTAGCTAAGGTAGCTTGAATACTGCACAGAGTATTAAATCCTCTCCTTTCTCTTCTCGGTCACAACCGAGTAGCAAAACTACCCTCTTTGCCTGCCCCAAAAGAGTCACGGTCATTTCCCTGGTACAAACTGATGCTGTCATTCACCAACACCTCTGGTTCTGTTCTGTCTGTAGTGCTTGCCACTTTTCTGTACAGATTTTAGATTGGACATGGGGTGTGAACTCGGGCAGGAGGCTAATAAGTAGCCTGTCTTTGTGGTGCCTGACAAGTGACACCACTTCTTATTACTGGGATGGTAGCAGGAGGGTCCAAATGGGTCTCTTCACTGGCCAGGGTCGATTCTTTTATGTTCCCTGTCTTCCACCGCAACAGTTGTGCAGATTGTCATACTCAGCTGAAGAGGTGGGATTTCACTGTTTTACCAAGGGACACCAATCCTTTTTTTTTTTCAATAACAAGCATTACAGTGAAGAAAAAAACCAAAGCAACAACAAAAAAATCACCACAAGAAACCCCAAACCTTTCCTCAGCTTTCATGAGTCACAACTTTAGACTTATTTTTTATGGGCAAGCCTCTGAAGGGTTAGCAAAGAAATTAACAGTAATAAGAGCAAGCTCTTAGCATTTTTTCACTCTCCTTGTGCTTTCCAGCAAAGAACTTGTAAAATACATGTAAGCAAGTGACTAAGAATGTATAATCTCTTGATTTTGAATTTACTGACAAAGAGCTGGTATGGCCAATGACAAGGCACTTGCCTGAAAGGAATGCAAATGCAGAGAGTTTTGCATATGTTTTAAATGAAATGATAGTCATGCCTTAACCTGGGAATGCTCAGGGGACTTACAGCCATGAGTCATCCAGTCAGCTGCCTTTCAGTTTACCATTAGTATACTTCTGTGTTTTTTCTAATAGTCAGAAGATACAAACTGAAGGAAGTAGTTTTAAACATCTGTGTTTGTTTTTCTGCTAAGAGTTTCTTGTCGGTGCACCAAATATGGTATTTATTGTACAGTCTGTTTTGCACTTACCCAAGTAAATCATAAATATTATACTACGTTATACACTACAGGTTAAAATCTTCCATATTCTGTTCTCTGTGAAGACTAAAAATCACAAGCAGAGATGGTCTTGGGGAAGAACTAATTATTCCAAGAAGTAATCTAATTTTATGGAATGCCAAGAAGTTTGCCATTCTGATTCCTAGTTCTGCTCTGGTTCACTTGCACTGGGACTTTAGAGGAGGTAAAACCTGGCTTTAAAGCTCCCTGGGGAGTTCCTTGTGCGCAGGGCAGACTACTGACTGCGTAATAACCCCCTTCTTTTGGTCCCAGGCATTAGGGACATTCCCAGGGGAAAAGTAAGGTGGGATACACCTGCCATCACACTCTTGAAAGCATTTATTTTCTTGGAGAAATCATTTTTGAAAAATTCTTACTTGCATGTAGTTCATTGACACTGTTGTATTTGAACCGGATTTCATTCATAGTCCTAGAAATCACCTTTAACAGGCACTGTTTGCATTGCTTCTCAAATAAAGTTGTTCTCACCACTTCAACGAGGGTGAGCAAGCTGCAAACACTGGTGCCAGACAGTTTACTACTTCTGAGCTCAGGGCAGTTACTGAATATACTCGCTTTGACATCAGCAAGGCATCACTGAGCAGGATCTCACCTTGTGCTAGGTGCTGTATGGACAACAAGAACCTACAGACTCAGGTCCATAATGCAGACTAAGGTAAATGAGAGGTACACCCTAGGTTTCTTTCTGTCCTGAGATTGGTTGTCATTTAGAGCCATCTGCTGCTTGGGCTGTGTTTCACATTGTCTGCTGTGATTTTTTTGTTTGTTTAATTTTCCTGTATTTAAATCCAGCAATATATTTAAATCATTAAACTTCCAAGGCTACAAAGTGCTTGGTAGTAGTGCTAAGACTGAGAGTTCATTTCAAGAATATAGGGGAAAAATATTGTGGGGATGCCTCAATTATATTAACCCACCTTTTAGTAGACTATGATACTGGACACATTCTGTTTCTAACACACAGCTTGAAAAAAAACACTATCCTTACTCTTATCCTTACTCTTCTTTTTGAGTAATCAACATGTATTTTCAAAATTAATACCATTACAGTGTCATTAATACCATTACAATGTAGTCTTCAGTCACGGTATAAAAATAAGCCTTCAAAATTAGATAAAGCTTTTAGTGAGTTTGGTTCATCTGGTAAAGATCAATCAGATCATAATTAGAAAGAAACACTGTGACTGATTTAAAGTCACCCTAAATCCATAGTCTGATGTGATTAATACATCTTCTCATTCATTTTCAGAAATAATTGTTCAGTAACCATTATCTTACCAAGGCTTTTCTTGGCAGTATTAATTACAGTCTTACATCTTGAACCTAATATTTAGATTAAGCTAAGAGAATGACTTGTGTTCTAGACAGTATTTTTCCTTTCCGTAGTGGTAGTTTAGGCAGAATTAATTAGTGGAACCAGCACATACTCTACATGGGAAGCCATAATTTACAAAAGAATTTAGAATCTGTATTTAACAAATATTCCAAATTAAACTAAAGACTTCAAAGTTATCCTTTGGAAAAATATCCTAATGTATCATTATTGTACATCTTAACGTATAACTTCTTGAAGACTCACCTCCAGCAATTTCAAATCAGAACCACCTGTAGGAACTTCACAGCATTCAGTAGCAAAGTGTCATGGTTCCCTTGTAATGCTTAGTGCAGTCAGCCTTTTTAGCATATTCTAATAGGGAAACACTGATTTTCTCAAACTCTTTATCTGTATTTACCTTTCATTTATTACAAATGCCAAGCATTATATGAAATGAGCAAAAATGTTATTCATACAAGTATTCTTGCTGAAAATAAAAACTTAAGATGGTCTGGAAGATGCTGGGACAGGCTATGGCCTGTTTTAACAACAGCATAGATAAGGAGCTCTGTAATCTATATGAAGTAGGGGAGAAAATAAGAATTACCTTTTCAAAAATGCTTATGTCATTTTTTGTAACTCTCAGGCAAAGATAGTATAATAGTTCACGTATTTAGCATATGAAGGCTGTGGCACACCCATCATCAGTGGCTGGCATGACACGCATCCTTGAAAGAGGAGGAGCTGTGCAGCCACATTGGCCTCTGGTCACCGAGGGGTTACAGTCACCTCACTTGAGTAGAAGGGTTGTTTCCTTCCACTTAGTGTAGCCATGGGAAAGGGCAAACTCTCCTGAAATATCAGCTTGCACTACAAAGGCCCAGGCAGACACATTGGTTTGGGCACTTCCCCTTAGCTATGGCTTAGGGGAGATTCAGAGTCTTCTGTTAAAGAGAAGCTGAGAGAGGAGGCAGCAAGGAAGCACTGGGCGCAAAGGAACAGAAGAAAAACAAAGTGTTTTCAAGAGATAAGATGTGAATAAAGACAGGTGCAGGGGTGAATTTAAGAGTCTAGTCCCGCTTTCATTTAAAGTCACGGGCAGATTTGTCAGATTCTAAATCTGAACAAAGTTCTGTTTCCCTCTTCCAACCAGCACCTCCTCTGAACAGTTTCCTGGAAGGAGGTGGCCGGCTTCATTCTTGTCTCTCCAGTTTTAGAAGAAAGGCTGCTCCTTGGCCATTATGTTTTCACCCTAATCCCACCCTGTCCCTACTTTAAGGCTTTCCTTCTACTGAAGAAAGTACTTCCCACAACAAATTAGTCATGGTGCTGCAAGTAGCACATTCCCTTTCATAATGATAGTTTAATGACATTAATTAGCTGGACCAAAGTTTACATGAGAAGCCATCATTTCAACAAGAATTTAGGATTTGCATGGGGATAACTTGAGAAACAGAAATTTGAACATCCTTTATGAATAATCAGACTACATCAAACCTGACCTGCCACTAGTTTCTCATCCTGACTTGAAAAACTTTCAGGACCCTAGGGTTTTTTTCCTTCTGTTTCAAAAGTAACAACAATAAGGGACTCAAAACCTTCAGTTTACTTTTAGACTCTGACCTTGCAGCCCTTCCCAAAGTGTGTTTGATCACATAAGTGGATTCCCTTCTTGTGAAAGAATATAAGAAAGGACAGTCTGATTTTGTCCACAATCCATACTCGGATATCTTGCCTCTGATAGTGTCTTTGAATTCCTCTGAGTATTCTGCTGTCCTCTACTTTCAACTTGAGGGTCTTCTGGAGACTGATACAGTTTGTCTGTTTACTAAAGCTCCCTCAGGCTTTTGTTCAGGACTTGTTCAGTGTTCCATGGAATATAGATAAACACTTTGCATTCACAGCATCTTTCCCAAGGAGACCTATAAGTCTACCAGCTGTTGCATGAAGAGTCTTTTACTGTCAGCCCTCTTTATCTTTTGTTGGCTTCCATGCACTCTCATCAAGCTTTCCAGTGAAGACATATGCAGTGCAGTGACATGGCCTATGAAGTCTCTAAAGCTTTACATCTTCTGAGCAAAACCCTTCAAGCAGCCTCTGTACCATGGGCTCTGTGAACCTGTGCCTTGTGAAGCGCCTGTGTGAAAGAAAGATGGGTACCTCCAATGTGCTAAGAGAAAGTTCCTATGCATTTTGTGAGGAGCTTGAACCCATCTGGCGGTGTTGGTGTGCTCTTGGGAAGCCCTCCCAAGCAGAACCCTTCTGGGAGCTCACCTGGAGCAGTGAAGGCCGGGCTGACCACCTGAGCAGCTCGCAGCCTGTGCTGAGGCAGAACAGCAGAGCGCTCCGGTCTCTGGGGAACTTGTTCAGGCACCGTGGTTCCATACGCAGCTGAGTGGAGCACAACTTCAGATGTTGGTGTTATAGTTCTGCCTATGCCTTGTTGAAGGCACTATAATCCTTATAGTTGTTAATATCAATAAGAGGCAAAAATTGCCATTGCACTTAGTTTTATAGAGAAAAAAGCAAACCAAACAAAAACCAGAGAGACTTACCCAACCATCTAGGTCAACACCCTTTCATTCTTTCTAGGTGTGATACAGGGCATTAGTGAGCTGAAGGACACCCATTTCACACAGTTCATTTTCCAAATAACTCTAAGCTGTCTACTAAAATTACATGTCTAATACTTTATCTACTCTAACTGTCATACTTAAATCAAGTATTTTGCATCTGTAAGATGTTTCAGATACTGTTGAACAACCTGCCGCGTTTACGTGCCCAGACAATTTTCCCAGTTGATGGCCTAAACGTTCTGCTTCAAAATTTTGTTATTTGTCAGGAATACTTTCTTTTAAAATATAGCTGCAAATAATAACTCACCTTAATAGCCAAACTATTCAAATATTTGTAGAGCATATTTTAGCAAACATCCTTTTCTCGCATGTTAGACAAACCCATAACCCAAAGATATCATATCTATCTTTAATTTTTTTTGTGTTGCTTTTTTCATTTGTTGCTGTTTTCTAAAGCCTCTCTACTATATCAACCTCTTTTTGGTAATGAGAAAACAAATTTCAAATTATACATACCAAAAATATAGAAAAACTGACTGCTGTCTCTCCCATCTATTCACCCAGTTGTTGTGATGTACAGCCCAAAGTCGCAGATGCTTTTAAATCATCTCTGTTACAGGCAATACATACATATAATAAAATGCAATGGCTGAGACCATCAGTTAGTGTAAATTAGCTGCAGAGGGGAGTTACAGCAGATGGGGGCACTGACTGCTGTCTACAAGCACGAGTAACACAGGGAAGGCTGTTTTTCAGTACTCCACAGACACAGGATAAAACATCCTTCTATATAGCAGCGCTTGGTAGATAATGCAGTGCATTTTCAACACTAACCTACTTTCTTCCCTGGCTAATGTATTTCTTTGGCATAAATATTTTCAAGATTTTTTTTTTTAAATGAAAATAATTTGATTGAATCCCATTTTTGTCACCTAATTCTGCCCTTTCTAGACCACTTGAATTATTTTCATGCACTCATTTGTGTTTGCAACTGCTCTACAGCAAAAAAATGCTAGCAAAAATGTGAAACAGATCTTTTTGACACTTTTATTTAATACTTCAGAAAATGTGACACCTCTCATTTATGGTCTTAAATGTTTTTGCAAAACTGTGTGTCATTTTTCATATCCAGGCTGTTTGAAGCAATCTGAGGGTAAGATTCTGTTGTCTTCACACCCAGACTGTTCAGAGAGACACTCCATGGACTCTATTGCTGGGAACATAGAAGAGATCTTTCTAAACATTAGGACAAGCAATCCCTCCCTGTTATCTAAATGAAGCCATTTCAAATGTCGTTTGCGGTGGCTAAATGAATTTAGATATGCCAACAAATTTGAGCCTTATCTGGCTGTGCACTTACCTATCTATAATATGACTACTGCTCCTAATTATACATTCAAATTGTTATAAAACACTGTATGAAATGCAATGAACCGAAAAACAGAGGGAGCTACTGTTTTGGGAAGCTATGTTACTGTCTACAGTTCACCCTGATTCCAAAAGTTTTCAGGCTGCATCCTCTTCATAATCATAAGATAAAATGGAATAATTCGTGGCTAAATTGTAATTTCAAATAATGACTGCTAATGGAGATTGTGCATCTTATTTCAGTTGGAGAATATTTATATATGCACTGACTCTATATTTATGCTAGTAACAAGTGCTTGTGTCCACTCCTTGTGGCTGTCACCTCCTTTCAAACGCCTCTTCTCATTTTCTTCATCCTCCCCTATTGCTCATAATTAGGGATTTTCAATCATTTTTAGTCCCTGTATCTTTTTCTCTCTCTCTCCATTCTAACAAACATTTTCTATTCTTCTAGAGCATATTAAATATCTTTTCAACCAGAGATTTTCTTCTTCCAAAATTCCTTCCAGTGAATGCTCTGGAACATAAAGTTCGCAAAAGTAGAAAATATCTGTTGCCAGTCCTGAAAGCTTGGACTTGATGATCTTAGAGGTCTTCTCCAACCTTAATGATTCTATGATTCTAAGTCTCATGCCAAAAAAAGAGTAAATGCAATTATGGAGAGGTTTTGAACCTCTGTGTGAGAGAGATGCTAGAGGTAGAAGTGTTCCTTGCCAATGCTGTAACAAGTGCGTGTTTGCCAAGTTCAGTTACTTTGGGGCAGTTTTGTTCAGGGAATTTCCTTTCATAGTCTGCTACTTGTTGACTTCTGACAAAGAATTATGATTTCCTGTACAAAGTTTTCTATCAAAGAATTTTTCTGCAAGGAATTCGAAAGGATGTGCTTGTACATGGCAAGTTTAGGCTCCAGGTTTCTCAACATATGCCTCCATATTTCAGTTTGCGATAACTGATTAGCACAAAGCAAAGTGCGCTTTGTGTAAAACCGAAGGACTCAGACTTTAACACCAAGTATTTGACAAATATATATATATTTTATTCTGTGAGCATGTGCCACAGTTTGCTAATAAAGAGTACTTTGCAGAATAATACAGCATTTAAAATTCACACTAGAGATGTTGGCTTTAAGAATCTTTAGAAAGTGACTTTTGATTGTAAGAAAAAAATGAAGAAGGAACATTTTTGTGTGTAGAAGGTAAATTAATAAATTCCAAGTAGTTTTTTAAAAATAAATATACTTCATAAAACTTTTAGTAGATGAAAACACATTGCCACATGGAAAAGTAATCTATGAACAAAGTGAAAATGTATTTTAATTTTCCTTTTTCTTTGTTTTTCCTTCACAGATCTATAACACGCTCTTATTATCGCAACTCTGTGGGTGGCTTGCTAGTGTTTGACATCACAAATCGACGATCTTTTGAACATGTGAAAGACTGGCTAGAAGAAGCAAAAATGCACGTGCAGCCCTTTCAGATTGTGTTCCTGCTAGTAGGACATAAATGTGACTTAGTGTCACAGCGTGAGGTTACAAGAGAAGAAGCTGAGAAACTGTCATCTGACTGTGGTATGAAATATATAGAAACTTCAGCAAAAGATGCCACAAATGTTGAAGAGTCCTTTACCATTCTCACACGAGACATCTATGAGCTTGTAAAAAAAGGAGAAATCTCAATACAAGATGGATGGGAAGGTGTGAAGAGCGGCTTTGTTCCAAATGTTGTACATTCATCAGAAGAAGCTGTAAAGCCCAGAAGACAGTGCATCTGCTGAATTTGTAGCATGCAAAGAGAACATTGGGTGTTCAGAAGATGATGCCAACCTAAATAACAGAATAATAATTTTGAAACAATATTAGATCATGACATAGCTGAATCATAGAACAGTAATTTGGTTTTGTGTCCTTCTGTCTAGGTCATAACTTCATAAAATTTTAAGTGCTTTTTTTCTTTTCAGAGTACAATAACTTTGTGTGGTCTTCAGGAAAAGAAATTATATATTGCTAAAGGAAAAACTAATCCTATGGCAAGACACTGAGAAAGTGCAATAATCATCGTGACAACATCCTCTCCTGGGCTTTGTATTTTGAATACTGTTTAATATCAAGGCCTGCTCAGTGAGGATTGGATAAGCCCATTACTCTTGTTCATCCTGCCTTAGTTTTGGACAAGAAAATATCATACCTTATACTTTTAAAATGTGATTCTTTACTCAAGTGCAGGGTTGCTAATGACTATTCAAGTTTTGAATGCTGTAGAATTTCATAATAAAGATAACTCTAAAGAAAGCAAGCTGAAAGATTGCTCCAATAGCAAACACTTTTGATATGACTATGAACACAAGCCTTACTAAAGAAAAAGAATGTTTTAGAAAAGATGATTTATTTGTATACAAAAATGGGGAATAGAAGCAATGAAATTTATTATTAAATATTTTCTGAATTGCCAATGAAACTAAATGTAACATCATATATGATCCAGCTGTTACTTGACTTGTATACAAAACAGATTTCCAAACCACTGGAGTTACATTTTGGTGGCCGGATCCTCGGCTGCGTAATTATCATAGCCACACTGATGCCTAGGGAATTTTGTTAATTTACACAAACAAATTCCATATTAGCTTTAAAAAATGAATCTACTTCTAACTCGAAGTAAAAATAAGTCCAAAAGTGCTGCAACCCATGGGGACCTAGGCCTTAAATTAGAACACAGCAAGGATTGTTTTATTCTCAGACAGCAAATGTTAAACTATTGTCTAAAACAAGAAGGTTTTTAAAACCAAAACTGTTATGAATAGAGTGTTTGGAGAGGAGAGAATTTCTAAAGTAATGCTTGGCTACAGAGAGCAAAGTTGGAGAACCCCTATTCTAAGAAAGCAACACATAATAGCTTTTAATAACAATAATAATAGGAGAAATACGTGTTCATGTAGCATTTTACTGAGCTTGAGGTCATCTTCCTACTCCTCTGAATATAAAACACACTAGCTTTATGCAAACTATGCCCTATATGTCTAGCACTTAAATACCAAATAAGTCTATTTCTATTTTATTGAAGTAGTATAATGAGATGACTTGATCTCCAGAGTTGATAAGTATCTACGATTTATATGGGCATACTCATAACCACCAAACATCAAGATAGTTATCTTCATATAAAGACAATTCTCCATTTTCAGGACCAGGCAACAAATCTATTAGAATCTAACTTTTTTCTTCAACAATCATATAACTGGTTTTCCCTCAGGTTACTTTGAGGTCCTTTTACAGTTCTTTTACAATTGAGACAGGTTGTTTGGTTCCAGTTGTTATGTTCACTTAGGGCCACTAAAATTACTGACTTCAAAGGGAACTGAAAGGTTCATTTTTTTAAGAGCCTGAGTCTCATTTGCACTGAGGCACAGTTACACTGTCATAGAAGGGTGCAGAGGCCTTAATATAAACAGAATTCAGCCTTAATTCATTAGCAATTAAAAGTTAATTCTAGTCTCAGCGTGCCACAGAGCAATTGCCAAGTCTGATTCTCTATTAAACTACATGTATCAGTCATTTACACTAAATCAGTTTTGATTTGAGGGCATTTTAGGCCCTCTTTACAAAGTAAATGTGACCACAGATGTGAAAACAGAGCAGAACCAGGCTGTGTGCATTTGACTGGTTCCACTATGACACTGGGCCCATGTTGAGTGTGTCTCAGAGGATCTTCTGTCAGTTGTTTAAGAGGACAGAATGGGCCAACGGATAAATCGGTGGCTGGGGAGTCAACTGAGCCAACGTCTACCACTGGTACACTGTGTGCTTCTGAGCAAGGCATTTACATTTTCTGTGCCTCACCTTCTTTATCTCAAAAATAGAGATGATTGTTCTTCCTCAAATTCACAGAGACTGCTGAGACCCAAGCTGTATGATCTTCACTCTGGACTCTTTTCTCTGTGTGTGACCTGTTGTAGTGTGTTTAGCATCATGGGATGTGGATACTGGTTTCTTCTGCCATACCGAAAAAAAAAAATTAAAAATACTAAAACAGCTTTATAAGTACCAGGTATTGCTATTACCATGAATCTACATTTTATTACACATTTCACTGCTTTCAGGTTAAAAACTTTTTATCTAAATTTTTTCTTCCTGAATACTCTGGAGCCAATGAGATTTTCATTCTCTATGAAAAAAATCAGGTGTGTTGGGGGGGAAGGGACTGGGAGACAGGGGAGTGGAAATATCCACAGAGAAATAAACACTTACGAGAACAAAGCCTTAATGATCTCTGCTGTCAATGTTGTACCTGTAGTGTCACATTTGTTACACTGGGAATTGAGCTGTTTTTTTTTTACACAACTGTGCAAAGAACTGGTATTGTCAATGCAACTAGAAGAGAAGTTCACTACATTTTAAAGCACTGTGCACATAGTTGTCTTATTTGTAATTTCTAAAAATGTAGATTAACATGTACATTCAAATATTGTCTATTGTGATGATATATTAAACCAGTACTGTACCTCCTCACTGAACACTTGCAGTTAACAGAGATGTCTGACAATTTGTTGAAATACATATTTTTGTTTTCAGATGCTTTGCAGCCCAGTATGTAACTAACAGCTTGAATAGGCTGAAGGATGGATTGTAGTTTAGTGCATGTATATTCTTTTTCCCCCTAGGAAGAGCAAACACCAGAGTAAAATTTCCAGAAGTTACAGAAATTAGAGAAATATTTGGCAGCCAAATTAATAAGTAGAAATTATTTGTTAAGAAAACATCACAACTTTGCAAATTAAAGTTTGGTAAATCCCAGTTAAGGAAAATCCTGTTGAAGTAGGAAACAGTTTGTATTTAAATGAATGAATATAAAGTATTGGTTTGGACTCCTAAAATGTTTACACTTTTGTTGCTTTTATTTTAAGTTTGATAAAGAAGAATAAACATCATCTGCTACTCACTTAAATATTCTACACAAGAATTCTTCAGATATTTTGACTTGCTTACAATTGCATTTGTCCCATGTAAGAAGCAGAACCTAGTTGCACTCCCTAGGAATCAACCAAAGAAAAAAAGTTGAGGTAGGATATGTTCATACTATTCATTGATGCCTTCGGTATGCAATAGAGTTACCAACCTAACCTGAGCTGCTGACTGTCCTGTGCTCACAGAAAGCGACACGGGCCTGACGGAGCAGCCAAGCACTGCAGCTGCTCTGTGCCGAGACCCCTCCTGCCACGGCCACACGGTCACTGGTACCCAAGCTGCCCAAATTAAAGCAAGGACAGGTGGATGCACTGTGCTCACAGATATTTCAGTCTCAGTGTTTCAGCTCCCTATAGAACATGTGCTTCACTGCCCTCTTCCTACACACTTACCATCCAGGGAGGGCACTTTTCCCCCAGCTATAAGGCCCCAGCACATGACAGCAGCTCCTCCAAGCCTCCAGCCTTGCCTTTCACCCGGAGCTGACACAGCATTCCCAGCAGCCTTTATTCAGCCTTGGAGAGAAAGAAGGAGGACTGGGGCTTGGTTCTCTACATGGGCATGGAAGCATACCACAAACATGATGGACTGTTTTAAGAAATCATTAAATATCAAAACACAATCATCAATAGCAAACATTTGCATTGCTCATTCCTCAGGTGCCAAAGAAAATATTTTAAATAAGTGAATTAAATTAATATCCTAATAGAAGAATCTGTAAAATATAAATCTCTCTAAAAAGCCTAATGGATAGGACTGCACATTCTAAAAAGAAAAAAAAATCCAAACATTTGTGTAATGATCCTTTGCTCTGGTACTTAACTGTATGTGGTGGCACCTACAATGCCTAGGTTTCCTAAGGATAATAAAGGTAGCATTGAATGCATTTATAACTGGAAGAATTCAACAAAAACCCCATGATTCTTTGATCCTCAGAGAAAAAAAAACCAAACTGTATCTCACAAATGCGTATGTACTTGCTTCCCAGCTCTTTTCTAATAGTAATTCGATGTCTGGGTTTAGTGCTATGTTCTGTGAGGTTCTCTTCTGAAAACCAACTACTTACATATGCTGTCATTTTCCTCTGCAGTATTTCCTCCTCTGCGAAGTGAATACAGCTGTGGAAAAGCTGAAATTTGTTTCCAAGCATGGCAGAATTATTGCATTCCAGTGAATGTGCAAATCTGATGAAAGTAATGCAATTGCAGATGTGCCAGTTGAGCGTAACATAAAGACTATGAAGTTGTACAGGTTCCAGAAGACAATTTGCCTTGCGTAATACTTAATTAGTGGGAGTGTAGCATACATGTGAAGAAAACTATAGTTGGTATTGCAAACACAAAAATATTTTGCTAAACAGCACTTTTGATGTTGAAGAGCTGGATCTATAGACACAGGACTCTACAGAGCAATCGTTTTTCTTCATGGAATTGGTGCTCCCACAAGCAACCAGTGTAACAGCAAACATGGGGCTAAAAACACATCCAGGAAGAAAATCTGATAGCACAAATCCCCTGAAGTACAATATCCAGACTGTGGGCTCTTTAATCCTGGGAAGGCAGGGAATAGTTCTTTGGCAACCAGCACCACCAGGGAACTTGCATGGCATCTCCTCCCATGACTGCCCATCACCCACAGAGGCCAGACAGGAGCAAGCAGTAGCAGGGTCTGTATGTAAGGTAGGTAAATCTTCATTTAAACTCAAACTGAGGGTTAGGGTTGGGAATCCCAACCCTGAGCTGCTAGAATGGATCACCTTCTTTGAAAGTATTTCATTCACTCATTTATCAGAGAAAGTCACACTTCAGGCTAGGCCTGAGCTACCTGGGAACAGACACTTACTTTGCAATCTGCTGAGAGATTCCTTCTCCATGGGAGCAGTGCTGTAGACCAGCTGTCACCAACTTTCAGCAGCCTCACAGGCTACAAGGGCAGCTCAGACTAAGAATAACCCCCATTACCTTCACAGGCTGCTAGAGGCCCACCTTGCATCTAAAGAGCTTCTATAGAAAGGTAAGAGTAGAAGTGACAGGAAGAAATTCTATGCATTGTAAATAAAATCAGTGCTTGGGTAAACAAGCTGAAGTTTCAGCTATAGTTCAATTGCTGTGATTGCTCATTGCTGTGGCTTCAAATCTGCTTGTGTGCAAACTGATTTTTCCTGCTCCATGAAAATAGTGGAGGGACAGACTGAGCTTCCTGCAGTCCCCAGGGAAATGAGTACACAAGATAAGGATGGAAAGGAAGACACAGATCATTTTTCCATCCCTGCCCAGCCCTGGGGGAGCAGTGAGGCTAACCACTGACAGAGCCCTTAAGACCCTGCAAAAATTTCCATCACTGTTACGGGATTTGCGGGATGAAGGAAAGCACCAAGGACCCAGAGTCTCCACAGAGACACAGGCTATTGACTCCCCAACTCCAGCAGCTCCCTGAGGATTGGTTAATTCTGTGGGACAGCTGCCTGAGAGGAATGGCTGGGTACAACTTCACACCTGCACTACATCTACATTACAGGCTTCTTCCCCTTCTGCTGTCTCCCCTGCGTGGTTTCTGTGCAGGAAGGGACTGATAGAAGCTGGTTTTGGCACTAAGGTCTGACAGTGAGCAGGGCAATAGTTTAAAATGTTAGTGGTAGTTGCTAAGTACTAAGGTACTAATACTGAGGGGAGGAATTACAGAAAGTATTTCAGTCATAATCTTAGTAATACAAACCCTGCAGGGCTGGCATCGCTCTGCAGCACTTTTCAGAATTGTTCATTTTGGTTAAGTTTTCAATGCCAAGCAAATAGTTTAGCTGCTTAGTCATGATTTATATTAATTTCCATAATTTCTATTATATTAAAATAATTACTGCTTATTATTCAGGGGGAAAAGCCTCCTCTGTGCAGACAATTTTTCTCCTTTTCCTGACATATAGCCAGAGTTATATGCATTAAAAGAGCAAGCTATGCCTATAAGTTTAGAAGACCTTAGTCTCAATTCCGGTCAGTCAGACCGTTGAAATTCACAGTAATACTGTTCATTTTATTGGGGTTTTTCTCTGCTCAGTTCTCTGTGGAAAACAGGGCCTGATTCTCAGAGAAACTTGTAAAACAAGAGAGAGACAAAGCCTACTGAGCTCTGAAAAAGAGTTGCATATGTGAACAAGTGTCAGAAAAGCACCACATGACATTGTAATTTTTCTTGTATCCTCTTTCACTCTACCGTGCCTCACAGACCAACAGTAACTCCCTGAGTACACAGAGTAAATGGAACAGTAAATTTCTAGCTCCCTGAAAAAGGCTAGGAGAGGAAAAATTAGATCAGATGGAATTTCCCACAGCAGTTTCTGCAACTCGGTGCCTGGACATGGAACAATGGCCACATTTTGACCAACACATGCCACGTGCTTCTCCATGTCCTGGGAGGAATTCAGCCTCAGCAAAAACCCTCCTGCAGGTTCTGCCTGCAGCTGCTCTGCACCACCCCACATCATCCTCTGTGTAACTCAGGGCAAAAAGTGCAGTTTTCCAGCAAGGAAACTGTGAGGGAATAGCACTGTTGCCTAAAAATACATCAGAAAAGAATAAACATCGGGGAGAGAAAAGTTATTTAAGCTAAAGGACAATATTGGCGTAAGAACGAACAGGTCATGCTGAGATGCACAGGATGGGTGGTTCCAGTAATGCTAACATACCAAAATCTTAAACGACTTTAAGTGAAAGCAACAGTAATCTTCACTCCCATGTGCAGGAAATTTCTCCAGAATGGTATCATTATTAACTGAAAGGGTGACGTGAAGCCTAGATAGTAACCACCACCAATAAAAGTCTTTGTTGTTGAAATAGAAACAAACATAGAAGTTGTTTCATGTGAAGTTTGGTCACTGACAGTGCTTCTTTTTTCAGCTACAGAAAGGTGTCATGTCTCCTTGCACCCTTAAAAGGATTATCTTCAGAGCCTCTCATGGCATGGTCTGTGCATAGGGTCATCATGACTGTCCATGGCAGTGATAAATGAGACTTTCCCACTGAAAGAAAAACCCTAAGTTTTAGGATCCCTACCAAAAATATCCAGTTGGATTGGAGAGGAGTCTGTAATTGACTATCAACCATCAAATGCTTTTTTCTGTCAAGGACTAAGTGAAGATTGGAGGAACCTATGTACATCTTATTTGTAGCATGTGTTTCAGGGCATTAGAAGAGAACACAGCAGCGCCTTGTTTCTCTCTGATGCAACTCACTCAAAGCCAACAGATTTGTGCCTGGAATCAATTCACTCCAAGACACCTAGGATATTATGCATGGTGTTAATTTCACTGATTGTCGAAATCTTAATGAGCTGTTGCTTGCAAATCACTTTGAACCCATGGACAGCTCTGGGATTAAGTGTCATTCACTCTGTATTTTACAATCCATGCAAAGGATATAAAACTGTGGGCCAATGTAGTACAATGTACTAATAAATAATTAGTATCTTAATTACCATCAGAATTTAGTAATAATCCATTTGCGATAGAATTGAAGCAAATAAAACATGACTATGTAACACTATGTACTGTCAAAGTGCCCTGAAGTGGTACTCAAATGCCATAAAACCTTGAGGCTCACAGATGTATTTACTTCCCAGAAAATTAATGCACAGATCTTCAGGAAAATATTACAGTCATTATGTAAGCCACACAAAACAAGATGCACATTATTTTTAATACCAGTAAAAAGTACCGCTGCTTCTCAGGTGCTGGAAGTTCTCTTTATTCCTTGGCTAGCATTACTCCTAACTACTGCACAAGAGCCTATTTGGGCAGGATGGAAGAAATGGCCACTGGGTGCCTAAGGACACTTACACCAGACTAGACCATGGAAGGTACTCAGGTACTCCTGCATCCTGTGTACTCTTACATTCCCATGGCAACGTTTGGCAGGTTTGCATGAAAAGTGCAAATATAGAGAAACTCATAATTTCAAAACATACCATTTTAAAATACAGCCCAACTTTTAGTGTAAATGATGGCTAAACAAAATTTCCATTCTAATGATTTGTGTTGTGGTTTTGTACTCTAAGCTTTGCATCAAAGGGAACTGAGATGCAGTTCTCTGTAGTTAGTTTATTTTCTGGCTGAATGATGTCTAAATTGTTTCTTAAAAGCAGTTTAAAAACACCACCAAATTATGACATTAATGGCAAGCATATGTAACAAAAAATTGATAGATGCAATAGAAATTGAAAAGAAAAAAAATTACAAATAATTGGAAGTAATCACATTTTAAAAGGGTTTGGGGAAAAGAGGTTAAATAAGTACATGGAATAGTGGCTCCCAGAAATTACACCCTCTATATCACAGCCTGTAGAATATTTGCCTGTATCTCAGCTTCCCTGGTACATATGTACCTGTAACATAGTATGCAGACTGTGGAGTGGCTGATGCACAAAGGTGCAATGCACACATTTTACTGATGCTGCTGGAGGCCTCATAGCTTCAGCGCTGTTGTGGGATATGTGCAATATACAGCACATAATACAATTAAATTTATATTGCACAATTATATACTATACATACAACTGTATAACTGCATGCATTATATGTGCAATGATCACTGTATACTTAAATATTGCTAGTATAGAATGCACAATATATAATAACAGCAAAAAAATAAAATAGACTAATTGAAGCATTCAGAAACTGGAAGTTTTGTCAAAATTGGAAATTATTCAGCACCTCCTTTTTACTTCTCAATTAAGAGAAGGCCTTAATGTGGCTATCTTAATTTATTAAGTTAATAAGGCTGCAGACCATATTTAGTCAGCAATATCAGAACTTCCATAGTGTGCAGATTTGTTGAACTTGTTATAACCATTTTTCTAACACTTCAGGGTGCCTATCCTCTGTAATATGAATTAATTTTCAAATCACATCCCTCACTCAACACCTAGGAAAGACAACAGGATTGCTGTCATCCCCAGCAGCTGATGGTGCTGCAACATGCAGCAGGACAGGCTGAGTGGATAGAATCATAGAATCATTAAGGTTGGAAAAGACCTTTAGGATCATCGAGTCCAACCTTCATCCCAACATCTCCCTGACCACTAGACCATGTCCTGAAATGCTAAATCTACTCGTTTTTTGAACATCTCCAGGGATGGTGACTCTACCACTTCCCTGGGCAGCCTGTTCCAGTGCCTAACCACTTTTTCAGTAAAGAACTTCTTCCTAATATCCAATCTAAACCTCCCCTGGTGCAACTTGAGGCCACTACTTCTTGTCCTATCATTAGTTACTTGGCAGAAGAGATCAACACCAGCCTCACTACAACCTCCTTTTAGATAGTTGTAGAGAGCAATGAGGTCTCCTCTAAGTCTCCTCTTCTCCAAGCTAAACAATCCCAGTTCCCTCAGGCACTTCTCATAAGACATGTTCTCTGGACTTCTCACCAGCCTCGTTGCCCATCTCTGGTGTCAGCTCTTTGGTTTTCAAACCTGTAAGAAAAGCTCATTGAAATTTTCTGAAAGATGCATTTTAGATGAAGGCTGAAAGTTTTAGTAGAAAAGTAAAATTCTTTTTTCTGTGAAAAAACCCTGAAGGTTTCCAAATCTCTCCTAAAAGCTACCTTTAAACCCAAACATTTGTTACTGAACAGAAAACTTGTGGAAAGGGTTTGGCAGGAGGAGTGACAGCTTTGCTGGGGATCTGGATGCAGGGGAGTGACCTGGCTTCACAGATGACGGGTTTGTGCCGGTGACCACACAGGTCCCGCCGTCAGTGCTCCCACCGGCCTGGCACCACCCGAGGCCTCGCTGGGACCGGGACCGGGACGGGGTCGGGGAGCTGGGCTGGAGGTCCATGCCCACCAACCTCCGCTGAGTGAGAAGTGGGTTTATTTCTCTGCTTATAAACCACACCGCGGGCCACTTTGAATTTGCTCCTCCGTGTGGCTGAAACCCATGGGGCTCGCCAGGAGAACGGGGCAGGAGACGGAGGGGGTCTGGGTGGGGAGTGTCTCTGAGGCGGGGATGGCTGGGGTGAAGGGGCTGCAGCCGTGCACAGCCGCCGCCCGCTGCCTGCCCGGGACCTACCCGGCGGCTGCCACCTGCCCAAGGGTCTCCGTGCCAGGTCCCATCGCCGCGGGGCCCTGAAGAAGAAGGGCGGGCCGCGGCGGGGCGGGCTCGGCGGTGAGCGGCAGCGCGGGGCGGGGCGNGTGAGGAGAGAGGCGGCGGAGGCCGGGGCTGCCCCGCCGCCGCTGGGGCCTGCGAGTGGCTGAGGCGGCCGGGCCAGGCCGGGCGGCTGGTGGGGGCAGGCCGCGGGCGCCGCTCCCCAAAGTTGCCGTTCCCCAGGGCAGAGGGCCGGCCGCCCTTCTTCAGGTGAACGGCCCCGGCGCTGCGCTTGCTGCGGGGCCGCCGGGCTCGGCCCGACCCGGCCGGGGCCTCTGGTCTGCCAGCAACCCCCACCCCCTGACTCTCCCTTCCCAAACACGCGTCGTTGGGAAACAGTGCGTCGTGCTGTTAGGGCACCGTGTCGTCCCTTTGTTTATCTAAGAAGACCTGGGTTTACAGAAAATGAGTTTTAAGTTAAACAAAGAGTTGAAAAAAGTCTTCGCGGTGGGCAGGTGTCAGTATTTGGATTGCCGCCGTATTCCAGCTTTCTTGTTAACTACAGTTTTTCTGCAAGAACTACTCCTGGAGGCCTTTCGCTTATGTTAAGCAGCTTTCCTTTTGTAGTCAGATGTTTCCAAGCACCTTCCCGGTGTTTGATGACAGATGTCAGTCACCCCAAGCTCTTGCAGATTTGGACAGAAGTTTTCGGTGTGACAGGCCAGTATTTGGGCTCAGGACTGTCTGTCCTGATATTTGTGGCATGTGTGTGAAGACTGTATGTGGCCTTTGAGGCCATGCCAGCACATGGAAGACGGGCCTGCTTTAAACAACTGTTACTAATGCCGCCAGTAAGTGTTTTTAGGACATCAGTGTGGTTAGGATGAAAGGCCTTGAGAAGGCCGTCTGCTTAACTTTATCAGTTAGCGATTAAAAAAAATAAAATATTTATATATAGACATACACATGTGTTCAGCACCATGTATTATAGTTAAATGTTGTTCTGAGGAAGTGCTGCTTACATTTTAACAATCTGACCTATTTTGGATGTATAGGTTTGGCCTGAAACTGCTGCTTATGTTACTCTGAGACACTTTGTGTGAGAAAATGAGAAATAATTGATAACCTTCCTGGTGTCCAAAAAAAAGGTTTTAGTAATAAAAAGATATTTTAAAAAACCCCAAACTTTCTTGAAATTAAAATGTAATTGAAATTAATTTTAATTAATTTCCTTATATTTTTATGCCTATGTGGGTAGTTAGGTTTTTTGAGCAGATAAGACTTAAATAAAAATCTAAAATTGAAGAATCCAAGAACACTGGTGAAAAAAAGTAACGTCCTAGAAGAAGAAACGTGCTTTTTGTGGATGGGAGTGGTTTTAGAGCAGGGCTCAGACAGTTTATCTACTTGTTAATGTTTTAGTACATCTCTTTCTTGTATGTTTAAGGATCTCTAGAAAGACCAATGCGTGCTTTGATGAGACATGTGGTTGTATGGCCCATAGTAAATAGAAGAAGCAGGCCTATGAGGTATGTCAGAATTCCACATCAGCTATTTTGAAAGAATAAGAGGTGTACAGTAAGTGAAAGTAGAGTCAAAGGCCTTGATTCTGTGAGATGACTCTTGCTAAACTGAAGCCTTTCTGTTGACTAGTCATGTTTTCACAACTGGCCTTTAAATCATTAATATTATGTATTGACAACAAAATATATTTGCACAGTCTGTTTTAGGAAAAATACCACAGGGATATCCATTGTAAAATAGGCCTTTCTGGTCACTTGGAGTGTTTTTAAGCACTATAGATTCCCAATTAGTGAGTTTTCCAAAGACAGTAAAATATGAGTCCTGGATTACAAAAGGAAAGATTATACAGTCATTTGACTTTGTTTATAATGACAGGATAAACCAATGCAAGAACTGGAATTAGATGAGGTCTTTTGTTCCCCTATTCTGCCCATCAGTACTCTCAAAGAAGCAAACTGTTGATTCCAGGTTAGTGCTGATGGGCAATGCCTTAGGCTGTTTGAGGCAGTGAAATGTACTTCTGCATTACTGATTAGGGGGGAAAGAAGTAAAAAACAATGTCTCAACATGGTAAAAATCCCTGGATAAGAAAGGAGAGGTGTTAAAATCTGTAAGGTTTTTCCATATCTTTTCCTGCATATCCAAATCTAGGTTGGGTTTAGACAGGTCTTGTTTTTGCTAGGATAAACAGGAACTAAGAGTTTTCTTTGGTTTCTCCCCATCCTCATTTGACTTTCTACATAATTGAGAAAATGAAGTGAAATATTCTTTTCTTACTCAAGTAATGGATGCTAGCTGAATCTTAAATCTGACTGACTGTCATCATTTTCAAGGGCATCGTTTAAACCCCACTAGTATATAATTTTCCTAATTGTAAATCATTCTTTTTAGTGAGAATCATTCTCAGAGAGCCTTCTTTAAATATAAAATTAGAATGACCAGTCATGTGTTGAATCCTGATGAGATACACCAAGTTGTACTGTGAGGAAAGTATTGAGGTAAGAGCGAGCAGGTACACGGGTGCCCTGCCTGCAGCAGAGCTGCTCTCCCGCCTGAGGCTGAGGCTCTCCCCTGGGTGACTGAGCCATTACTAGGTGAGTCCCCTAGAGTTTTTTCTCTCAACATACATGTGACTCTGACACTTTTAAAGTTGGATGCTTTGTTTCAGGGGTTGCATTGGACCTACAACCTGCTCCCTTTGCAGTGACAGGATAATCTAAACCAGTTCACTCACGTGATGTGAAGATCCATGAGTTTTTCTGCAGTTTCTGCAACAGCACCTGAGCGTATTGCAGCAGAGAGACATTTCAAGGTTCAAAGGGACAGTAGCATGGC
The DNA here is from genome assembly GCA_013401335.1 of Brachypteracias leptosomus. Classification (NCBI taxonomy): domain Eukaryota; kingdom Metazoa; phylum Chordata; class Aves; order Coraciiformes; family Brachypteraciidae; genus Brachypteracias; species Brachypteracias leptosomus. The sequence continues at coordinate 44,302 of VYZX01015815.1, forward strand.
GGTCTTGTTATGTGGCCTTGTCTTGTTTTATTCCACATTTGTTTAGGCTCTTAGTCCATACTCTGTGTGCGCTTCTGTGGCACTTCTCTTAAACTTGCTTGCAGTTAAGGAGAGGAATTTTGTGGTATGTGATAATAGCCAAAGCAGGAAAGCTGGTTAGTGGAACAGTTCTACTTGCATCATTGTACTGTTTCTACATAATATCCACCAGCATAGTCCAGGAGGTTTTTTGCCTGCAGTCCTAAAATACTGTGTTTAAGTGTTTATGTATAAAAGTGAAGAGCAGTAAAAAGTAAGTTTGAAGAGTAAAGTTGTAATATATATTTCAATATAGTGTGCAAAGTAGTATATATTTCAAGTAGAGTTTAGTGTTAAAGTGGAACTTTGTGAACAAATTTAGTGAAGTGATTTTTGAAACATAAAATATTTCAGAAGTGGTGTTATTTTTCAAGGCCTTATATTTTAAACTTCAGGAATGGTTATTTAGCCAGGGTATGGCTATCAGTTGTAATCCATGTTTTCTGAGAAGATTTGAGAAGTGGAGTAATTTTATTTCGTCAAAGGTGTGACTTACCTTCCTGCTCACCTCCTCTTGGGAATGGTGGTTTGAGGCAGCAAGCTGAGGAAGAAGAGTTACCCGGGAAATTTTGCTCAGAAATTGCATAGGTTTGTGGGTGGCTCAGCAAAGTGGGAAACGGATTTCTTGTGTTGTCTGGGTCACTGGAAGCTTGAATCTATCTATAAAATGTTGAATTGTTTATTGAAATTGAAGAATATAGCTATTTTTTTAATCTGTTACTTTTCCCTTTATTCCTAAAGTAAGCAGAAGAGGAAATAAAATTATGTGTTTAAAAAAAAAAAAAAGTGCTTTACTCCCGTGTATAGCAAACAAACTTCTAAACTTCCCTAATGGCATTTTCTGACAGGCTTTATTTGGGGAATTCTTTTTAGGTAGGTACATGTTCCTTACAAGTGGACATGCAGTTTTTACAACTGAAATGGAGTTCTATATGTACTGAGCATGAACTATAGGTAATGACAATCTAAATCATATGAACACTAGTGTTTGCAATTCCCTACCTCCCTCAGTATTTTACAGTGAAGCTAGTCTTATGCACAAAGATAGAGCATTTGGTTTTTATCTTCAGCTGGTTTTTTTCGGGAAGGGCTGAATTGCAGTTCTCCAGAATCGCAGAACAGGCTTTTTGCCTCTTCCAGAAAACTTACAGGCTCTGCTCTGAAGTTTCACTCCAAAAAAACGCTTTGAGGAAATCGGTTTTACTTATGTTATAATGCCTTTTCTGGAACTTCTAACTGTTCAGCAGCTGGTCTTTCCAGATCATTATACTGCAAAGAGGGACTAGGAACAGAAATACCTGGAAGTAGAAACTAATCAGTTTCACAGGAATGGGAAAGATTAGAGCAAGTCATCAAAGTTTAGGGAATAATTGAAGCATGTAGTTGATGATTTTCAAAGTTGCATTCTTTTTTTTGTTGTTTTTGTTTTACAGTAGAAGAGAACAGGCAAAACTATCTCTCTGAATTGGAAAACAATTTCTTTTTCTATTTATTTTTTTTATGTTGAAAGAATTCTAAACCTTATTGAACAGGGGCTGCTTCCATGAGACCCATATTCAGTACCTACCACAATGGTTTGATAGCACGAGGAGGCCTCAGGACATTGTTGCTGTAAAAATAGTTACTGTGATGCCTGTTGGATCTTTATAACTTGAAGTTGAGACATCTTGGCACTTCAGACCAGCAGGGGATACAGTTTCCAAACTGTGATTATTCTGAATGTTAAATAACAGATTTAATTGTGAATTTCCATGTAGAAATTAATCAGAAGGAGATGGTTGAGAGGTGATGTGCTGCTTGAGCTTGTTTATCTGGGGAGATGTCAGTGGCTGAACAGTGCCCTTGTCAGAATTTCAAGTAGTTAGATTGTATTATTTGTTGTATTTGAAGTGAATTGTACCAAATGCAGTATTTCTTAAGAAGAGTGTGACCAGCAGGTTAAGGGAGGATCTCCTGCCCCTCTGCTCTGCTCAGGTGAGGTCTCATCTGGAGTAATGTGTCCAGTTCTGGGCTCCCCAGTTCAAAAGAGACAGGGAGCTACTGGAGGGAATCTCACTTACGAGGAAAGGCTAAGAGACTTGGGGCTGTTTAGCCTGCAGAAGAGAAGACTTGAGAGGGAATCTTATCAATGCTTATAAATATCTAAAGGGTGGGTGTCAGGATGATGAGGCCAGTCTCTTTTCAGTGGTGCCCAGTGACCCAGTGACAGGACAAGGCACAATCTTTCCTGTGAGGGTGACAGAGCCCTGGAACAGGCTGCCCAGAGAGGTTGTGGAGTCTCCTTCTCTGGAGACTTTCAAAACCTGTCTGGACATGTTTCTGTGTAACCTGCCTTAGGTGAACTTGCTTTGGCAGGGGGCTTGGACTAGATGATCTCCAGAGGTCCCTTCCAACCCCTACCATTCCGTGATTCTATGATACTTGCCGAGACAACAATCTGTTCAAAAGTAGGCAATGCATTGCAACATAACACTGCAGGTAACTCAACCAGCAGTCTTTTTGCCACAGAACTCTAAATCAACATTTCTTTTTGTGGCAGGTTTTTTGTTTATTTGTTTTTTAAATGCAGAGCTGTAACCAAATAGGATTAGAACATATACAGTAAGAGAAAAACTACAGTTCTTAAGTTGTTGGGTTTTTTTAATAAGGGAAGCCAGCCTGGGTACTGTGGTGAGATTTTTCAGAATATTTTGTTTCTTTAGCTTTCCTTTTAATTTGTATTTTAAGTTTGAAAAAATTCACCTTGGATCAGATTTTCCAGCACGGTATAAATCATTTTTATCTGCACCAGCTGTAGTCTGGGCCATCAAACAGGCTATAGCCAGTTAACCCACAGGAAGGGAGTCTGTGATACAACAGCTCCTACCTTACTCTGCTTCCTTCCTCCCTCCCTCTTTGCTGCTGATGCCAAATGCACAGTGGGGAAAAAAGGTACATGACAGCATTCACAGGTACTGCTCCTGGCTCCTGGCTGCCATTTTACTAATGGTTATTTATTCAAGAGGAATTTGCAAGTCAGCCTCGTGACTTTGGTTGTGTGTATCTTTGCTGGGGCAACAAAGCTGACGAAGTATCATTCATATTGTCAGTGCTAGAACTTGTTGCATTGTAGCTCAAGCAGTGTATAAAGGAAGAAGCTGGCAATCAGCTCCTCTAAGAAACAAATCATAGCTCTGTCACTATTAAAAATAATACTTGCTGTGGAAGGTGTTGTAGCTCAAATGCCAGCTTATGAGAGACAGCTCTGAGAAGATATTTTTATGCTAACCATAAAAACTGCAGTCCTTAAAGATAACTTTAATAAGAAACTGTTTTATTAATAATATTATTTTTGTTGTTCCTTTTAGAATAAAGGTTCACTTCAGTTTGAAGACAAATGGGATTTCATGCGCCCTATTGTTCTGAAACTTCTTCGTCAGGAGTCTGTCACAAAACAGCAATGGTTTGATCTGTTTTCGTAAGTAATTATTTAGTATCTTACATCCTTCTGCATAACGGGAATACAGTTGTGGTGCTACTTCTGATGCAGAAGTCATGTATGGCATGGACTATGTGTGTACACACTCAACAAAAATTACTAGTTTAACGTTTTATTAAGTGGCAAATATGCCTACATCACTGTAAATGTGCAAAAGTAGAGTTTTGCTGAGAGTGAGATCTTTGAAAATAGGACTGAGAAAGGCCAGCAGAGCTTTTGACTTCACCTGATCATAGTAAACAAGTTTTGTACCTGCCCACAAACCTTTTGTTAGAATTACAAAATATTTACTGCTTTGGCAGTAAGTTAATTTAAAGGCAGTTTGCTGAATGTTATATAACTGAAGAATGCTACCAAAGTAACAGGGTAATGCAGCTTAACTGGTATCATTTAAATAGTTTTTTACTCTTAAGAATAACATATGTAATATTTTTCAAACCATGTTTGCATTACTGTACTTCCTAAGAACTGTGCCATTTTTTCCCTTTCAAAAAGAAATTGCTTCATGTTAGGTGACAATTTTTTTTTTATTCAAATAGATTGTGTGACCTATGGCATAGTATGGAAGTGAGTTATGGTATCTATATCAAAAGTGTATCTAAAATAATTTTTGTCTCAACATAGTTACTTTCCCTCAAATACAATTGTAGCTTAAATCTGCAGTCTCTTCTGCTTTCTAAAATCTGTCAGAAAGTGGTTTTTATTTAAACGCAAGCTTGTTGCAGTTTGTGTCTTTATTGCTCTTTTCGATGGGGACAGTGCAGTGATTCCTTTTCCAGCCCTCTTACTGCACCTGTCACACTTCCCTGCCAACCAAAAGGAAAGGTAGTTTATCACGTAATGAGTTTTAATATCTTATGATGACTTGGCTCTAGTAGTTGCCAGAAACACGGTATAGTTAAGGTACAAATTTGGTTCTGAGCCATTGCTTTAATTTTTAATAACTAGTTCAGTAATTCTGCATTGGTACCGAAATTTCCCATTTGTTATTTTTCTTGTAGCTGAATTGTTGAAGACAACTTAAGTAACTTTATGGCTAAATTAAGGATATTGATGGAAAGGTTCCCACTCTCCTAGGTTTCTATTTTTGGGCAGTGCTCTTTGTTAAGCTTTTTAATAACAATTCAAAATCTCTAGATATCTTCTGCCTACCCTTTTGAGGATAATTATCCAGTACTGCTTTTTTCATGGCTGTCAGGCAACAGTGGCATTCTAAATGCAGGAGCACCCTTTCTGCATCTGAAAGTTGTGCGAGTCTCATAAGTTACATAGGCCTCAGTAAACCCTGGGCCAGCACCTTTGATCGGTGTTAAAGGATCTTTTTACCTTTTAAGTTTTGTCTTTTCAGTTGAGCTAAAAGGGATGCTTTTGTATTGAAATAACTGTATTGCTTTAATAGAACAAAGTCATACCTTTAGGTTATATAGTTGCTTTCTTGCAAAAGATGTGGCCTTATTACTGAAAAGAGGAAGGAGAACCAGAGGANCATTATTTTTGTTTATTCAATAGTACTTATGGAATTTTCTTCCACTTGAAAACTTCTTGAGGCAAAATTTTCTATAAGAAATTACTGTCTGAAAAAAAATGTTGTTTATTTAGCTTTAGTGCTATGCTGACATGTTCATGGATGGCTTTAAAATAAGNCAAAAAGGCTTCCTAGGCCACGTTATATATGATGTCTGGTTAGGAGTGTAACTTGTTTTATTTAGTCTTTAGTGTGGAAAGTAGGAATTAAGTTACACTTGCTGGGCTGTCAGCTAGGAAAAGCAGGAATTTATTTGAATGTTGATTAAAACTCATTAATAGAATTTTGCTTTGCAATGCTGTTTGGTAGCTTTTCTGCAGTAGGATTTCACTTGAAAATGCTACTGCTGTCATGAAATGTTTAAGTGATCATATTAAACTAATTAAAATGTCTTTTAAATTATCTAATGCCTTTGAGCTCAAATTTCTCACAAGAAAGGTCTGTTTCCTTTGTAGCACAAGGGTGTTGTAGTGCTTGGATTGTGAAGCTGAGAGTGAAGGCTGCATGTTAGTGAAAGTATTTTAGAATAATAACGGCTGAGCAGTAATGCTTCTGCTGGCAAGTGATTTCTGTCTCTGTCAAAGAAAAGCTTTTAAAAAATGTCTTTAATACAATAAGGACTATTGAACAGATACTGAAAACAGATTTGGCTTCTAAGTCTCCTTTGTGCCCATCTCCTTTTCCTAGATAGGTTGCTGTTACTTGCTTCCAAGACTTCTGTGTAGTTTCAGTCTCTTCTCCAAAGATGTTTTCTTGCGCATGTCACTGGGATCTAACAGTGTGCTGTTTGACTATGATAGATTAGAAGTGTATTAATTTCTTAGACATGCTTAAATTATGACTCTTTAAGCCTCATACATTATGGCATTAAACTTTGAGTAGCTGTTACTGAAAGATGAATAAATTGTTT
>VYZX01015818.1:0-25877 GCA_013401335.1 Brachypteracias leptosomus
CCATTGATCTCCCGCCGCAGTCATTTTTCGCTCCCTCATCACACCCTCCTAAAATAAGCTGGCACCTCCAACCATAGACATTTCACTACAGAAGACTGATTTATTGGATGCTTCTCCTCTGCTTTCATGCCAAATGTAATTACCAGCAGATGGAGGGAACCTAACCAACAGACCCAAGTAAGTATGCTCATGTTTTTGCAAATACTAAGCTTCATCCTTTCCTTTCTATATTTTACATGACATTAAAAATTTGAGCCACTCAATTTCTTCAAGTAAGTCTTTGAATCTAAGAAAACTCTCTATTTAATGTCAAAATCATGATTTTATTAATACTCTATCCCACACCACACCTTCTGCATACACAGACAGTCATTACTCAGAAGCACAGCATCAAAATCAGCTCATTTCATAAAGAAAAGACTAGATCTAACCCAGAACCGTATTCTATGGGCACACACTCACAAAAAAGACTGTCCTCCACTACACTTCTGTTCTTAACTGGTGAATTTGAGGAAATGGTGAAGGAAGGCAGGAAAATAGCAGAATCAGACTACATTCAGTGTACCGTGTAGCAGTTACCTCCTTGCAACTTTTGCATGAGGGGTATCTAAACGGTGCTGAGTCCTGACCTACGCTAACCAAGTTTCTCAGGCTTTGCCTCATGCATATTCACCTGGCCAGTCTACTCTCTGCTGTTTTAATGGACACAGCAGCAGACAACTTTTCATCAGACCACTCTTGCTTCTTCTTCTAGTCAAGATAATACATAAGAAATCACTACCACAAGCGGCTCCTGTGGCCAGAAGCCAGAAAAAAGCCCCAAACCAAACAACTTGTTCTGTTCCTTGAATCTCTTTCCAAAGCATTTGTTTATTCATCATTATAAACGACTGTCCATAAGCTTTTTTGGTCTGGTGAAATACAGAGGTTACTTCATCACCACCACTAACAATTTTTCTTTCCCTACGAGGAGACACTTTCCAGCACTGCTTGGGCACTGAGGTCCTGTGATTTCCCACCCATCATAGGCTGGCAAAGAGCCGCACACAAAGGAAACAGGAAAATTTCAAGAATTATTTGACAGGATTTTTCTTAGAATTTTGTGGAAGTTCTATAATGTTGTATTTCGACAAATCTATCAAGGAGCCTTCTTTGGAAGATCTGAAGCAGCATTTCACTAACTAGACATTTCTGAGAAAAGAATAACAATCATTTAATCTTCCTTGCTGGCCTTGAGAGCCTTTGAATCCTCTGCTTGACTTACTATCATTCCATATTATGCCTCGCATTTGTATTTTTCTAAATATGCTGTCCTCAGCTAAAGCCATAAGCAGCACAGAGACTTAAATGCATTCTTTTAGAGACAGATACGCATTTAGTTCATTTATATCATAAAAAAATGTGAGGACCCCCTTTGTGAGTGCAATGCAGGCAGTAGATAGCTTTAGTTCTTTGGCTTAATGACAGAGTTATTCCAAGTTGAGGACTGCAGCGGTGCGAAGACACTAAATTTCATGTTCTGGACTATTGTAATGAAGACTTCCGTAATGAAGACTGTTGTAATTTAATGTATGCTTTGCAGTGAGGTTTACAAACAACCTTGATGGATAATGCATTCAAATACACTCACTCTGGAGAATCTGAAGAGGCAGTAAGAGTTTTCTTCTTTTAATTTTTGTCACATCTTACTTTCTAACAACATAAATACATCCAGACATATATATGTGCACATACAAATATATATACACAGACGTAAACACACACACACTCTCTACAGTTGAGCAAGTGTTTGGGGATCTCACTTCCTTTGCCATGTTCTGATTCCATCTTCTCTCCTCACAACTCTTCCTGTCCCTTCTAGCCATCAGTACATAAAACTCCAGCAAAATTTAGCTTGCACCTGACCTCGGACCTACTTTTGCACTTTGTTGCATCCACACACTTGCTGAATCTCCCTTTGCTGTGAAGAATAGAAAGACGTACTTTGTATGTCATACGGAAAGCAGGTCATTTCTAAGGGATTGTTGTGAACTGTTAACTGTCTAGAGTTATGGTGTAACATCCTCATTTAAGTACCCTCTAACAACTGTAGGGGAAGAAACATGTCAACTCAAGCACCCCACTCTATCAACCTCAGAGTGGGAAGGTAAGCACTCAGAGGTAGCCTCACCTTAAATAAGAAGAAAAATTTTATGCAATTAAAAACTACCATTAGCTATCTGCCCTATGCCTTTGTCTGAGGTAAGTACATCACTACTGGATCACTACACAATAGTATACAAGACTGCAAATCCACTGGGACCGGATTTGCCTCAAACTGGATTGAAACGGAGTAACCAAGAAAGGTAACTTTAACAGCACCTGTGCAGGTTGCTGCACTGGGCAGTGCAGCCAGGCTGATGCTAGCAAACAGGCAGCACAGACAGGAACTCATTGCTTAATAACACGGTGCTATGTTCATGACTGCCAAAGAAATAAAATCTAAATACTCAGAAGTTTCATCTTTATATAATCAGATTATCCTTGAACTTGCAAGCAAAAATACAAATCCCAGTGAAGCACAAAATCCCTGTAGGAATAACTTGTATTTAGTTGGGTAATACCTGCAAGCCTCAATCAACTCTGAAAAGACTCTGAACTCAGACTGAAAAGTTTTATAGTCCACTTGTACAAGGAGAAAGAAGAAATTCCAGGGGCAAGGGAGAAGAGAGTGAGAATTAGCTGTACACTATTGGGTAGAAACATACTATTTAGCTGTCAATTACTTTAAACTTATCTAGACTTTGAATACTAAGCCACTGCTCTGTGACCTCATTCTGGAACACACAGAAGACAATATTTTCACAACCTGCCATCATGGGAAGAAGGGATCTTAATTTTTTTTAAATATTCCATTCAAACTGGAAACATGGTAGCAAAAAAAAATTAAAAAAAAAGAGATGATTCTGAACACGAACAGAACAAAATCAAAACCCCAGTACTTTGCCCAGATTCCTCAGGTAAACTGGTAGCCAGTCACTCATTAGAACTGACCAAACTAATGATTCAGTCAGGCTTCATACACTTAAATGTTAAAACTGTCATAAAACCTGAAATCAGAAGTAAGAAATCCCCCACCATGTCTAGACAGAAAACATACTAGTCATCTTATCTCTCTCTCCCTTTTTTTTTTTTTAAAAAAATAAGCTGAACATACTAAACATTCCAGGGTAGAAAACATGCATATTTTACTATTTTATAATAAATTCTTTTTATGTTAAAGAAAATTAGTAATACTAATCCTTTCTGCAAAATTGATGTCTCTGTGTTTCAAATGTTACGTGTCCTTATTGAAGTCAAACAACACAGAGCCAGAACAATTGAGCTCTGGAAGGAGATTCAGTTAGATTACTGGGTTTCCTTGGAGATACAAACTTAAAAGTTGATCAAGTCAAAGATTGTATTTTCATGGAAAGAACCTGACGAATTCGACAGACATCCTCATAGATTTAAAAAACAAAACCACAAAGCTGAGTGGGAGTCTACCCATACCAGACATTGCCAAAAAGCCCACACAAATGCTGTTTGAGACAACTGGGCAGATTTACGTCATATATAAGAACTCCCCATGTACTCCCTTCCCACTTTAAATATTGCCCAGATTTAGGAAGCATCCTTTTGTCTCTGCTACCAGTCAGTTCTCTTATTTTCTTAACATTGCTACAGAAAATGATTCATGCTCGTCTAACGTTTACTAGAGGACTGTGTTGGTGGAAAATAGTCATTCTCTCCCAAGACTAATGTTAGAGACAATCCTTGCCCAGTTGTCAGTGAATGCTATTGAAGTCTCTTGTAAATTGTGTTTGCTGACTTTGACACTGCTCTTGCTGTAACAAAAGCTACATACGCACACCAAACCCAAGTTTAAACACAGCAGACCAAAGCAAACATTTAGACACAGCAAATTCTAATAAACCTACAGCATAGAAAGTGCCACTTTCCTCAGCACACTGACCCACCTTAGTCTATTAGTGAGCTTTCTAAACTGAAGTGGCACTGCCACCCTAAGACACAACGCCAGCATTACAATTTTCACTACACTAGGCTAGTTAAAAATAAAAAATTAACTCCACTTTATGATTTTTTTAGAAGATATTAATGAAAAAAAATTCAAAAATAAAACTGTGCAAGAAAAGCACTGCCTTAAGTCATTTTATCATGCTATTACTATTTTTCTCAAATAAGGAGCAATTTAGTTAAGCAATTTTGTTTAGGCTGAACATTTTAACATCCAGTAAAAGGCATCATGTTGAATCAAGTGCAAAATTGCACTACTTTTTAAACTCCTAACTTTTAGCAATAGGGATAATACTTAAAACTATCTAGTCACAATTGTTGTGACTTTTACATATGGAAGGACTTTAAAATACATCAAAAAATCTGATTCAATGACAGCACAGTTAGAATATTAGCTGAGGTAAAAGTCTTGTCAACCTAGAACAAACTCTGAACAATTTAAAGGAGCCAAACCATCCTCTTATTTACCTACAAATGTGGTAGTCCATCACCATGTTGATGATGGGCACACCAAAAACTTCTTTACCTTCAGACAAGATATGAATTAACTTTTTAAAAACTATTTCCATATTATTATACTAGAAAGAGCAATCTTACCTTTAGTAGAATATGCTTCAGCAATCATCCGTAGCCTATACGGTGGCACTGCAGCTAGCTGCAAGTCATCAACTCCAACTCTGGCATATGTGTTCAGAGCTTCTTTGTAATCACCTTCCACATAGTTTAACTTGGCCATAATTAGGTTAGCTTCTTGTAGGAATTCTGGCTAGAATAAAAAAGGAGGAGGAATAAAAACAAGGGTGTTTTTTTCCTGAGAAAACACACCTAATTCTTTCTGATAATTACTTGTTCTGTTTTCTGTATATATTCACTGTAGAAACCCTCAGGATATTTCTTGTAACAGAGCAACAAACCAACAAAATTCTGTCATCATGTAATATTTGGGAAGCTTGCAGTAGGGGGTGAATCCACGAAATCTCACTCTACCAAGCTACTGAAAAGCATCACCAGTTCTTTTATATATTCACATATTTATTTACACATGCACCAGAAATACCTCTCAGTCAGAATCCTGCTTTGTCAGGTGACAAATCTATTTAAAGGCAGCCTATCATTACAACCTCTCCAACAATTTTTTTCTAACACCACAAGCACAGCTGAATCAAAACCTAATGATATAAGTTCCACAACCTATCCATTTAACTCGCATAATTTCAAAGTATCAGGGCAGAAGAAATGTCTTTAAAAAAGGATTCATGGAAGAATGAAGAAAGAAAAGGAAGAGAAATTAATGCTCCCACAAATCACAGCAAAGAGATGACTGCAAAACAAGGTCCTTCTAATCTCTCAAAAGATGGACAGTGAGTACAGAAGAGATAAGATGATGTAGTAGCTACAACAATAGTTAAGTAAAAGAAGGGTCAGAATGGTGAAGAACTTCAAAAGGTTATGACAGAAAATGCTCTGAAGTATCAGCCTCACTTTCCACACCTTCAAACATAACTTAAGGAATCTTTCCTGAATACTTAAGGGACTCTTACAGAAATTTGTGAATTATTTTGCATTTTCTTAACACTTCTATTTAATGCACTATGAAGAACAATATAGTTATATACCCCAAGAAAAACTTCCACACAAGTACTTCACTTAAGCATCCCAGAAGTCAATGACAATTTTCTTATTCTTCTAATGAAAGAAGATTTGAGAAATTTATGTGAATAAATATCCATGAAGAAACAAAGAGCCATGAAACAGCACAGTGCTGATGACATTCTGGGAATAGCAATGATAATAAAACACCATACAAGCACCTTCCATGTTTTTTTCCCTGATCAGCAGAATACTCCAGTCAAATTCAGCTTTTCTAATTCTTGCTCAGGCTGACTTACGTACCTTTAGGTTTCCCCTGTCAAGTGCTGCTGTGAGATGTTTCCTGACCTCAGTCAGCTTTGGCCGGGGGCCCCGTGGACTACTACTCTGTTTAAGAGCATTTTCCTTCAAAAACTGTTCTAGCTTGGACTCCCCAAGAAGAAGTTCTGCCATGTCATCTGTAAATAAAACCAAACACATAAAATGTTAGTGAAATAAAATTATTTCTAATATTTCAGTGAAAGCAGCCATTGCCTGAATTTTAAATACAAACTAACTAAAACAAAGCGTCAAGTATTCAGATATAACACAAGCTACATGGTACTTTGTTTTACCTTTCAGTTTATCTTTCATCTTCCTGATTCACTGCAGAATCAAGTTTCCTGTGTTCTAAGCTATAATGAATTGGACCATTAATCTGAAGGCAGTATTCTCCCCCTCCTCCTTATAAAGTAACACTGATTGAAAAGCCTTATGTAGCTTTCTGAACATGACAAGATACACTTCTGATATTCACCTTACTGAAAAAAACAGCCTGTGTTTCACAAAATGCCTATTGTAGTTTCAAATATAAATACTGCTTTTGGATTAAATTATGCAACTAGTTTTAAGTTCCATGTCTTTCATGATGCCTTTGATTACCATCCATATCTGGGCTTTAAGAATGGAGATACCACTCAGACCTTGTTAAGGCTCCAGTCACCCAAAGTCTTCAGTATGGAAGTCCATGTCTCATCATTCTCTCTGTTTCTTACCACCACTTCCCAGACACAAAGGTAGAATAATACCAGGCTGCCCAGCAAAGCTGCAGCTAGCACGTTTGCTGAACTTCAAGAAACTGGTCATCCTCTACCTTGCCCTTATCCAGGACCACTAAACTTATTTTACTGAAATGTATTAAGTAGTTCCTCTTGAGAGCTATAGAAGTCATCATCTCACTATTTGGCACTTCAATAGACCAGGTCATGTCTTGCAAACAATGTCTGAATAACCCAAATCTGGATTAACAATAATTAAAATAGATTTTAAAAGGGGGAAAGGCAAAAAGCTAAAAATCAGAAAAGCACTCACTGCTCTATAATCTTTAGCACTGTCCTTAGAAGTTGTGGGAAGGGATGGAAAGACCAGGACATGCAGAAGTCAGTGCTACTGCAGAGGCAAAGCTTTCCCTCGGGAAGTATAAATGTATCAGCTTTATCTCACCTTTTTAAGTACAGCAAATTTCAGCCTCTGTCAGGTGGACTAGTATACAACCTATGTACAATGCCATTATACAGCAAGCTACAAGGACCAGTGCTGTCCTGTATCGTGTCATATCAAGTAGAAAGACAAAAATCTCCAGCTAACTGCCAATTCTTAAACCACAGTTTCTTCAAGACTCAGCTTAAAACACCAGCCAAGTAGCAAAAGCATCAAGGGAGTACTAATTTTTCCACTTACGTTTTTTATTTAGTGTCCTGGGAAAGATACCCATGGTAATCTGGGCATTTATTTGTCCTCAACTACCATTCACTCACATTTTCCTGTTTAAACACTACTGCAGAAGAGAAAGATCTCAGCGTGGTTACCAGTCTGGTTCATTTTCTGGCTTTCAGAACACAACTGTCAAATTTATCAACCTCAAATTTGCAGTAACAGTTCCATTCCTTTGCTCATGAAAGTTTCTCCTGATAATTCAGTTATACTCATCTCCTCTAGATCAGAAAACACCAAACTGAAGTGTCACTTTCTACGTGCACTTTCTCCTTTTAAGAGCACCTTTATGACTTGTCACATGCATTTTGTTTTGCCAAAACTGTGCATCTTCTGCTCTATTTATCCTCAAAACAATGCACTCTGGATGCAGCTTTGATACATACTAGCTAAAAATGTCGGTTCCTTGAAAGATAAAGAAGGGGAAAACATCTATCTCCCTGGTGAATCATTACTTTAGAGACATTTGAAAAAAACCCAATGACACTCAGCATCTTTCAAATACATATTAAAGCCATACAACTCCTAGTTATTAAAAAAAAAATAAAATTACTACCACTCAATAATACAGCTACAGTATAACCATGAAATCCTATTACCCACCAACCAAAAAAAAAAAAAGCTTTTATTTACCTATTCCATGCTTATATGGAAAATGGCACAATCTGACAGGCATCAGTAAGTCCATGATACAATCTGCACATTGCTTAAAAAACAGCTTGATCAGTTTATAAACTTTGACTGAAATGTTTTCATCTCAAACATCTGATGTACAGTTTAACAAAACAAGAGAAGATAAACTAAGTTCTGACAAATAAAAAGGGTCAAAGTTTGCACAGTATGGTATTTTAGATACAGGTTAGGGTATACTGCATTGGACGTCTCCTTGCACACCGGAAGTTTAATGTTTCTGAACAAAAATAGAATGAGAAGGTTCTAATGTAAATTAGAATTATTTTGGTAATGACCAAGAAACCCACGTTAGCTGCAGCAGGAAACAAGTGAGTTAAAAAGGACATTAGCACTTGGTCTATCAGGAGTGAGCACATTTATGACTTAACATGGCTTGCAGAGTCTTTCCTGTGTTTAGAAAACAAGGAGAAAAGAAAAAAAAAAATAATCAGTAAAGTTTTCCCCATCAGGTACAGCAGAAAGCAGGGAAAGGGGCTATAGATGATCTCAGCATAAACACCTGGAGGGACCAACACCAGGCTTTGAAATCCCTTGTCCACAACCTCCAGTGCTTTCCCCCCTTGTAGAAGCAGCAGCCACTATCTCTGACAGTCATGGGCAACTGCCCTCCCCTAGGAAAGCATCTCAGCTGGAGATCCCAGTCACTCATGTATAAGTGACTTATCCATGAGAAGTCAGTCACTTCTCATGATCAAAAGTTAGTTTGGTTGTTTAGTCCTTGATAAACCCATGTCAACTGATCCTAATCACCTCCTAGGACTTCCAGCCAGTTTCCAGGACGTGCTTCCTAATCTTCCTAGAGCATGAGGTCAGGCTGATCAACCTGCAGTTCCTGGATTGTCCTTCTTTATGTTTTTGCAAACGGCCTTTTTCCAGTCACCAGGAATCATTCTCGATCACCAGGTCCTTTAAAAAAGGACAGTGTCCTTGCAATGGCACTGGCCAGCTGTTTCAGCACTCTAACACAACCCACCTGGGTATCAGAGGCTTGCATATACCCCCTTTGCCTAACACAGTCATCTTCTGTCAGGGCACAATGCTTCATTCCATCAGACTTTTCCACCAAATGGAGTAATTTTTCATCAGTACCAACAGACTTTCTGCAAGCACTGATACAGTATACTAAAAAGCACAAACAGTACAGCCAATTGTGAGTTGCTGCAATAAATTTTCCAATAGAAGCAATATGCTAAAATGAAGGAGGTTTATTTTTAAAGATACTCAGCATCCATTTTGTTACAGTTCTGCATGTTCTTTCTTTTCCTTCAAACAGAAATCTTAGCATAATTGATAAAAATCAACAGCTTGCAGAGCTTCAGTTTCAAGCTGCAAGCTAAACAAGACACTAAATTGAGCAAATCTAAACCTAACACTTGGGACAAAGTCCCCTTTGTTACAACTTTACTCCAAGTTCCACATTTCATTAGCATAGCCACAGTACTATTATAAACAAACCGTAAAGTCAGATACTATGACCAACATTGCCCTGCTCAAAGATAGCTTTAATATAGCAGTCGGTAGGATTGCACTTTCTTCAACTGTTCCATCTCCCTGGAAATTAGAGAGTGTAAACTACACGCACAGAAAAGACAGCTGCTTTTGTAGACCAGTGCAAGGCAGGTTAGCCTTTGGTGTAAGGAGTTTAACATATGCTGTGTGAAAGGGTATCAGAGATCAGAGGCTTGCTCCAAAATTACAAAACTCTGCTTCAGAACATGTTCATGGCATGCAATTACTTGCCTTGCAAAGAATATGTCACTGAGAGGTCTTTCAACACAGGCACTTTACTAATAATATTCGGAAGACTCCAGAGAGTGTTCTGAGTACACAAATTTGTTTATAGGTCTCTCTTAAAAGGTGATTAAAAAAAAGAGTGTCCCTTGAAAATAATACTTAGATCAGCATAGTAATGACCTACTTGAGAGAAGAACAATTAAGTTGGATTTTGCTAATTGTATTTTAAAAGCTAAGTGGTGACTTAAAAGTGGGTAAAAATATGTCAAACTGTTCAAGTTTTCAGGGATGTGCAAGTAGATACTTCCTCCCTGAACAGTACTCATCAAAACCAAAGTATTTAATTTAAGAAGCAATATTCCTCTTTCCTTTTATTCAGTTTAACACTTCCCTTGGCAAACTTCATTTCCAAAGAAAGATGAAGAAACAGAATGTCAAACATAGAGCATCATTTGGATTCCTTGCTAAAACCAGTGCTCTGCTTCAGGAGCTGAAATATCATCAGGGCTGTTTGCAATGAAGAGAGAGGTCTATCACTGACATTCTTCAACACTTCAAATAGCAGAACTTCAATTAAGCTTAAGAAGAAAGAATTACACGTGCCTTCCCTCTCATAAGCATTCCTTTAAGTAGGTCTCAAAAATTATTCTGGCCCACACTCCTGTAACAAGCGTTTCTTCAGTTAAGTCAAATACAGTAGATTTATCTTCATAGAGAGACAGGTGAAAAGCACAGCTAGATTGTGCACCAGCTGCCAGATATGTTTTGTTTATATAAACTGAAAAATTGTCATGGAAGCATGTGAAACAACTAGTTTGGATGGTTACAATAGATTAGCGGATACCTTGAAGAACAGGTTAAACGCTAAGGAAATAGAAAATAAACTTTGCACTATTAGGTGTGAAAATGCATTCCCTGAGGCATGAGGATTCTTAAATGAAGTGCTGAAATCTTCCATATTGCTAAAGGGGAAAATAATCACTTTGCCTATAACCAAAGAGCAGCACTGGCACATGCAAGAGGAGAGTGTAGCCATATCCTCCTCCATACTCCGTGTGCTCAACGGCTGCACCGCAGAAACAGGAAGACCAGCTCTAAAAGCTCCGATTCTCACCAATTTGTGGGGACACAGTAGAACAAGACAGGCACAGACACAGATCTAGGACTCTGCAGAAAGTTTGTTAAGATTATTCTTCTCTTGTACACGGCAGAATTTCCCACACTGGGGAAAGTGAGAGGAGAGAAACAAGAAAACACCTCTGGAAGAATTAATTTAGCCTCTCTCCAATCCATCTCTCATCCTCCCCCGTTTGCCCTAAGAATTTCTTCTCTCTGACAATGACTTGAAAAATTACAATATTGTCTTTATCTAAAGACAGGACACAAGCAAGAGTAAAGCCTTAAGTTCATGCTGGCGCACACTCTGAAACCACCCAGACACCTTAAGATGAGAATCAAAGTTATCTACAGCATCCAGTTATTTTGTTCCCATCACTGATGCAAATTTAATAAGCTAATGATCCATCCACTCGCCAGGGACAGTCCCTGTGCAGCAACATTACTACACATACTTTCCTTCAGAGGAACGGTGGGAGAGAAGAAAGCAACTGCCACAACTTACACACAGATCTGATTAAGCATCAAAACAAAAGCTGTTCTTCTAGGTCCCCCATACACAACTCAACTCACCCTTTTCCTATACCATTGCTGTATATCACAAGACTCAGCACCATAAGAAAAACAGCTGCTGTCCAACTGATTTCACCACAGAAGTGCTACACTCGCTCACCTGCTGGTGACATATTAGAGACAACAGGTCCCAGAATGCAAACCATAAATGTTACCGCAAAGCAGGATTGTCTTATTTACCAAGTCATCCATCTGCTAAGTCAGTTGGTCAGGGGCAGACATTGTCAATAGTTCTTTAAATTAAATTATGACTGAGAGAGTGCTTTATTAACAAAGCTTTAGATCGAGGCATGTCAACCTTTCAGTGCCAGCAAGATTGAGCCTCAATGGTGCTTTTAACAAAATTCCAGGTCCATGGACATTTCTGTAAGAAATCATTTATGAAACCATAGGTCTAGCAGAGTTTTTAATCAGTTTTAGCTATCCCTGAAGACATCCTGAAATAACTTAGGTAATGCTAGAGAAGAAATTGCTTTTCTTTTTCTTCCAGCACAGTATGAATTATCTAGATTATATCCTTATATAAGACATTTCATAAAGACAGAATTAAACTGTATACACTCTTTAGATACGTTGAAGTCTAGTATTCTTTCAGCCAGTCTAAACAGATGTTTCAGAGGAAAAAAGAAAACATTTCAGTACCATGAAAAACATTTTTAGAAAATTGAGATAGTTATGGATCAATATAAAATTCTTGATCAAAGGAAAGACTACCATTCATCCATTCCTCTGCTGAAGAGTTCATCAATAACAATTAGTCAAGTTAGGGGATAGGTGATGACTTACATCACAACTACACTGCAGAACCATTTCCTAATTGAAGAAAGACAATTGCCAATCTAGCTTGCCAATCTGTTTCTGCAACATCACAGTATCACTGAAACAATCCAATTGCCTAATAGGATGTCCTCTGTCTATAATCAAAGACAAGTCTGAGCACCTTGGAACTGCAAGACAAACTGAAGGATACTTTAGGTAAAATATCCATTTCTGTTAGCACTGAAAGCAAAAGCAAAAAACCCAGACACGGGTACACATGCAAGCTGTTTTCTTTCTGCTTAGAGAAAGCTTTGACACTCACACAAAATGTCTCAGGAAGAACCTTGTGCAGACATGGCTATCCCCCTTTGCAATATGGATCAACTCTAATCATCTTCAAAATGAGAATAAAGGCTGACATAAATACGGGGGCAGGGAAAAAACACACATGATGATGTGTCTTTGTAAAACAGCATCTAAAAATATCATAATGACAGCTGCTTTGCTACTTGATTTTTAACGTCTGCTTTTTGAAGCAAAATTGTTACCACACTATTGGGATCCAAAGCAGTTACTCGCAGAAAAACACGGAATTAAAACAGAAGATTAATCTTCATTTATCCTGGGTCAAGAATGATGAAGAATACTTATTATTATTAGCTTCAAACCAAGGTCTGTCTTGAATCATCCACTGAATCCCATGCTAAAATACCAAATAGTCAGTTTTCTGATTAATGCTACCACAACCTCCAGACATTTGTTGAAAAACCCAGGGGCTGTCAGAAGGCTAGGTGAGAGGAATATCTAGCTCTAAATTCCTTTCTAAAAGTAACTTTAGAGAGAAAGGGAAAGGTAAGAATGGCAACACTGAACACAGCGCATTAAAAAAACCAAAACAAACAACAAAACAGATTAGGAGCCCTGTCTCTTGCCTGCAGAATCCCTCTCCAAGTGGTGACTTTAAAAGTTCATTCAATTCTAGCGTACACCAAGATACGTCCATAGTGAATGATTCAGGGTTCTCAACAGAACTAATGAACCTGGTACCTGCTGTTCTGTGAGGTACCAAATAGCTGCTTCCTTAAAGTATTACATTTCCTGCGGCAATTCAACAGTCTTGGATAAAAAACAAAGCAAAACACCAAAGGTTATCTAGGTCACATCTGTTATCTATGTGGTTTCTCAAATATTCCTAATATTAATGCAGAAAATGTAATATTTTTTAAAAGAGCCTGATAATTATTTCAGTTGCATTTTTAATATTGTGAGGAAATACTTGAAAACTACAATGCAAACACAACTCTCTCAGATAACATAGTTGCTATTACCTCTGTGGCAACAACTATCAACAACCCTGCTCCTGGTATCAGGGCTCCACACACAAGACGTTCCTCTTCAATGAAACATCCATGTCACACTGCTGTGGTACCCTGGCAAGAATACCCATGATCCTGTGCTAACAAAGACAGTTACACGTAACAGAGCCTCAACAGTTCAACATCTAAAGTGAGAAAGAGTATGGGGAAAACCAGTGTTTTCTTCCTTATATGCAAAATGGCAATGATTAAAAGAAATATTTTTAGTATTTCATTTCACTCTCTTCTGAATTACATATCTGGGAAAAAAAAAAAAGTGCAGAATTATGATAAAATCTCCTACCACAAAGATTTAAGAAAACAGATTCAAACTCAGAATCAAGCCCTGAGGATCTGAATTTGCATAGGAAGTATTTAGGAATAGGAATTATTTAGGAATAGGAATTAGAGCACAAACTAGCTACAGAATCTAAGGCGCCTGGCCAAACAAACTTTAATCTTTCCTTGTAAGCAAACAGATAACAAATATAGAAGAATATCGTATCACTTCACCCATTCTCCACCAAAATCTTCAGTGTTTCATATTAACGTAACATATTTCAGACTCTTAAAAAGCACAATTATCTGAAAGCACTTAAGTCAAAAGACCATAGTTATCATTAGTTCCAAATGAAGATACTGCATGAGGTGAGATCAATTAGATGAAGCATGGAGTTGTAAGAACAGAAGACACTGCTGATTCACCTGCCTTGTAACTGGATTCCAGAGGGAGAAAGAAATAAAAAAACTCAAGTCTTAACTCAGGACCAAAACGAAAATATTTTAAAAATCAGGGGAGGAAAGGGTCAACGGGTAAAGAGGACAAGTATGAGATTACCAGTATCCCAAGGAGACCATAAATTGATGCGCAGGATTCCAACAAGTCAAGACTTGCCTCGTAATCTGGTGCTTCAAATCCTCCCAGAGGGAAATTAGATTGCGAGTGAGAAAGAAAACTCACCTACTCGATCCCTAAAATCTTATTCTCTCTAAAGTTAAAACTCTAGGCTCAGAGTACCTGAGGGGCTGCACGTTGCATTATCTGAGAAGATTTTTCCTCAGACTTCCTAAAACATGTTGGATTATCATTATACCTAAATCTAAAAAACAAACTGAAGAATTTTTATCCAGGACTAGGATGCAGAAAGAAGGATCCTAAATGGGTCAATTGCTCCATATAGTACCCAGACAAAAATTTCAGAGTAAAATTTCTGTAAAAACAGCTGAAATGGAGAAAAATCTTATGGTATCCCACAGAACATTTATTAAGAAGGCCATTTTGAAATAGAGCTTTCTTCCAGAGGATCTGGAAATCCTGGACCCAGAGTTGATTTCATATTCATCTGGCAGAAACAGCACAAAACACTTATTTTCTAACTGGGAACAAGTTGACCATACACTTAAAACAAAGACATTCACTTTGTTCATGATGCACATAACAGTCATTAAGAGCATTGGCTATACCTGAATAGGAATATTAGCAGAAGTCTCCAAGTACTCATTCAAGTAACTCTGACCAGAAGTTACTTACATTAAAAGACCAACCTTTGATTTCTAGAAAGTGCCAATAAAGAGAAGAAAAACAATGTATGGTGTGTTAGGTTTGTGTGTGGTGGGGTTTTGGCAGTGAGGCAGGGGGCTAGGGGGTAGCTCCTGTGAGTAGCTTCAAGAAGCTCCCTCAGCTCCAAGATGGATCCACCTCTGGCCAAGGCTGAGCCAATCAGCACCTCTGTGATAACATACTTAAGAAGGGAAAAAAAAAAAAATCTACTGGGAAATTGTTTTGGAGAGGAGTGGGACATGAGAGAAACAACAGTGCAGACACCAAGGTCAGTGAGGAAGGAAGGGGGAGGTGTGCCAGAGCAGAGATTCCCCTGCAGCCCATGGTGAGATGGCAGGCTGAGACCTTGCAGCCCATGGAGGTTAACAGTTGAGCACATATCCACCTGCAGCCTGTGAAGGACCCGACGCCAGAGCAGATGACTGCACCCAAAGAAGGCCATGGCTCTGAGGGAAGTCTGCGCTGGAGCAATCCGTTGTTGGGAAGATTGAAGACCATGGAAGGGACAAACGCTGGAGTAGTTTGTGAGGGGCTGCAGCCTGTGGGAAGGACTCACATTGGAGAAGTTCATGGAGGACTATCTCTTGTGGGAAAGACCCCACACTGGAGCAGGGGAGGACTGTAAGTTCTCCCCCTGAGGAGGAAGGAAGCAGCGACAATGGTCAACAAACTGAATGCAACCTCCATTCCCTGTCCCCCCTGTGCCACTGGTGGGAAGGAAGTAGAGAAAAGCAGGAGCAGAGCTGAGCCCAGGAAGAAGGGAGGTGTAGGGGGAAGATGTTTTTAAGATCTGGTTTTATTTCTCATTATCCTGCTTTAATTCAATTTGTAAATTAGTGGTGATTTTGTTGTTTAAATTAAATTTTGTTGTTTCCCCATGTTGAGCCACTGTGACCATAACTGGTGAGTAAGCCCTTCCTATCCTTTGTCTTGATCCTCGAGCCTTTTGCTGTATTTTTCTCCTCCCTGTCCCACCAGAGGGGATAGGACTGAGCAAGCAGCTGTGTGGTACTTTGCTGCCAGCTGGGTGGGCCTAAACCATGATATATGGATATACAGTTGTCACTTATGACTCCATCACTAAATTGTGAGAATTCAGAGCATCATAGAGTCCAACACCCCTGCTCCAAGCAAGATCAACTAGAACAAGTTGCTCGGGATCTTGTCCAGTCAGGTCTCTGGGGACAGTAGAAGAGCAGCTAGAGAACATGTGCAGATCAACAGGCAGTACTGGCAGAAAGGCTGCAGACTGATTCAGATGATACATATGTAAAACCAGAAGTAGAAAATACAGTCAGCTACTCAAAGAAATTTAATTCTACTTATTAACACCTTTAATTATACACAGTCACTCACTTCTCTGCCTCCTAAGTACACAGAGGGCATGGCACCCATTTGCTATGCAGCTATGACAAAACTCATTTTGCAGAAAAATATTACAGGTTTCCAGACTATTTATACATATGCAAATCTACTTCCAAAGTACCACTACTACAGAAATTTATTTTATGAGAGCACATATAAGAACAGAAAACTGGAGCAATTGTTTCAAATTATATTATTTTTATGGCTTTTTTTAATATTCAAGCTCCTAAATTTTGTGAAACGTTAAGACCCTCAGAGTGGTAGCATGAAGCGTGGGAAACGGGATCACCACCATCTTTGGTGTGTTTCACTGGGAACAGTTCTAGTAACCACATTGAAGAAGAACGACCAAAATTTAGCTTCTTTCCACTTTTATTTATGTTACAAAGAAGATCAAAGAGTAACCTGAAGAACAGGAAAAGCACATACTGTGATAGCTAGAAATTCTTTTCAATCTTGCTTCTTGCCATGATTTGTTTCTCAAAGGACAAAGCAGTTTTCCTGTCGCTACTAAAAACAACAACAAAAAGAGTAGAGACTATTTAGATGGAAGGCAAAACCAAACCACATCATGGGGTGAGTGGCTCTTGTCCATGATCTACCAAACAGCTACACTGCAGCACAGTGCAAATTCTACAGATGACGACAATGGAATCCAACTTTTATTCTCCCAAGAAGATAAAGAAAATGGTTGACCAAAAAAGAAATAAGAGATTTCTGACTCTGCCCAGCTTCTTATACATCAAGAATGCTTCCTTACTCCTAAACCTCACCATCTAGAGACTTTGGTTTGCACTTTCTCTTCTCTCTGTATTAATCACTAATTAACTGTCAGGTCAGAATAGGGACATTTTTTCATCTATGGGATGACCCAAAGCTCAGATGAAAGCACTCAGATGATCCTCTGTTCCCCAGAAGAGATCTTGCAGTTCTCCACTATTTTCAAAAGCCAGTCACTCATAAAAAAACAGCTTCTTCTCATTTTCATCCCCCTGCCCCGCCAATAGCTCCACCTGGGAAATCTCAAATAAGTTCTTGAAAGGTAGTAGCCTACACCTGTCACTCTCAGAGGTGATTGTCTCAGGTATATAACCACCAGTTTTAAGACAGAAAGCATCTTTTAGCAACTTGGTTGTTTGTTGGTTTTTTTTCTTTTAATTCTCTCAGCTATTCTAAAAGCAGTAGGTCTCCTACTGCCTCTCCTTAAACCCAGCTCTAGAGCAATCCCATTAGAGCCTTGATTAATGCACAGCATTTTCTCCCCATTAAGGTAAAGAGACTGTAATTAAAAATGGTAAAAAGAAAAGCAGAAGTGCAGCTGGAAGCCGAGCCCAGGCAAAGCTGAATTTGAAATAAAGCATACTTGAAATATAAGCAACAACTTGTTCACATAATTAACTGCAGCAAAAACAGGGGAGGGCCTGGAAGCTGGTATCTTCTTATTTTGGTTGACTCTGCAAAAATTTTATGGAGATAAAACAAGTCACCAGGTTCAGGTGAGCTGTATTCAGGATTTGTCTAGAGCCAAAAGGGACTTCCCACTCACTTTTTGTGTAGGGAGCGCAGTTTACACCTCCTTTTGGGAAGAGGAAGGGTAAGTCTTCTTTGAAACCTGGCAACACCCTTCCCTCGGGACTCTGCGTAACTACATGATAGGTGTCTGCACCAGGGCTCCAGCACCTAACAAGACTACTCCTCATTCTAATAAAAAAGAAGCTCTAATTCATATAGCCAAGGCAGTAACCTGCTTAAACAGGGAACTTAACAGTGGAAGAGCAGCATTTGCCAAATACTGTAACATGTAAGTCCTCCTTCATTTCCTCCTTTCTTTCAGTGCAGCTTAAACATTCAGGATCTGCTTTATCAAAGAAACAACTCCTTAGTATCTGCAGAGTCAGATCCTGATCTCCTCCTTTTTTCCAGACAATACAAGCACACATTTCAAAGTCCTTCCTTTGCTTTATTGCCCTTTACATCAGAAGCATCAGCTGTAGAGCAGCTGTACCAAAACTCAAGTTGCCGATTAATCATTGTTAATGTACCATCTCTACAGAATATTAACATGGTGACAAACTTAAGCACCCTGTTACTAAGGCAAGCAGCTTTCTTCCTACTACAATATTCCAGATTTTACAGATTTCTTATGTGATAATTCTACAGGCAGTGATCAAGACAATTACAGACAGAATGAACAATTCGATGAAGTACTTGATTCTGGCCTTAATACTTATGACTCTATCTCCAGAGGCCAGACTATTCTGTGAACTGAATGAACCAAGACCCTGTTGGAAAAAAACAGCATAAACACTATAAAGCTGTTGCAAAATCTGTAAAAAGATTTAAAAATACTTTACAACTACATTTAAAAAAAATATCTACCACCTTTCTTGCATTCCCTTCTCTTGAAGACAGTAGGAAATGATAGTAAAGGATTTTGGTTTGTGCACACATTTTGAATGGAGCCATATCAATCATTTACAGATCATCAGTTGGGTGAGAACTTGCCAAAACTCATGCAACATCTCAATCAACAGAGCAGTGGGTATAATCTCTGATTAGAGCAGTTTACTAATAACTGCCACTGTGTCTTCTATCACACATTTGCTGACATCAGAGAAATGCCCAGATTCATCAGTCTTCCTCCAGAGCCTGGAGCAGAGATCAAATGCTCTCCAGTGGTTAAAGGTCTTGCTACCAACAAACACAGCGCTATTAGCCAGATATCCTCACTCCTTCCAATTTACTTCAACATCCCGCCATTTTGCTTTTTACAAAGTCATTGTCTTCAGTCACTCCGTATCAGATCACCAATTAAATCCTGTTCAATGCAGAGAAAACTGCAGAGAATTTAACCATCAAACTAAAATCCTTATAAATGTAAGCAGCTATAATATCTGCATACCCAGAATTACTTAGTGTGTTCCACTCAGACCAATTACATGCTTCCTCACAGTGGGAGAAGTTTCCCTTGCCTTTGCCCTTCACTGCCTGCTGCCACTGTTCTATTTCCACCAGCTGTTACACTCTTCAGACCCCAGTGGGAGGCAAACCAGCTCACTAAGCCAGCAGAAACTAACCCCAGAAAGAGGAGAATAGAGTTTTCTGCTGGCCCAGTAAAGTAAGTCCCACCTTTAGTGTTCATCAACACAAGGGAGAGGCCAGGAACACAAAACCAGGAGAAACTGCAAAGAGGAGCAGCTTGAATAAAGGTAGTAAGAAAGAGATTCTCCAAGCAATATCAGCAAGGTGTTAGACCAGCTTGGCTACTTGTGAAATCATACTGACTACACTAGCATTTACTCTTCCAGACGACGAGTGAGTTGGAATACAAGCAGCAGATCTACATCATCACTTACACTGTTCTAACACCCCTGGCTATCTGAAGAAACAGAGATGTCAGTCAAAAATAAGACAACATATCTTAGAACTGTCATAATCTTTGGTCTTCATTCAGAAAAATGTGTCCTTTGTACACATGTTCTGTAAATATGACAGTGAACAAACCAGAAGGAAAACAAAAAAAAAAAGATAAATTAAGAGACAGCTTCATTTTCACTTTCATGGAAATGCAAAATGGTATGTCACATCATGGTCACACCTGCAAACTTTTCTGGTAGAGATGCAGATCTCTTTGGAAAGCTTTGCATATATAAATTTCATTACAAGTTCTATGTATAAAAAACAAACAAATTTTATAAACACCTTCTAAGTAGGGCATGAGTCCTAAGAGGTTTAGAAATCCCTGGTTTACTCTGAGGATAAGCTTTAACCATACATCTGAGGTCTTCTTGTTTCACAACGGAGCAAAACAAATGAAAACTGATGTTTCTGTTTTTACATCCTACTTTATATGCAAATAAAGAAACAGCATAGAAAGTGAGAAGTAAAAACCAGACATGTAAAATACTTCCTGATCCTTTGGCTTTGCTACTCTGCTCCCAATTCCTCTCTGCTCTCTTATTCCATAAGGTCAAAAGTGAGGCAAGATATACTAAGAAACTACAGAAAGAAGGTTTTGAGAGGAAAGGCAATCAAAGAAGATAGCACACAATCAAAACAACTATAGACAGAAATTGGATAGTAACAGTAGTAAGAAATTAAATTGGTAGGAAAGCAGTGTATTAAAAGGCTGCTGTATTTCCATCAGCAAACTTGATACCTGTAGGTAACATTCTATTTTCATGGCAATGTCACAGTGCTCTTGGTAGCGTATAGATCTGTGAACTTCCAGGGTATGCGCTCTCTCCCCACAGTAATGCAGTATTTCACACTGGCTAAGGTTTCTACAGAACTACATCATTCTACCTCACTTGAACTATAAAAATGTGTCTCCTCAGTGCTTTTCCAGATAGAGCCATACATCTCACTGAACTTGAGCAAGGTCATGTTCTGATTGCAGCAACAATGAATGGCCAGAAATACCCATGGAAATCCATGGATCCTTTATTTTATCCATTCAGCTTGCCACTGAACTGACCTAAGTCTTCCTCGCTGCCTTGCCAAAGGAAGGAAAGAAAACAGAACACTGATGTCCAGAGAATGCTCTGAGCAGACACTATCTTCATACTGAATTCCACTATAGCCGCTTCCTTCAAGATGCTACTGTTTCATCAAAAATTCATCATGGGCTTGCAATGTGATTGCTATCTTCCAAATTTATCATTCAAACACCACAAAATTCCAAGCACACCAAGAATCCCAATTCCCAAAGCTATGAATAACACATTACTCTCATTAAAACTGTTGCAGGGAGGTTTCAAAACACAATCCTCATAAACCTGAACACTTCAATAAAATACACAAGTCATCATGAAAAAGAATCATCAGTGGTACTTCATAAGCCTTATTTTTCAATATTTGAAAAGAGTAACTTCACAGATTTCTCAAAAATAAAAGCTTTTAATAAAAAAAAAGGTGATTTCAAATATACATGATCATTAACATGAAAGTGTTGAGGACATCACTAGTTAATTTGGGGACTGCTACACTAAACTGTTATCTTAGAGAAAATCCCTCTCTTAGGGCATGTTGTATTTTATTCACACAACTTTGTTTTTGATGTCACCCAAGATTTCCAAGATGAAGTTGAACACAGTTCTCCTACAGATTAAGGCCTTTATTAAATAAAGTAGCCCATTCAGACTGGCTTAAAATATAAAAAGAATCCTGTAACTAATGCTTCCCAATTCTGGGCACACTTTAAAATACATTCTCATTGATTTCAGATATTCTACATTTACTATTTTACCTCTTTTGATAATCTGTGAAAAGTAATTTTGTACCTGGAACTTTTACTAACTCTTATGACTGTGCTTCACCATCATGCTGTTCATTTACAACGTTAGACAAAATTCAACAAACAGAATGAAAATTTCTTCAGATCATTTTCTTAGAAGGAATGTTTTTCAGTTAAACTAGTTGGGAACACTCATAAAGGTTCACTAGTGAAAACTGCTTTAAGATTTTATTTCTAACAACTTCAGGTTTGTCTCAGTTCCATTTGAGAAGTGATACTCAGGATGTGAACGCTTGAGGAGGGCACCTTTTTTGCAACCAAACAGCCTACAGAGTAGCCAAGGACCACATCTTCGTGATCCTCAGAGTAGCACAATGATTTCTACACCAGCTGCTACAGTTTTTGTAAATCCTGTTGTACTGGGTGTAACCAGTGCTGGTAGGGGGGCAGGGGCACAGTGGTGGCCCACATGGGAAGAGGTCAGGGGCTGCCCTGTCCCAAGCCCAGCTGGCTCCAACAGACCCACAACAAGACACAGCTGAACCCCTCAGTGAAGCTGGCAGGACCTCTGGGAAAGCATATTTAAAAAAGGGCAGAAAATGCCCCAGGGAGGAGGAGGGAACAAAAGGAGTGAGAAACAAGAGGGAACACCAAGGTCAGAAAATGAGGGGGAGGAGGTGTTCCAGGTGCTGGAACAGATATCCACCACAGCCTGGGAAGGATCCAAACTGGAGCAGATGGACATGCCCTGAAGGACCTGCGACACATGGAGAGCCTGTGCCAGAGCAGATATTTTCCCAGAAGGACTCCAGCCAGTGGGGGGCCTTTGTCAGAGCAGAGAAAAAACAAGAGCGAGAAGGAACAGCAGAAAGAAACCACCTCATACCAGTTGTAGCCCCTTTGTCCCCCACACCACCTGGGGAGGGGGAGAGGAGCCTGAGACACAGGAGTGAAGTAGAGCCTGGGAAAGTGGGAAGGAAAAGTGTTGCTTTCATGTCGGTCTGTTTCTTATTCTCTGAATCTATTTTAACTAGCAACAAATTAAATTAATTTTCCCCAAATGAGCCTGTTTTGCCCATAATAATAATTAATAAGCTATCTTGCTGCGTTTATCTGAAGCTACAAACCTTCTCATCCTATTTCTTGCCCCACTAAAGAAGGGAGCGATTGAGAAGCTGGGTGGGCACTGGCTGCTAGCCAAGGCTGACCCACCACACCTGCACCTAACAGTTTTAACCAAACCTTTTATGGGAGTGCTGATGAAGCACGAGCTCAAACAGAGATTTGTGCTACATAGCACGAATCTTATATTGCTGCTGAGTCCTGGGTCTGAAGGGGAGGAATGTAATACAACATGGGTAAGTGTCTAACAATTTCAAGTTAGGTTAAAGATCCTTCTTTCATCTATCTGTGCTTTCTGAAAAACAATGCAAGTCAAAGACTTGACACAGAGCACACGTTGTCCATGATCCAAATTGAGACTATCACTTAAAGAATGGCAAAGGTAGTGACCAATCCATTAAAAATCCCTTGCCCTCTTTATCTCAAAGCTCACTAAACTCACAAAGCCTTTCAGATAGAATCCATCAGATACAGAACTGGTTCTACTAAGTGTCACTTTTGTGCACCCAAAATCCTACAAGGACTATCATTTATGTTCAATTTGCTGTCAGGTTTTATACAGACTCTCAATTTTATGAGGGAGTAGACAGGATCAATCAGCAGAACAAAACAAAATAAACAACACACTAATCAAGTCCATTCAAAATACTACACCTCTCAGCACTGCATTTCTCCAGGAGTACATACTATTGCCTTATACATTCACACAGACCCTTGTCCTAGGAGCTGCCATTGCTGTTTCTTCTGTCACTTAATTTGGGTTGCAAGCTTCAAGGGATAGGAACTTGAAGTACTATATCAATGAAAAACAGCCCAAACAATAATCCTGCCCACTAAAATGTCTGTCAAATTCTCTAATCCCTATTTCCAAACAAAAGGTCCAATTAACTCCTGATAAAGTAAGAGTCTATTCTTTTGCAATAGCACAGGATTGAAGAGATTACATGAGGGCTTCCCCAAATTATTCTTTCCTATCTATATTTAAAGAGCAATAAACTCTACTTCTAGCAATGTTGATATTCTCAGATAAAATGCTTTAGCATTCAAGAGTTAGAGCAAATTTTCTACACGCCAATATATAGAGAGAATGAAGAATCTCTTCCCTCTTTTTCTCTCACACTCCTAAACCATTCTTATGACATACTGTTTCACAGCCAAAACCAAGATCTTTTGTTATCCATTCCCTAGCTGATTTCTAAAACTGAATGTTACTATAGATGGAAGCAGTAAAGTTTTAAGTACTTTTTATTCAATTGTTTCAGATTAACTAGCAACAGGGAGACACCCTGGAGCACCTTTCAGTTCATATCTCTCTTCACACAGATGTTGCCTCTCCTTCATAGTGTCTCTAGCTGATAACCTTGGCCTGCAACCTGTTAGGTACACCAGGATGTAGAACACAAACTTAGCGTTAGACACTCTCAACAGCAGGGGCAGGTATATCGTTAATAAATTACTCCCTCAGTAATGTTCTCAGTTAGCTAGAAGCTGGAAGCCACAGATTTTGATTTAATCATTCCTGCACTGCCAGGAAGAGATAAAATCTACATATGACACTCTCCCATGGATCAGGAAATGCTCCAATAATATGTATTCTGACTGGTACAGAATCTAGAAGATATGATAATAGGAAAATCACTGAAGTGTAAAGCCATGCAGGCTGATATGATATGCTCAATCAGGTAAAAAGTACCAGACCAGAGAAATTGAAGTCAAACTGTCAATAACATCATCTGAATAGCTCTCCCTACCTGTCTGAAATACCTTAGTACATCTTAAAAGTATGAAGCTTACACTTCTCAACCAGACAGACAAAAAAACATTTGCCTTTGGTATGAACTGATTTCCAACTAATTCATAGTCTATAACCCAATGAAGCACGTCCTTAAACTGAGCATAATACCTTCCACCTTTTCACTTGTGTTTATTTTAAGGTAGTATAATACCTATATGTTTCAGGATAATTACCCAGTTCTTTTTAAGGAAAACACACCCATCCATCTATTCTTGAATTCTCTCTCTCCTCTTTGCTTTGATTCAGGTTTTTCCTCTTCTATTTATATTTCTATGGACCTGAATCACACAATTTTCTTCCTTGCCTAAACACGCAAAGCTATCACTGCCTTCGCAACACAGTCCCAGTGACGCCAACCTTATGCCTCATCATCTCTCCATGTTAACTTATCACCTCTGAATTCACCCTAAGCTCTGTCTCTGCAGACTTAATTTCTCTCTGAAATACCTCCAGGTCCACCTCAAGCAGAGGAGCAAGCCCAGAGAGGTAGACACTATCCCCGTATCTTTACTCACACACAGAATGAAGGCACGCAGGCCAAAGAGAACTTCCCTGCACCTCCCTTGTTCCTTAGGCACCTCCACGCCTCAGACCGAGGCACTGCTTTTCACCTCCTTCAGCTAAACGTTTCAAAGTTTGTGACATGAAAAATAAGAGACCAAGCAAACCATCCACGGCTTTTATAAGAAAATATATGAGGCTGCACTATATTGCCGAGGCACGCTTTTAAGAAAACGGACAGAAGCCTTCACAGGACACGCAGGGCTATGCTCAGCAAGCAGAAAGACGTTCAGGGCTTTCTGCACGCTGTCAGCATGTGTGCCTGCAGAACCGCAACACTCATGCTCAGCGATCAGACTGCTCAGCAGTTTAGGGCGTAAATCCACAGGGCCCCGCTGCCGGCGGGAGAAAACGCGGCCTCCGCCTCGCTCGGGCTCCGGGGGTGCTCAGGCAGGGGGTGCTCGTCCCAGCGCTCGGTCCGGGGACGATTTCGGCGGCGCCCGCACGCCGGGGTCAGGCCTTCGGCTGCACTCGCCTCCCCACCGCCCTCCCCTGGGCTCCTGCTCCGCGGAGCCGCGTCGGCCGGGCCGCCCGGCCCGCTCCCCGCCCCTCCAGCGGCCCCGCCGCCTCCCCGGGCACAGCGGGGTGGCCCACAGGCCCCTGACGCCG
>VYZX01015818.1:28115-40946 GCA_013401335.1 Brachypteracias leptosomus
ATGATTAAGGGAGTGGAGCATCTCCCTTATGAGGAAAGGCTGAGGGAGCTGGGTCTCTTTAGCTTGCAGAAGAGGAGACTGAGGGGAGACCTCATTAGTGTTTATAAATATATAAAGGGGGAGTGTCACGAAGATGGAGCCAGACTCTTCTCGGTGACAAACAATGATAAGACAAGGGGTAATGGGTACAAACTGGAACACAGGAGGTTCCACTTAAATATGAGAAGAAACTTCTCAGTGAGGGTAACAGGACACTGGAACAGGCTGCCCGGGATGGTTGTGGAGTCTCCTTCTCTGGAGACATTCAAAATCCGCCTGGACGCCTTCCTGTGTAACCTCATCTAGGTGTTCCTGCTCCGGCAGGGGGATTGGACTAGATGATCTTTTGAGGTCCCTTCCAATCCCTGACATTCTGTGATTCTGTGATATCAGAATTTCTAAACAATTATCGTATTTGTGTCTCCCATGTACTAGGGACAGGTGCTTTCTGAAGTTTTTCTTGGTTTTGATCATCAACTGAAAGATCATAAAAAGAATGCATCTTTTTAGAGACAGGAAATCAACAATTGTAACCATTTTTTTTTAATTGATCAGGAACAAACAAAGGCTTACATGACTAAAAGCTTGTCTTGTGCTCCCCAGCTGTATCCGCAATGTAGTAATATCCACTTCCTACAAACCTTGCTTTCCTTCTATCCTTAGACCCTCACAGCTATTGCAGCTCTATCACAGGTATTGGATGCCTTTCTCAGTGTTTCAATTACCTTACTTTTCATGCCCAGTGCTATTGAAAGCACAACAGCAGAAAGTTCAGATATTGTAACCTGCCCTTTCATCAGTGTTACAGCACTTTCAGGCTACAGTCCAGTTCCAAAGTATACTTCAGGTTATAAAAAGTGAAACAGAAACAGTAGCAGAACACAACAGTGTTTGAGAAATACAATGCAGTACTGCAGGAGTGGAAACAACATTCACAACTGTAACAACAACAAAAGGAGAAATATGTGATAAAGCATTTTTTTGCTTATGTGATTTTTTAGAAGATCCAGAGAACATTAAACTGATTACAGCATGGTGTTTTACTGGAGAGATAAGGCAATTAAATTAAAAATGAGGCAGGAAAGAAATGGTAATTCCAAATCTTTGAATTCAGAATGACAAGTTACATAAGACTATGAAAATCGACATTTCAACTTGTGAGAAGAGTTAATTTTTCTTATGAAGATTATTCATATTTATTCACAATGGTTTTAACACATAGTTAGCACTGATCACATCATTTCAGTAAAAGCTACCAGCAAAAGAATAGCATTAAAATATTTACATAACAGTTCATCAAGCTTATTAGCTACTATTTATAAAGTGAGATATCTATGCAAAAGGAATTAGTATATTTTGAAATACATTTGAACAGTTAAGAAGTCTCTTTTAACATTAATGAAGCTTCCATATTCCTAGCACTGCTCTGAATATTCTGTTGTAGATGACCCAAAATAGTGGGTCATATGGACAGATACAATAATGGATTTGGAATGAATAGCATAAAAGTGAAATAGAAAAGAACTCCTATCCTGCATATTTTGTCAGTTGCCACTTATCTTTTCAAACTGAAACAAAGTGTTGATTTCTGGAAATGGCCTATTTAGTAAACTTGGCACAAACTGAAGCATACTTGCACTTTGCTAGAAATAGGAAGTGTGCTTGTACGGTGAGGTATCTGCTAACTAGAAAATAGAGGTATCTGGCTTCTGAAAACAATGGAAAACTAAAACATGGGAAAGTAACTAAGATACATTGGTCAGCTATTCTGCCTTACACCATTTCTCCCACTCCAGTACCCTCAAACACAGGGCAAATAAGAGAAATAATGGATTGCTCAGTGCAGGTTCATGAGCTCAATATGAAGAAACAGGAACTTTCAGTACACAGGAAAACATTGATACTCTGATACTTCTGGTAACCTGAAAATAAAACCTGATAAAGAAGTTTTCTGCTCTAGCATTCCATACAGAACTATGAGAAACAGAAGTGGTGGGGGTTTAAAAAGGTAAAAATGTAAAAGTTATAAAGAATATAAACTGATTTAAATAAAGTAACATTTTAGTCTCTACTAAGGTATTTAACATTCCATAACAAGGAATCAGAAAAAAAACAATTCAAAAAGTAGCTGCATTTTTAAAGGTAACATATTCAGATGGAATGGTAGGAACTCGCATGAGGAAAAATAATGCAAGCAAACTTACAAGATCACTTGGTTTTATTCTAGACTGAATTTCTGGCTTCTTAAGCAAATACCATTCACTACTGAAGTGGGGGTGGGGGGGAACCAAACCCCACCTTTGTTCTAGTCTTCTCTTTTTCTAAAAACAAAAGTGCAAAACCAGTATTTTCATATAGGTGACTGGTAGGGAGGCCCTTGAGAGAAGCAGCTAGTCAAAGCTTAACATTCAATTTGTGTCAAATGCTACCAATGCTTAATGACAAGTGTTGTTTCACTAGCTACAGAAAAAGTATTTAATATGCTACTACTAACATATCTACTACTCTGGTTTTAGTCTGGCACACTGACCAGCAGTTGGTTGGTTTGGTTTTCTCCTTGTCTGAAGCTGCTAATCAAAGTGCTGACCATTAAAACTATTTTCTTCCTCAGAGTTTCTATAGCACACATCACAGAAAGAAAATGCTTTGAGGGAAATACAATGTTACAAAAGACAGTACAAAAGTCCTTATTTTATTTCCACAAAGGGTAAAATAGAATTAAAAAGTTAATATTAAAGAGAAGCTTTTCCTCAGCACAAAACCTTATTTTACCTATTTCTTATCTTTCAATTCAAATCAACATTTTAATGTCTGTTGTTAAATGTATTCCATTGTAAGTGATCAGAGATGCAAATAAAATATTACTTGTATTTTAAAAAATCGTATTCAACTTCTACTACCATCTGCCATTTTCTCAAATATGAAGGGCAAACATTTTCAGGACAAACTGCATTAATATGAGAATTAATTTTCTCTACAGTGAAGAGCACAACTCACAAAAATTTTGCAGGAATCTAAGTTGTTTTTGTTGTTTGGCTGGTTTTTTTTCAGTTAGCATAGCACTGTTAGTGAAACAAGGTAACCACAGAGTTCTCCATTCCTACTGAAGCAAGTAATCTCTACGAAATTTAGAACAGACAATAAGAAAATTGTTAGAGACAATTTCACAGTGACAATTTGTTCCTTTCTGAGAGTATCAAACTGTAATTTAAAAGGAAGTGAGACTGAAGAGCACCTGCAAAATCAACAGTTGGATGATATGAGCATTATAAAACCCGCCACCCCTGCCTCCTAGCAATGAATACAGTCATATAAGAAGTAAAGTATGCTTTATCAAAATATTTCAACATTTCAAAGGTTTTGAATTTAGATGAGTTTATCTTCTTCAAGATAAAATAGTTACATCTGTGAATGTACATTATTTTGTAAAACATCAAGCCCTTACTGCCGTTTGAAAATTAAAGTCATGCACAACACAATTTAGGAATACCTAGGAACCTGGAAAGAATTTTCTTTTTCCTCACAATGGATTTCTGATTTTCTGGTTTGTTGCTTTCAAATTGATTCAATTCATGCCACACTTGTCAAATAATGAGCACTACAATTGATACTTGAATATATTCCTGTACAATCAGGCAAAAGACTCCCTTATTTTTCACTATTGTACGAAATCCATTGACGTTAATTCTTAGCCTTTAATAAGTGACAGTGCTAACAGTCACTGCTATTGACAGACTGAATCTGAAGTTTAATTACTAATTGTGCTGCAAAAGATAAAAGGTCAGAGTTCAAGCCTATTCATGCTAAATGGGAACCAGCATTATCAATAAAGGGCAACAAAGAGTATCACTCAGCTGGCAATATATTAAAATCATACTGTTTCAGTCCACTGTTTCATACTGCATTTTAAACCTGTCATACCATTTCTGAAAAGATCCTCCACATCACAAATGCCTATTTAAACATTTTTTTTAAAAAGCTGAAAAATTTTCACTTCCCAGAATTTAAAAAACCCAAACCAAACACTTCACTGGTGTTTATAGGCTGAACTGATGTATTTATATCTGAATTTCTACTTGGTCCACAACTGTATTTTTACAAAGCTACATTGCCAGTAAAGTTGCTCTCCTACACTAACATGTAGTAACTAACAGAGAGCAAAATGGGAAGAAAAATACTATAGTTTGTTGTTTCTCACATTTATTGTGCCAGTGTAAAACTTTTCA
This sequence comes from Brachypteracias leptosomus, assembly GCA_013401335.1. Lineage (NCBI taxonomy): Eukaryota > Metazoa > Chordata > Aves > Coraciiformes > Brachypteraciidae > Brachypteracias > Brachypteracias leptosomus. Next base: position 32,381 of record VYZX01015818.1, read on the forward strand.
TCCTTGTTCAAAGGTCTAAGGATTTCAAATAAACGCCCTGGATACTTTTAAGTTCAGGGAAGAGCCAAGGTAAGGTCTAATCATGGGTCTTCCATTGAGTTCTACTGAAGTGTAAGCCTCTTCCCTGCTGTATTTCAAACTGTTTTCCAACACAGTGATGCTCGTAGGGCAGCAGGTAAAGGAGGTCTCTACACTGTCTTTGCCCAATAACAGAACTGATAGACACAGTTCAGCTAAGTTGTAGATGTGATCCAGAGCACAGCTTAATCTCTTGCTTGAATTCAAAAACAATAAAAAAAGAAAAATGTTCCTAAACAAGTTGAACCTCAGTGGCAAAGACATTTTCCTATTCTTTTGACTCATTTATGCAAAGAAGTGTCCAGAATAGAGCAATTCTGGATTTTAAAAAATAATAATGATGTGTTTTTAGAAAGATGCAAGCTTCTTACACTTTCATTTGGACCACTGCTTTTTAGTTCCTTTTATTCTATCCAGCACATAAAATAAGCCATGTACCATTTTTAAGTATTTCTTAAGGGTAAAAATAAGATACCTATTACATGCGAGGAAATTAGTAAACTAGATTTTAGTGAAAGTGAACCTCTTCTCACATCTGAATAAAGTCTCTTTAGCTAGCAAAACAATAGTGGCAGCTCTTCTGTAGTACAACTGATTTCATTACACTATTGGCTAAAATCATGCTTAGGTTTTATTCCCAGATCAGTTTCTGTCTACACAAGAATCACTGTCTTCACATAACTGCTGTTTCAAACTGCGCTTCTGTGGCCACTTAAGAGAAGAAGTGTTTCTCACATTGAATTTACTGAGTGCAGCAGTTGAGTTACATCTTTTCTTCAGTTCCTAAGTTCAATCCCTTAAATTTAACTGTCACATAGAAGAAAAGCTTGATTTCACATTTTCTTTTCTTTTTTTTTTTTTGGCAATATTCCTAGCTACTCATTGGTAATAAGAATCATTTGTATTATTAACAAACACAAATACTTTCCGCATGGCTATTTAAAGGCGTCTGGGACAAGCAACAATAGTTAAATCTGAAGCATCTAAAGTGTTGGACTGCATTCAAACATTTTCCTTGTTGCCGTCAGTATAAGCAGTTAAACAATTCCCAACTACTTTGTCAGACCACCAGAGGGAGTCGAAAACTACACATAATTTCTGAAAGTTTCTAAACCTGTAGGCTACAGTTTGAAGCATTAACAGAAATTGCTGTATGTTGTGAGTACTATGACAAATGAATCAAGAAAATGACATAAATTTCAGGGATCGAGGGAGACTAGGATCTGCTAAAGATGAAGATACTGAAAAAATTCTAGCAACCTCATCAGTTCATTACTATCCTGAGGTAAGAAAAATGTTTGTGATATAAAGGAGTATTCAGCAACTGTTTTTGCTCTGTGTTTGGAAAGAATGTAAATCACGCACTTAAACTAGATTTTTCAATAACATTAATGACTAGAAAGAAGTCTTAAAAACGAACAGTTACAGAATTAGTACACAACAGTCCTAAAACAAAGGGTTGCCCCCTTCGGTCTCATGTCCCTCTGAATAAGCTCATGGAATGCCAAGGGCATTGTGAGGACACTGGTCTTGTGCCTATGTGCCAAGGAAAGTCAGAGGACAGCAGTAGAGTACTGCCTGCCTAGCCTGACATGACCCTAAGAGGACAAAATAGAAATCTGCATACAAGGTTACATTATGATGATGTTCCAAAAGCAAGGTCCTTAGCAGAGAGGGGAGAAGGAGACTTCCTAAGATCAGCTGGGGCAAATTCCAAGAGACCTGTACTCCAGTTGGGCAGAAACACTAAGAACTGGGACAATGTGGACCCAGTAACAGGAGTGCTACCTGCTATTTCTGCAAGGTAAATGTGAGTTAAGAGACTCAGCCAACCAACAGTCTCTCCCTGCCATAATAGTTGGCAGAAACAACAAAACATTGGCTTTGTTTTGGAAACTAAACTTCGAGTAAAGAAAACAGCACTTACAGATAGATTAATAGAGGAAAAAGAAAACCACCACAAAGTTGGAGACCTGCAACAAATTTATGGAAGAAATTAGATCTTTTTAAAAGCTGTCAGGATAATTACCTATTTGGTCATATACCAAAGAGGCAGTGGATTCTTCAAGTCTTGATGTCTCCAAAACAAGACTGGATGCTTTTTAGGTAACGTGAATTGGTCAGACACAAGTTATTTGCTCTACAGAAGACTAACTGATTTACATAACCTCTAAAGAACCTGAAGGTGCACAAGTCCATTGGACCTGATGAGATTCATCCACAGGTCCTGAGGGAGTTGGCAGACCAAGTTGCCAAGCTGCTTTCCATCATATTTGAAAAGTCATGGCTGTCTGGTAAAGTGCCCATGGACTGGAAAAGGGGAAACATCACCCCCGTTTTCAAAAGGGGAAAAAAGGAAGACCCAGGTTACTACAGGTCGGTCAGCCTCACCTCTATGCCTGGCAAGATCATGGAGCAGATCCTCCTGAAGGCTCTGCCAAGGCACATGGAAAATGAGGTGATTGTTGGCAACCAACATGGCTTCACCAAGGGCAAATCTTCCCTGACAAATCTGGTGGCCTTTTATGATGGAATAACAGCATCAGTGGATAAGGGAAGGATAACTGATGTCATCTACCTGGACTTGAGCAAAGCCTTTGACGTCCTGCACGACATCCTGGTCTCTAAATTGGAGANAAGGCTCAGGGGAGACCTTATTGCAGCCTTCCAGTATCTGAAGGGGGCCTACAAGAAGGCTGGAGAGGGACTTTTCGCAAGGGCCTGCAGTGATAGGATGAGGGGTAATGGGTTCAAGCTGGAAGAGGGTAGAATGAAATTCTTTACTCAGAGGCTGGTGAGACTCTGGAACAGACTGCCCAGGAAGGTTGTGGATGCTCCATCCTTGGAGGTGTTCAAGACCAGGTTGGATGAGGTTCTGGGTGGCCTGGTCTACTGGGAGGTGTCCCCTGCCGTGGCACAGGGGGTTGGAACTAGATGATCTTGAAAGGTCCCTTCCACCCTAAACCATTCTATGATTCTACATTTGATACCCTACGCTACACAGGATGTCAGATAAGAAATCACAGACAATTCCTCCAAATCCTTGCTCCACTGTGCACTAGCAGCTCACAAAGCACCAGGCATCACCAGGAAAGCTACTGAGAATAAAGCATTGGGCATCATTCTGCCACTCTGTAAACCATGGTATGCTTGCATCTTGAGTGCTGCATGCATATCTAGTCTCATTGGTTTGACTCAGTATGACATTTATGTTCTTACAATGTTCAGTCTGCTTTACACACTGCAACTTACTTTATCTGACCCTACTCAACCTTTTAGAACTCCATAGCCTATCACTTGCTCTCATTGTCAAAAAGACATATTCTGCTTGTGATTTCTGAGATTCTCCAGAAATCAAATATTTTGCTCTTCACATACTCCATTACATCATAGCTCCTTTCTATGAAAAGTTCAACCATTTTTCCATATAAGATTAGGATTGAGCCACAGTTTATTTATGAAACAATAACATGATGCAAGAAGTCTCTGAAAGGTTTAACTTTTGCCTGAAACCACAGAATAGATCATTTCCAGTCAGCTTCGCTATCCCGGAGGTCTTTGTACCCATCAGAACACATCAGGTAACAACAGAATATATGTGCTTTTTCTAGCTGCTTGATAAAAGCTAAAGTAGAAAGCAATAATGTTACTGTGACTACAATTGGTTGGGGATGGATGTGAACTATTGTTCTGTGGGCTTCATCTGTCTTCAGTTCACAAAGATGATTCATAAGCAAAGTTTCCGGGGAATAGCTGCCAGCTTTCAGCCTCTCAGTGCTCCTCCTGGGTCCAGGAACAAGTTACTGAAAATCTGAAATTTCACGTCTGTAAGACAAAGCAGAATTCTCCTGCATGCCTGTCACTCAACCCTACTTCAAAGTGTAAAGAAATCAGCCAACCAGATCTGACATCTGTTGTTCAGAGTATGTTTGAACCAAGTTTGAAGGTGCTGTTTGAATTTGTACCTTTTGGTTTGCAATCATTCTTAAAAAAAAAAAAAAAAATTAAAATTGTTTTTTGTACTTCTAGTACTATTCATTCAATTTATCAAATGTAACAGTTGTCTGAAGGGTAAGATACCCATTCATCGACCTGTGTATTTTACGTTAGGCATTTCTACTCTTCCGATAAAGGGAAGGGAAGGTTGTTGCATAGCCTTCCTTCATATTTTTATTCCATGTATATATATATAGGACATTTGACTTTTTGGGCAGAGAGATCCAAGCACTGCCTGTCATGACAAGCAGAAAGGGTAGAGAAATCAAAGAGGTAAGAGGATTAACAAAAATAAAAAGCTCAGGAAAGCAACAGAACTCAGGAAACAATAATTCCAACTTAAATAACTCAATGAATATGGGGAGTAAAAATAAATAATAATTTAAAAAAACCCCAAACCAAACACAAAACCTACATAATTTACTAAACCAAAATGTAAGCTAGAAGAATGTGAGATTCTGGAGTTATACTGACACTGTAGGACTTAAACATATAGGCATGTTCATGCTTTTTTTTTTTTCTCCAAAACAAGCTTCTGATAGTACTGGAGGTCAGTAATAGCTCAAATAATATCAGTCTGTTTTAGAGACTTGTTCAGCTACTTTGTCCTGCTGCCATACAAGTTGTGTGTCATACAACAGCTAACAAACATCCTTGGTTATTACCTACAAAATTGCCTTCACCCCACTATCATCTGCCTAGTATTCAGATGTTCAGCTTATTATTTTTTAAAAAATTGTTCTGTGAGAAGAGTTCCCGGCACAACTTCAAGAATCGGAAGATTCACAAAATTATTTTCTCTTCCAGTGCTTTTTCACATCCAAAATCAGAACCCTACCCTCATTCATTTTCTGAATACCCCAATATTGGGTAAAATAAACCACTGCAATTACTTATCTTGCTTTTTGGCAAACTTCTGCCACCAGGTTTTGCACTTTGTTAACTAAGAATTTGAGAAGTGTATACTTGTCAGAAAGCAACAGATAACAGTAAAGTTTTATAATTGGCATATAGTGAGTTAAGGAAATCACTGTCTGTTGCTAATTGGCATATAGTGAGTTAAGGAAATCTCTGTGTTGCCACCTTTAACATTTGAAAATGACACCATTTCCCTCTGAGAAAAAAAGTGTACAGGTGAAACTGGGAGGTTTTTCTTAAAGATTTTAAGTTACAAGTGCAGACCATTGCTTCTTCAAAAGCAATGTTATTCACCCAGAATGTTCTGTACATTACAGTGAGGCAAAGCACTCAGCATTCCATCTCTTCCCATTTTTTTCCCCTCTCCCTGCACACACTGACACTTGTTCCGCTTACTGCAAATTAACACTGCCTGCTCCTTTACAACCAGCTGTCAGAATCAGTCACCAATTCATTTCTGGCCTTTACAGCTTCAGAGGTAAAGGTAGAAATTATGGCTGATCTTTTCTACTGGGACTCTAGAAAAAGACAGAAAATTATTTTGCAGGTTTCTTTCTCTATAGATGAAAGAGACCAGTAAATATATCTATCTGTAAGCATCAAAATTTGTTGCAGTAGCATCATAATAAGACTGTCAAGGCTGAAAGTCAATGCAAAGCTTTTATTCATTTTTGTAACCCAGATGTAGGTTTAGATTAAAGGCTTGTTCTCACTTTGGTGGTAGATCTCAAGTTCTCCTTTCAATCTGACAGCTTTAAAATTTAATCAGGTGGTCTGCCAGGGCTGCATAAGGATGGACTGACATGGTGATATATATTAAATAGAATACTAACATTGAACTTAAAAGCAGGAGGAAATATAGCACCTTGAGTTCCATTTTGTACAATCAACACATCATCAGTCAACAGGATCCTGTTCCCTTAAGCAGGCGTAGCTTCAACAGAGTAACTATTGTTAACAGCTGAGCTACACATTTCAAGCATGAGAACTCATCTGAGAAAAGCTCCGAGGTACTTGCTGTTTTTGTAAATTTAAGTTTCTCTTCTCCACCATATACTGAGTTTAAAAGAAAAAAGGATACACACTGTTATCCACGAGCAAGCTGCTACAGACAATAAAATGATACTATTGCCGAGTCACCAGCGGAACTTGGAGACCAACCTTGGAGCATTGTCCCCTCTTTGCACTGTCTTTAAATACAACTTTCCACCCCCTTTCTTCTCACTTTGCTGTAACTCCAAAGACTAGTTTACACTTGAAAGCTTTTTTAGCACAGCTGAATGTGTCACATAAAAATCACACCTATAACTGATGTAAAATGTACTTGGCTAGATGTAGTTATATCAGCAAGTATCAGTAATATATATGTACATTTTGAACTAAAGTTGCTACAGATAGTGACTGCTTTTCCCAGCAGACTTCTTTTGGTTATTCACAAGACCTTAGCCTAAATCCTCAAATTTTTCCTCTTACTTATGAAAACAAACCCTCAGTCACAATCCTAAAACAAATATATACTTAAAAAAAACACAAGGAAAATCAGATGAACACAAATGAGATGCCAATTTTAAGAACTGAAGCTTGATTTGTTGACAATGTAAAATTATCTTTGAATTAAGAAAAATGCAGCAAGTTTGCAATCAGTTTGCAGTTTCATCTGTGATAAGTTTTTGAGCAGTTTCTGAGCAATTAGAAAGTTCTGTTTTTCTCTGCTTTATTGTTGGCATTTCAAAGCAAGTTAGCAGACTTTTGCATGTATACTGTGAATTCAATCAGACTGCTTGCCAGTTTTATGTATGAATAATATGGATTCCTCTCTACCTCTGAGTATTAGTTTTCAAAAATTATATCATATTAGGTTTTGCAATGCTTCATAACTATTTTTACTTTGGATTAATTATGAAATCAGTTAACCCAGTGTTAACCAGAACACCTTAACTAAGGTAATGGAACTTTTATTTCACCATGTCTCTGCTAGCTGAGAGGTGATACAAGCACCAGAACCAAGAAAAGGGTAGAGCATATGGCCAGAAGACAGGATCAAGAGTGCCACTGGGGGTGACAGTAAGCTGTCAAACCAGCCCGTACCACCCCATCTACCTCAACACTTACCATTGCTTCCCAGGCAGTTGCGGTTGTTCTATCACACAGAACACAAAGGCTGTCAAAATACACTCTTTTTAAAAAAAAAAATTTACATTATTGCAGGTGTCTTACATTTCTCCATTCTTGCTGCTTCCAGGCATAATAAACAAGACTGCTCCAGGTGGTCTATGCAATTGAAAGCATCACTTTATTTACAGTGCAGACTACAGGAATCATCCTAAGTTTTCTTGTCTACAGAGGTGTTCTCAACATCCAGAATCTATTGAATGAGTGACATATAAAAATGCAGGATGGTAGGCAAGAGCTAGCCAACAACTCTGCATTTCTTATTTTTTTCTAGAATTCAGTGCCTTGTGGGTCAAAGGAGCAAACTGAGAAGTATTTCTCACAGGTTGAAAAAGATCAAAGCACTTTTATCACTTTACAGCAGAAACAGCCACGTCATTTCCTGTTCTCTCAAACCAGAATATTCAGTCGACTATCTGGACTGAAGAAAGGCAATGTCATGTTTTGCAATGTAAAAACTGGTGCTGAGAAAGACTGCCATATATGGGGGAAAACAATTAAAAGCATCAACTTGGTAAAAATGCTTGATACTTGAGAAATAACAAAAAATTCTAAAAGAAGACCAAAATGTCATAGGAAGACACACACACTCACAGACCTATGGAGTCAGGAAATGTGCTTAAGCTGGGTAACTGGCAAGCAAGGTTGCAATTCAGCGTCAGCAAATATTACATGCACATAAAGATAATGGGAAGAAGAATTTACCCCTGAAAATATTTTTCCAGAAGCCTCTCATCTCACACTTCCTATGACCTTCTTCCTCAAGTGGTAGCCCCCTTGTCTGGTCCTCTGAATCTGAGTTGAGAACTCATGGTTAAGTGCAGGTTCTCTTAAACAAAGCATATTACTTTAAACTGAGGCCTACGCATGCAATACTGCATGTATCTACACACGTGCACATAATACATGCACTTATTAAAAATGTAAAATACTTGTGCAACACTTCATCACACCAATAAGCATACATCATCATTCCGTGAATATCTGCTGCCAAAAATTATCCTGTTCCTAGATGAGTGCTGGGGAACACAGCCGTGCAGGTACCGCTAACTTCTTCAGAAAAGTAGCCATGAAAAAGGGCTGAGAAGATATGTGCACCAGCAATGTCAGCACGAAGCCTCAATCTATTCTGATGCAATACTGTATTTTTATGTTACCACCCCCCCAAAAGTGTTTAATGAAGCATTTTAATAGTTTTTTTCATAGCAGTAAACAATATATATGCCAAATACACTGACCCTTCTATTAAGAACCAATAATTATTTCAGCTGCTTTTCCTTATATAAAAGTGCAGAAATTCCACTAAGCCAGAGGAACAGTAAGACTTCCTTTGTACTCCTCTAACTCCTTTAGTAGAATTACCTCTTAATTAGTAGTATTTGTGTTTCTAAAAGTATCACAA
>VYZX01015821.1:0-12086 GCA_013401335.1 Brachypteracias leptosomus
ATATTCCCTTTTCTCTTCTTCCCTCCAAAGGATATATTAGGATTTGAAAAGATACAAGAGAAACAGAGAAGGATGGTCAGGCTTCTGTAGCAAATAGAGATTATGTGGACTAAGTGTGCAGTCTGGACAATATGGTTGTGAGGGGAATATGATAGAGTTTGAGAGGTCACAAAAAGGATGGGAGTGGTTAAAAGAGGAAAATAATTTTCTGTTCCTTGCATTGCAAGAACTATGGGTCATCAGATAAAACTACAAGGTAGTCAATTTAAACAAACTAAAGTAGTACATTTTGTATAAGCAATGACTCAGTGTAGAACTTACTGTTGAGGGATAGTGAGGTATTAACATCCTAGATGAGTTTTAAAATCATAAAACTTGGAAGAGTCCCAAAGGTAAAGACTATAAGAAACTGAATGAGTATACTGTAATACATCTCACTGAGTGGCTAACACTGCCTGTGCTTTTTTCCTAACCTTTAGTGGCTACTATCAAGACATTTGGTCTGTTGCAGTACAGTACACGCTTTTTATAGAGTATTTGAATTCTAGCTGCATCTACAGCAAGTGAGAAAATAGGCAAAAATGTTCAAGATAGTGGTATTATTTGCATTATTTCACTGTCAATACATTTTTTTAATGAAATCGCATTAGAAATTGCATTGCAATTCTACAGCTTTTGGCAATAAGCACATTATCTCTAAAGTAGATGAATCATTACAGAATCACAGAATGATAGAATGGTTGGGTTGGAACGGATCTTTAAAGATCATCTAGTCCAATCCCCCTGCCATGGGCAGGGACACCTCCCACTTGAACAGGTTGCTCAGAGACCTATCCAACCTGGCCTTGAACGCTTCCAATAATGGGGCCTCCACAATTTCTGTATGTATGGATAACTAATTAATACAAAATGTATGGATAACTAATTGATACAGACATCTTGCGTATTTTGATTTTAATTACAAATTAATTCTGTATCACAACTGTAAATAATATACACATTAATAATTTATACACTAAAATTATTTGGGTCTTCACAGTTGTAGTCGGGGAAGATTTAGGCATCTACATGCTAATAAGTGTTTGATGTCCAGGCACAAAGAGGCTTACCTGATTATGCATGCTGCTTGGAAATTCAGCCAAGAGTTTCAAAGGCTACTTGTCATTTTGTATGGTTGTTTGTTGATGCCTAAAGATAGCACTAGGGCCTGGCATTTCAAATATTTAGGCTTGAACATGTCTATTAGCCTTTTCAAGACGTTTTGCTTAAAGTAGAACTCAGAACTGATCAGATTTATGATAACAACTTACAAACATGGGAATCTTTCAAGTTAGCTAGTAGTATATTAATAATTCTCCTTTTCTGTTTGTTCACAATTATCAGTACCAGTTTTCTTCCCATCTTTAAGAGATTTGATGATTAAATAGCAAGTTAAAACAAAACATCAGGGAGAAAGCGATGTAATCATTTAATTCTCAGCAGCAGAATCTGATTTCTCTGAAATCTATTAAGTATATCTTTTGTAAGTGCAGAAAGGCCTTTGTATACTCAAATAGCTATATGTCTGAATGTCTGTGTATATTAGTCAAAGGTATTTATAGCTTTTACTTTAAGTCACATATCATATTAGATCTGAAATCTGAAAGCTAATCCACAGCTAATCCACTGGTCATGCCAGTTTCACATCAAGGATTAGGTACTAAAATTTTTCAGTCTGTTTTTTTCAACAGGAGGTCATTAATGGCGATAGAGAATCTCTGTTTACCTCTGTTACACAATTTCTGTCCTTCTGCTAAAAATTGATTTACTTCGGCAAATGATAGCCCTGGCAAGATCAGCAACGTTTGCTATTCATCTGAAACTAACAGACAATTCTGAAATTCTGCTGCCTGTCTGAAACTCCTAACTTAAACAAATACAATTTTTGTGTGCTTAAAAAAATAGCCTTGTCCCATACATTGCAAATATTAGGTCCCTTTTTCTAAATCTCATCTGACCCTTACGCTATCCTAGATACAGGCACTATCAAAACCATATGAAATTACATGAACATATGCCTCAATCAATTTCATGAAATACATGTATGGAGCACCTCAAATTGTCTTTCATGGAGTTTCCACATGGGGTGTTCTTCAACTAACAAAAAATTGTGTACATTTTTAAGTGCTATTAAATATCAGTCTGTATCTCCAGGGACTTCAAAAGGCTAATCGAAAGCTTTTTTTTTTTTTATTTTACTCATGCAACAGGTCACAAATAATTTCCAAATTACTTCTCTTTGAGGTCAAATTGATGCAGTCATCTAAGTCAGCTGACTTGTAAAGAAGCCATAATTAGAAACAAGATCAACAGAAACCAACTTAGTTGAAATATCTAACAGACGTTTCCAATGATAAGGAATAGTTACAAATGTTAGAAGTTACAAGCTTTGTGGGACATGACAGTAATGACTGTTTTTATGTGTGCCACCCTTCAGAATGTGAAAAACAGTACTAAATAGTCTATGACAGGCTCTTATCTTTAAAGTTCTTTAAAAATATGGAATTGCTACTGTACACTAAAAACCTGGTGAAATAGCTGGGCAAAAATGCTGCCTAATACTCTGAAAGAGACAAAACTCCTACAATATTTGTGCACAACCAAAAAGTTAAAATAACAATTAAAATAACCTGAATATATCTATTTAAATTTCTGCTTTATTTTTATGGTAGTTTTCCTACATCTAATTTGCAACTGAAACCTTAGTCTAATATCCTTCTTTGGGTATTTTATATTATTTTTTGAAAAAGGCTTTTTGGGTCTCCCTCTTTTGTCTCCTCAACGTTTTTTCTTCAACAGAGCTCAACTATTTCAGCTGCAGCCTCAGTCTGGCTAGCCTCCAGAGTTAATTTGCCTTCAGCTTCACAATCATTATTCAGATCACAGAATCACAGAATCACAGAATGTCAGGGATTGGAAGGGACCTCAAAAGATCATCTAGTCCAATCCCCCTGCCGGAGCAGGAACACCTAGATGAGGTTACACAGGAAGGCGTCCAGGCGGGGTTTTGAATGTCTCCAGAGAAGAAGACTCCACAACCTCCCTGGACAGCCTGTTCCAGTGTCCTGTTACCCTCACTGAGAAGAAGTTTCTTCTCATATTTAAGTGGAACCTCCTGTGTTCCAGTTTGNCTCCTGTGTTCCAGTTTGTACCTGTTACCCCTTGTTTTATCATTGTTTATCACCGAGAAGAGCCTGGCTCTCCATAACTTGGATTCCTGTTTTTCATATCCAAAAAAATGTTTGTCCTTATTAATAATGTTTTATTATTCATGAAGTTAGTATCACAATTCTGACCTTAGCTTATTTGCTATGTGGTCAAGTCAGTAGTTCAAACTGAGGTAGAAGCTCCCAGCAATAACCTGTTTAAGTGCTGTCAAGCTGCACTGTCACAAACTTTCAGCTCGTGAAAAACAATGCTGTAAAAGCTACAGTCATAAAACCTTGTGTATTTTTGTCTTCTAGTTTTTCTCGTGTCAGTTATGCTTGGCCGACAAGGGAAAAGATTTCTTTTAAAAAATTTCAGCTGTCCCATTTCCTGAGGACCTGGAAGTGCAAGAGATCAACAGGCAGACAAAGGTAAAGAGCAAAGAGCCTAACAAGACAGAGAAAATGAGAAAAAGGAGATTGGTGAAGCTCAGTCAGTAAACAATAGCATCTACACCAAAGCTCATAGTGTCTTGACAACTACAAGCACAATTTTGAATTTAATCTGGAAATGAAGATAAATCCAGTAAAAGAGAAGGAGTTTTATTGTCTTTTCTGGTGTGGAAGATTAGCTTAGCTTCCTGAAAAGCATAAATAGTTAGTATTTTTTCTTTAAAACAACTGTGAGTTCTTGTGTGTGCTTTTTTAAACACTTCTAAAATAGTGGGAATGCTACCACTGTATACATAGACCATACATATTGTACACTGTTAGTAAATACAGTTTACTCAGGCATAGGAATCTTTCTATTTCATCTGTGATATGTGCGAAAGGCATGCCAACAGGAATAGAGCTAGAGCATTAAAATGGAAATGTAGAAATGAAGTATACTAAATGTTCCAGTTTCTGTATGAATTACAGAATCACAGAATTGCCTGTGAAAAGACCTTTAAGATCATTAAGTCCAATCATTAATTTAACCCTGACAANGACATCAACACTTCCACCCTGCTTGGTGTTGTCTGCAAACTTACTGAGGGTGCCCTCAATCCCCTCATCCAGATAATTAATAAAGATGTTAAACAAGACCAGCCCAAGCACTGATCCCTGGGGGATACCACTTGCTACCAGCTGCCAACTGGCTTTAACTCCATTTACCAGGACTCTTTGGGCTCAGCTGTCCAGCCAGTCTTTTACCCAGCAAAAAGTTTATACAACAAAAGAAGGGTTGATTTAAAGATGAATTCTGATGTGTGAGGAGGCTGGAAGGAGATAATGGTTGATTTAAATGAACGGAGTGTCTAAGCTATACTCCAAAATGTAGATACTATGTCTGTGATTGTCAAGCATGTATTTCTGTACATAATTAACTTTTGGGATTGCTGATATTAAATTCTCCATTTCAATGGTTGATGTGTAGTTGCGCTGAATAATATTTCTGATGGTTTGAAAATGAGACCTGCAAAGGAGAATGTTTTTGTTTGAAGAAGTATTCTTCTTTGTTGGCTTTGTTGACCTTCTTTGGACATAATCCATCCAGCACCTCAATGTCCTTCCTGTAGTGAGGGGCCCAAAACTGAACATAATATTCAAGGTGCAGCCTCACCAGTGCTGAGTCCATTACTTTTTCCTGATTTACTGTAAGAGGAGAGTATGTAAATATGAACTGTATTGTATTATTCATGCCTCTCACAAGTTAAATTGAAACAGGTTTCAGAAGATTTTTCATTGCAGTTGTGCACTTCTACATTTATCCTTTTCTCTTCTTCTGAAGACTGATGGGGGTAGTCATTGTAATATATCTCTATGTGTGATGTTTATGCATTTACTTGGTGCAGTCAGGTTACCCATGAAATAGCAATTGTGTAAACAAAAAGCTACCATCTGCTTTGCATTTTTCAACCTTCTTAGCACCACAGTCGGTACTCAGACTGCTGAGTCTACTTTCCAGAAGTAATTTGTATTAACATCATGCATTTGTGAAACTTCTATCTGGTTGCATCTTTGCAATGACACTCATTTTATTTTCCCTGTGATATCACAGCTTTGTTTCCAATGTAGTAGAATTAAGTTTAGCTTTTGTTAGAATGCCACTCAAACAGATCAGACTCTTTATTAGTTCTATCATTCTTATGTGCTGTGAAACACACCCAGGGCCAAAAAATACAATTATTCTATGTATGGGCATTTCTTTATGTAGCATTAGTAGAGAATATCCTATGAGAAGCAGAAGATAATTTATTTACTGTCTCTTAATTCCTGTATACAGAAGTGCACATGAACTGCCTATCCAGGTAACCAAACAGTGATTTGTAAAAATTTTGAAGGTGAAGCTTAGCACACAAATTTTCGCTGAGACCATATTATGGGAGAATTCCTGAGCTTGGCAGATATTGTATGGCAGAATTTCCTGATTTCCTGGTAATGCTTTTTACCACAGGAAACCTAGTTTTACTAAAAAACTGTTAGGACCTAAACCAACAGGTATTTAAAGGAATGTTGTACTTCAAGGCTACAACAGTCTTGCTTTTTAAAATACCACTTTCAGATCATCAAACATGTTACATTTCTTTATGATGACAACACTGACACCTGGGAAAACCTATGTGGGGTCATATCACTGAAAGGATACAATATCCAGACTACTGTGCTAAACATTGAGATCGCTTTGGTTTTTACAAGTTACTTCACAGGAATCTTTCTAAAAATGCTTCAGAAGAATAATGTTTTTGACATGGCAAAAAAACCTTGGTCAGGCAGTGGCCTGAGCATTATGCTAGAACTTAGTGGTAATGATGAAACCAGAGCATTTCTATACTTAGAAGCTGAGGATTTTTCTATGCAAGGTTTTGATGTAAATGAGTCATACAGTCTGTGAAGTTACTATACAAATGGTGTACAAGAACTTCTGAGACATGTCATTGAAAAAAGCAAGGTTGGCTTGATGTTTACTTTGTCATATACAACCATAATTTTTCAAACAAGGTTTTTACAGGTATTTACAAAGCAAAGAGTATAACTTATGCCATGACTAATAGCTAACCACGTGTCTTCATAGTATTATACAGATGTAAAGAAAAATACTGTGGATGAATGTTGAATAGGTTCACACACAGTAAAATAGAGGTAGGCATAAGGGCCACAAAGATGATCAGGGGGCTGGAACACCTCCCTATGAGAACAGGCTAAGAGAGCTGTGGTTGTTTAGTCTGGAGAAGGGAAGGAATGCTCTGGGGAGACCTTATTGCAGCCTTCTAGTACTTCAAGGGGGCTTATAGGAAAGGTGGGGAGGGACTCTTTACCAGGGAGTGTAGTGATAAGACAAGGGGGTATCAGTTTTAAACTGAAATAGAATAGATTTAGATTAGATATAAGGAAGAAATTTTTTGCTGAGAAAGTGTGAGGCACTGGAACAGGTTTCCCAGAGAAGTGGATGCCCCTTTCCTGGAAGTGGACTGGGTTTTGAGCAGGCTGATATAGTGGAAGATATCCCCGCTCATGTCAGGGGGATAGGTAAGGTCCCTTCCAATCCAAACCATTCTGTGATTCTATGATAAGAAGAGAATAAAAAAGTTTTGTCTTAAAATTGTTGCAATTACTCTCCCCATAAGCTGCCATTAATTGTAGTATTGAGTCCCTGTAAAAACAGTGATTCAGATCTGTGAGCTGTCATTTGATGTAGAGAGGTATCTCCATAAGAATGGGCATGTGAGCAAACCCAGACTTGGTGGCACCAGCAAGGATACACAAGGACGGCTACAGGGAGCACGTAAACAAGGACACACAAGGACAGCCATGTGCAGCCATGTGCAGCCTGGCAGAGTTTGTTACCAATCAGAGTTGTGCTTCCAGCGCATGGTCAGCACTGGTGGGTATATAATGAGTGAGCTTCGGACAATAAACAGCAATGCGTGGATTACATTAGTCCGTGTACGCGTTGTCCATTGATCTCCCGCCGCAATTTGAGGACTGGGCACATATGCATTTCTGCCCTGTTATCTGTTCACATGCTGTGGAAGTTTTCATCACAACCTCACTTTAAAGTTTTTTTGTCTGTTAAGACAGTATGCAAACTACTCCATAAACTGTGTGTCTCATAAAAATGTAGCTGTGAAAATTTGTTTCAGAAACACCCTTTTGGGGTTTGTGAACACTGGCTGGGAACATTTGCTGAAAATTGCTGAAATCAGTGTTGGGGGAGAGAGGAGAAACATGTAACTTATTTAATGTTTACATAGTTATGGTAGATAATTTTGCAACATTGAAAATGATAGAGAAATGTTTAGAATAGCCTTTCTGCAATCCAGTACTAGCCTGTACAGTATGTCTTCTCTAGTGCTTCACCTTGAATGAGAGTATATTGTTATAGAAGACGTTTTTCCCTCTGGCTTCCTTTGCTTCAGAAAATACATTTTCAGCACAGAATATCTTTTGGGTTAATAGTGTTTATACTTGATGCCATTGCATTCTAGTGCACTATAATGGATTTCTTTCTTGAGGAGAGTCCCTAGCTACGCCATAATCAATAATAGGTCAAATAAATAGCATTTACTTTGTAGAAGTCTATACCACTTCAAGTTCACGAGCTCTCAAAACAGAATTCCTTGTGCAGGCATATGCAAAGGGATTTAGGTTTAACCTAGTAGAAGATACAATCAAAAACTGCAAAGTTGCTCTGGATGAAGTGCATCTCTCCCAATACTGATGAATGTCTAATGCAAAATTTGGTCCAGTTACTTTTTAAACTTTCAGAAAAAAACCATCCTTTTAAATCAAGTTGCAAAAGAAGGAGTGTAATCAGAAAAATTATCTCCAGTGCTAACAGATGCTTTGTGTGTTCCCAAATGTCTTTAGTGTGACATTTGCTAACAGTGATGTACAAACAAATGTGAACAATTTTCTGTTTGTGATGTATTTTTTAAAATAGTCTTTCAGTATTTGCTGTTCATGTCACATAGATTATAAGACTGTTATTTTTGTGACATAAGGCACAGGCCCTTAGAGTAGTACACCTAAGACTGGAAAAATCAACAATTCAGGAGTTCAGGCATGCTTTTTTCTTTTTGTTTAAAATACATGTAAAACATATTGGCAAGTAATTATTATCAATTTGTTTCATGTCATCATGAAAGCTTAAGATGTATCAGAAATAGAGAGGATTTGCCATGAAGAACAAGGAACCACAATTTCTACCTCTATTTCATCCACTCTGGCTATAAAAAGCAGTGTCTTTGGCTTTCCAAGATGGCCTCTGTGTGTATGTACACCTATCATAATACGCTTGGTTTTTATCTAGGCTTCAGGCACACTACAATTTAAGTGGTTCATAATAACAGTAAATCATAAAACCCCCTTTATACTACAACAAATATGTCAAACATTTCTAATTAGCTGAAACCATCTGAAAATTCAGAGTCTAGTGAGGAACATTTTACATTGTACATTTCAGATTTTTTTGTAAGGCATTATCATGATCTAACATAGACTCATGCTCTAATGGTTTGGAGCTTTAGCAGTGCAAGATTCCTGGGTCATTTTTTTTGGCTGTGCTATGAAAAGCCTTTATAAATATTAGAAGATTTTTCAAATGTAAACAATTTGGTTGCCCACAGTTTTTCAGTCTGTATAACTCAGTGATCATAGAATCATAGAATTGTAGAATGGTCTGAATTGGAAGGGACCTTCAAGATCATCTAGTTTCAACCTTACTGCTGTGGGCAGGGACACCTCTCACGAGATCAGGTTGTACAAGGCCCCTAGTGGCTGACAGAAGTGAAACTAGGGCTCTTTATTTTTTCTTCTTAAACTTGCAATTAGAACAAAATTGTACTTAGGTCTTGAAAAGTATACATATTTGAAGAAATGTGGAGTTTCAAATCCATCTAACCCAGAGCTTCTTATATTGGGTCTACAAGTGATACACTGTCATACCTAAAGTTCCAACTTACACTAGGGCATTGAGTTAGGATCACCAAGTACACCAGGATGTTTTCTGGTAATTTCAGATCCGTGTAGGCTGACCTAAATCTCAGTCCTGTGTGCTTTCAGTTATATAGCACACAGCACAGTTGGATGTCTTTGTTGCTGAGTTCCTCAGGGAATGTGTTGAACTCCTAACATTCTTGCCTGCTAAGTATTAGACAGCACTGGGAGGATTACGTGAAGGGAAGTAAGGTATGTGCTTCCCACAGCAAGAACTCATATCACCTAGCATGTTTGAGGCACTGGATATAGGTACTGTTCAAGAGATGTGTTAGACAGGCCTAACCCCCACTACAGTACAAGAGATTTGGCAGGTCTGTACATGTACTATTTCCTCAATTGAGAGAAGTAATGTCAGTGTAATAACCGACCTGTGCAATTCTGACCTGTGTTGCTGGGACTAAATACTAGTTTTGCTATCAACTGTAGTTACTCTAGGATTAGATCATAAATAGAACATAAATCAGTCTATCATTTTCTCTGAAATGTATTCCATGTTTGTGCACCCACCTATATATATGTATGTACGTATGTATGCATGTATCTTGTGCTTGAAATGTATTATTGAAATCAAACATATGCTTCTCATTTACCTGAAGTGTCCCTCTGCTATTGAAGAACTTGCAAAAGGTTACTTTATGGTCACTTTCTATCTGTTCTCAGTTTATTTCTTCTTGTGGCTATTTTTTTTACAGATGTCATAAAAGTACAGTTTCTAGACTATTCTAAGCTGCTGCTCTCCTCCAGTTGGCTTGGTGGCCCCAAGTATCACCATAAATGTTTGGATTTCTGTCTGGACCAACTGAACATCAGTTAGAATTGTCATGAACCCAGCTGGGATCATGGCATCTAATTTGAGAACAGTTAAGATGAACAGGTGAGCAGAAGTTGTTCCCATCCTGGAAAAAGGAGTGCCAGACACTCAAGGCTAGGTATGTATACTGCAGTCCAGCAATATGCAGCTTTTAGTAGGAAGGGAATGCAACAATTGCTAACAGTTTTTTGTTTTGTGCCTCTTTTATGTTTTACCTTCTTGTCATATTTTATTGGTGGTGTGTATCATGATGTTAATTTGATTTTATTGTGGCCACTTCTGGCAGTCTTGAAACTAACTAGAAGAATATAAAAGTAATATCATAAGGAGTAAAAATCTAGGATTAGTCTTTATGGGAATCACTGGGCATGTGTTAGTTTTCCTCTCAGTGATTTCCTAGGTCCATGAAACTAATTATATTGGGTTTGGTGTGATAATGTACTGCTATTCCACTGCTACCGTGTCTCTGGATGTATCCAAAGAGAATGGATTAGCTCTGATAGTTCTATTCCATTATATTGCATACCAGATAATCTGCCATATAAAGTATTAATATCTATACAAATGGGTCCAAATTTTTCCCCATTTCTGACTGCTGTCCACTGCAAAACTGAGAAAAGCAGACATTAAAAGCAGTCAATATAGGGTTATTTGTGGAGACTGTACACATGAAAGTAATTTCATCTCTCTGGTTGTCTAGGGTTAGGAGTCTTGTTATCAAGCAAACCCCCCAGAATCAATAAAGAGAAAATAGCTACTTCTAATGCATGATTTTTCCTATCTCAGGAAAGGCAGTAAAAACATGTGGTGTAAATTACTACCTGGAGGCACCTGTTTCTGCCTGTCAATTACAGAGAGAGCCTAGATATATAGCCAGATACATTAATTTAAGGACATGAAGTTGAATGAAGAAAATCACATTCTCTGTGTAGATGGCTTTTTACAGTACTCATTCCCCACAGGTCATGGTGGTGAGTCTTGCAGCTGTCACAGCTCCAAAAGGCTAATGGCAAAATACATTTAGAGAAAAAGCTTCAAATGAAGTCATCCTATGGCTTCTAATAATGATGTTCCAAATGCAGCCTCTGGCTCAGCAAGATAATAAATTGTAGGTTGCCAGAGGATAGGAGAGTGTCTCATAACTTAACCACTTAAACACTATGTGTTTTTAATTGATATCTCTATTTACACCCCACACCTCCAAAATGAGTAAAATTTCTAAATCCATTCATATAACCCAGCCCTAATAATGCTATAGAAAAGGATACTATGGACCAAGTCCTGAAATCTCTGCTAATTTCTTGCAAGCATCTGAATATTTATTGCCATGGATCTTTTGTAGACATTTGTATTTCCTTGCAAGTATAGTATAAAAATATCGCTATTTTGATTGCTCAATGCTTTAAATCTCCTTTGGGTGTGGATAAGTTAAAACTACAAAAAGCAGTTGTCATTTGATAGCTAGGGGAAAATCTCAGTCATGGCAAGAATGAAGAATACGTTTCAACACAGCACTGTAGGACTAAAAAGTAGGAAAAGAAAGTATTTTAGTGAGGGCAGAAGAGAAGTCATAGAGGCAGAATTAGTAGATAGTACTTGAGTCCTGGATCATCATGTGAGCTAAAGCTAAATAAAAAATATTTCCTACAGTGGTGACAGATGTTTATCCATTTCAGAATATTTATACTTGCTCTGAATTATAACAAAGCCTCACTGGAGCGGTGGGAATCCTGTCCACCAAGTGAGTGAAGTATGAGATTGAACAAGGACTGGATGCTTGAAAGACAGGCTCACAGGACCCTGAGGAAAATGGGTCGAATCCATTGGTGTCTGTAAGCAGCTTTAGAGTCCAGAATTATTCTTCTTTATGAACTAGGGGCAGCACCTTTATTTGTGGACAGCAGTGCTCTAGAATATAAGGGCACCCTTATTGAGTATAGATCAATTTTATACTGCAGTGCAGTTATTTGAGCAATAATAATTGAAGTGAGAAATACTTTCCTGAGATAAATAACATGCTAGGTGTGGCAGGTGACTCAAGTCATAGGTGGTGGACATTAGCCTTACCAGATCATTACTCTTCTAGATATGCCATGTACTTCAGT
>VYZX01015821.1:13592-26652 GCA_013401335.1 Brachypteracias leptosomus
GAGTGGAGTTATTTGAGAAAGAATAATTGAAGTGAGAAATACTTTCCTGAGATAAATAACATGCTAGGTGTGGCAGGTGACTCAAGTCATAGGTGGTGGACATTAGCCTTACCAGATCATTACTCTTCTAGATATGCCATGTACTTCAGTTATCATTGCTTTTAGGAGTAGAATATGGAAATAAACATGCACTGGAGCCACATTCATCATTAGTGGATATGAGTATATTTGAGCTTGTTGACTATGTAAATGTATGCCTACATTGAAATAATGGCTATCACGATGAAGAGAATGTGTTTTGATTGCCAATTCAGTAGTTTTCTGTATGTATTATGACCTAAGAATGACTCAGTTCAGAATGTCTGAACTGTCTCCCAGTGTGTTACTCAATGAGTGCATTTTGATCTATATTGCTCACTATTCTGATACGAATTTTTAAGAATTCAAGCTTTTTAAACACACTAGTATTTGTTCTACTTGCTTTACATATACTTCTTACCTTTAATTTTGTCTCTGCTTCTGGTTTTAGAGTAGTGCAGGAGTGAAGAGGGGAGACAAATGAAAGCTAGTAAATTAAAAAGGGATGCTGCCTTTAACACTTGATGCTATTACATACAAACATATTTCAGCAATTAATTTCTTTTTCTAGTACAAGTTGTTAAATAATCAAACGTCTTTACTCCAACTTTCCTAAATTTATATTTTGATGTATTAGAGATGGCCTTGCACAAAAGCCCCAGGAAAGAACTGGATATGCACACAGGAAAACGGAACCAAGATCTGGATTCAAAGTCCAAATAATACTTATTTTATAGCCAAACCACTATTGTGAGCTGAAACAGATTTCCCTTTGGAATGTTTAAAACAAAAATTGGCTGTACAGGTCTCATGTCTTACAACAATAACAGCAAAATGTTTTGAAAACTAAACAGTAATGCACAGAAAATTAAAAATATCAACAGTTTAAATCTGTTTTTCTCATGCATACTGTAAATTTGAGTTATGCCACCTAGACTTAAAATTTCCTTTAGAATTTTCACTTTCATCTGAGCAGCAGGAATTTCTGTTGTCGACCCTTTCATGTGCACAGGTAGATATTTGAAAAGACATTAACTTTCATCAAACTGAGGATGAAATTGTCCTGCCATTGCTGTCACATGACAAATAGTTGCTCTGTAAAGATCACCTACTTCCAAAAGATATAAAATGTCTTATGGAATAAAAGAGATGACTATGACTGTTATTCTTCCTGAGGGAAAGCTGGGTATATATGTGTGTGTATGTATGTATGCAAAATCAAAGAATCATTTTGGTTGGAAGAGATCATCAACTCCAACCTTTAACCCAACACTGTCAGGTCACCACTAAACCATGTCCCTCAGCATCACATCTACACATTTTTTTAAATCCCTTCACGGACGGTGACTCCACCACTTCCCTAGAAAGCCTGTTTCAGTGCTTGACAACCCTTTTGGTGAAAAAGTTTTTCTTAACATCCAATCTAAAACTCCCTCAGCACAACTTGAGGCTTTTTTCTCTTGTCCTGTTGCTTGTTATTTGGAGAACAGACCAACCCCTTACCTTGCGACAGCCTTCTATCAGGTGGTTGTAGAGAGTAATAAGATCTCTCCTGAGCCTCCTTTTCTTCAGGATAAACAACCTCAGTTCCCTCAGCCGCTCCTCATAATGTGTATAAAAGACAAAGAAAGCAACATGATAAAATACAGACAATGTGCTAGACATAAGTCATTTGCAACCTAACCTTATAGAAGCTGACAGGTACTGTTTTATGAGGTTTACTTAGCCTATCTAGAGACCTGGCAGCTCCAGAAAAGTAAATATTTGATTTAGAATACTATTCATTCCTCAATCTTATTTATACCATCAATAGGACAAATCTATTTGATTTGCTCTGGCTAAAAATATTACTGGAAAAAAAAGATCTTTATGACATTCGGGATTATCTACTTCTGTTTGTACTCTATATTTTATATTGCCTGGATCATTTTTTGCAGCTATGATCGTAACATCATAGACATTTCATTACAATGACTCTCACCTGAGGGATAGGTAGCAAATCACTAAGAGAATGCTGATGTTTTTATTAATAAAAACATGAATAAAGAGTAAAAGATATCTCATATATAAATGCAATATCTGCAGAAGTGTTTCTAAAAGAAAACTTTATAGAGGTTTGTATGGTGGTTCTGTGAACCTTTGAGGATAAGTAGTTGTAAGGAACTAGACAGTAAATACAAAAACTACGTGGACTTAAAAAGTGTTATAGACTGTTCTCAAATAACAAAGTGTCACCTGGTGTCCTTTTATTAAGAAATATAATATAAAGAGCATACTTTCCCCCCTAAGCAGTTTTTAGAAATAAAAGAGGTTGTATTCAGAAAAGATTTGAAGCAACTTCTGGGAATACAAATTTTAAAGAAGGCAAAATGTGGAAGCTAGGGTAATGTTAGGAAATAAAGAAAATACTCAACAGTCCTCATCTGCCTTAATCTGAAATCTGGTTGTGTTTTTTTAAAGCAGTTCCCATTGTTAAAGTATATTCAGGTCTAGTTTTATCTCACTCTGGTTCTCAAAATTTTGTGTTTTGAGATCCAGATGTTCTGATTGTGTCTTGCATGTCCCTTCATTTAAAATTTTTTCAAAACTCAGAGGACTTCCTGACTTAGCTTGCCCAGTGTTGAGTGCCCTTAATACTCTATTTGAGGATTGAGGAGCAGCACCATTTGCTAACTGGTACTAAGAGCCACATCTTTTATTTAACAAAATTTCTGGTCACTAGAAGCTCTCCAGGAAGTGACAGATGGTTGAACCTATGCATACATTTCCACCATGCTTCTTCCTCAAGGCTGTGTAGAGAGTAAATGGCTGCAACAAGTTTGTTGTTAACGTTGATTAGTTTTTCCTGTTGTACTTCTGATTTGTAGATGTCTACGTAATACCACCAGCGCATCTTTTTGGCCTGTTGTATTAGCATTCTTCACAAGGAAAACTACTGACACATGGTAACTTTTCCAGCATTCAGTACAAGGATTAAGTGTCTGTGGAAAATGACCCTCATGTAAATTCTCTAGGCACATTGGAAGGGCAAGTCAGGTTATCTTTACTGCTATTTACTGTTATATCCTCTCCTGACTTTTGTCATCAAGACTTTACTTGGTTCCTTTCTAAAGCTCCAAATTCACTCCGTTCTTAAGAAGGGTGCTTGTTTTGGGTACAGAGCCTGTATTTTGCTTTATCATTTGAATTCCTGGTTTAAGAAATGTATGTTGTATGTGACTACAGTTTTAGAATACAATTTCTGTAGCATTAAACAGTATAGTGATGAGACTTGTTTTTTAAGATTCTATTTGTAGGTTAGTATAATCTAACATAAGCTGAAAGCAGTATTTATCGACTGGATGACTAAGGAATTTTACCTCCATCTGCACTTTATACCTTGTAGATGCTGGGCTTTAGAAATGGTATGAACAAACAGCAAACTGAGAGTGAGCTTTCCATTATTCGTTTATATTATTGCTGAAAAGCCTGCATCTACACTATATAAAGCACAGGGGAAGACAAAATTCCTGGTTTATTTAGTACACTGTTAAACAAACAGGCAAAATGTTACACTGTCCTGAATGACCAAGCATAGTAGCATTAAAGCAGATGAATTCAACTGCTAACATGGGTGCATTGCTGAGATGCTTGTTGGATGTCACTGTGAAGGTACTTAAACTGTACAATCTTTCTGCATTGTGAAAGCAAGTTTCTATTATGCATTCTGTCCTATCTTTGTGCATATTGCTCACTGATATCAATAAGACATCTGCCTGCAGAACTGGGGCAGAATATGCAATAAAGATCCACACTGCCAATGTTACTAGCTATCAGGTGCTTGCAGTTTGATATTCGTGGATCCACTTCTTTCTGTTCTGCATCCTCAAGAAAATACCCTAAGAATTTAGTGAATCAGCTCTGCCATTTGCTGATTGAGCATAGTAAGTATATTGTGCCTCCATATGTCTCTGTCGGAATACATCACTGGAAGCTGTAAGGTGATCCTTTTTCTCTGAAAGTTGTAGTGGAAAAGCAAAGAACTCTTAGTCTCAGAATCTGTTTCTACCATAATTTCTACAAGAAACTTTCTAGTCATAACTGGGACAAGTGGGATATTTTACACTGTAAGTTGCCTACCCATTTCTCTGACTGTTTCTCTAAGATTTTTGAGATTTTCTTGTGACAATTTAGGGGGAGAATACTTAAGCTGGAATTCTGAATTTATAATTTGGAAAATACTACTACTGTTTGAAGTTACTGACTTCAGTACACACTGAAAGGGCTCAATACATTAGCACATCTCAGATGTGGGGCTTATCCTTTCTGTGGCATATTTAAATTTCTGGAGTTCTTTTTTCTTCCATTTTGCCAGTAAGAAGGAAAAAACTAATGAGATCTTTTTTTTGGTCTTTTATTTCTAAGTTTTAAGTATATGTGTTCTTTTCCTACTGAAATATCCTTGCCAAAAACTGCAATTTTTTTTCCAGTCTGGAAAACAAATTATGGACATAAGCTATGACCAAACTGATGCATTATTGATTGCGTGTTTTCCATATATGGTACAAAACTGTACATGTACGTACTTTCTAGATGTATGCTTATGAAGCTTCATCAATTTCAGTGCTCATATAGATAAGGCTGCTTTTCCTTAGGAAACAGTGTAAACCAAGAAGGACTTAGTTTCATCACCAGGAATTATGACCTACACTCAGTTGCTTGCTCTATAATGCTACAGAAGATAAACTTTTACTTTTATTCAAACTATTTTCAAATTAGTTAGTTTCCTATGGATTTTGCTGTATGAGAGGTTTAAAAGTCATTGTACCTACAGGGACTGAAAGTGAGTGACACAGGCTCATGTAAGTTTCCTGCATGAATAGTGTCTTTAGGTCAACAAGTCATGGCATTTTAAGAACTACAGAGTTAGCTATCTCTCTGCTACAATGACATTTTTATGATATGTATGATCAACAATGCTTGGTCAGAGGTTTGTGCTCTGGTATACCATGTGAGACTGGTATTCTCCTGTAGAGGCTCATGCCTTGTGCTTTGTTTTGGAGCCTATTTTTAAAATGTCTTCTTGAACCCTTCTACATTAATGTAAAACTGAAAGTTCATCTGGAGCAAAAGTTTAGGTTTAGAGTCTGTTTTAGGTTATCTATGATAGAGATATAAAAACCGTGAAACAAATGCTGCTGTAGTGAGAGCATTTCCATCTATCTCATTCATATAACTCACAATATTATAACAGTATCTCAGTATCTTCAGCTAATGAAGTCTTTCAAAGTAACTTGAATAGTAAATAATCTGTAGTTATATTTAAGTCTCAACATTCATATATGCAAATGGTAGGCAGATCTCACTGTTGCAAAATTTGTTAAGCTTTACTTCTGCTGTGGGAAAAAAAAGCCATCAAGATTTAGAAAATAAGCAGGAAAGTATACAGGATCAGTAAATGGTCTTTGCGATCATGGCAGGTCTTGCTAATTACAGCTATCAGTAATAGTTGCTTCAGAAATCAGTGGCTAATAATTGTGGGTTTCTAGGGCATTGTAATGAAAAATGGCTGGGAAATTGAAGAAAATATCCAAAATGTACATGGTAAGTGTATATTCCACTAATAAATTAAAAAGAAATCTAAGACATAGACACTGTGGAGAAGGGAAGAGGTATGAAAAGGAAGCTACATGAAAGGAAGTGAGAAATCCTTTAAAATGTTTATATAGTATTGGATGTGTGAAATAATGAAATGCCACTTACATAAAAACATGATTTTTAAAATCAGGAACTGTGTTCAGACAGAATGATGGCACTTTTCAGGTGACTTTGAATATATGGTGTCCTTGAACAGTGTTTGAATTGTGCAGTGATTGACAAGCTCTTGTACAACCTCTCAAAGGAAAAGGTCTTTTTAAGTGTCATTTCTGCTTCTGATATAGCTAATCTCGTACATCATCTGATGGCAACCTGTTCTGACCTAGAACTCTCTGAATGCAATTTAAAGTTCAGTGTGCCCTGAAACCTCAATTAAGCTAGAAATAGTATACATGAGCATGTTGTTGTGAAAGCTATGGAAATTTCAGATAACCCTTACAAAGCAAGTGTTTAATTATCCAACCCTTGCCTATTTCCCTGATCATATAACAAACATGTACACTGGTTACCTATCAGCTTGGTCTAGGGTGCCCAGGAGCTTCTTTTGAGTCACTGATCACTTTCTGTTCCTGTTTTCTCTGCTGGTAGAAATGAGGCTTTGTAATTTTAGTAGATTTTAAGGCTTTAAATTTTCATCTAATTGTTACATCTAAAATGAGCTGACAGCTTGTCTCCGTTTAGGGTTCAGGGCAACCCCCACGGAGCAGAATTAGTTTCACCCCTCTTCCCCCTCCCCTCTTCCCTCCCAGGGGAGGAAGAAAGGCCTCACACAAAGTTGGAAAATTAAGATCACAACTTTTAACAGGGACTAACAAAAGAGATATCAGAGGAAGGGAAATATACAGAAGTAACAAGGGAAGGTATATATACAAATACATACAACACTGATCCTCGGATGCCACTGGATTTCTCCCGAGCCACGTGGAGTTGGAGCAGCCACAGAGCCGTCCGGAGCCAGCAGCAATCCCAGAGAGGAGGGGGCAAGCAGAACTTCCTGTGTCCTTTTATAGAGTGTGGCAGGAAGGGGAGTGGAATAGCCGCTCCACCTGTCCCTCCTCTTCCCCAAACCTTAAACCACAACACAGCTGATCTTGGAACAGGACTGACAAAGGCTATGCAATCAATGAGCACCAGTCTTTGTGCTACCTAGGGGGGAAGATGTACAGTGTATTAGTGGAAAAGAACCAAATCCATAATAAAAATGTATAATATATTTGGGAGAAACATGGTTATCTGCAGTATTATTCAGGTGTCCTAATCCTGTCAAGTTTCTTTCCTCACTCTCACTGTTGTGAGTGAACCACTCACTTTTCCTCTGCTGCCTTGAGCAATACTCTTACAGTGCTCTCTTCTTCATGTATAAACAGTTTACACCACAGAGATTTTACTTGCATAGGAAAGATGTTTAAACTTGTAATCTTTTTTTTATTCTTTTGACATTCCAGGAAAAACTCTGATACAGCATGATCTATAAGCAATGCCAGGGAGGGAACTGGCATATGTTAGCACAGTAGAAGTATTTTTTTTTCATTTGGAGGATGATAGTAAAAAAAGCATCCACACTTAGTCCAGACTAAGCCTTAGATAGCTTAGTATGCAAAGCTTTAGGTGAAAGGATGAAAATAAAATCAGAGGACTGGTGATTCTGCACTGATTTTCCATTTCTCTGTGCTTTTCATGGTCAATGGCACAAGTGCAAACTGGACTTAAAATTCTGTACCTCATAGTAACAAAATATAACATCTCATTTTGTACATATAGAAATGACTCTGCAAGGCACAGTTAATCAAAGTATAATACATTTTAATTTACAATGTTTGGTTTTGGTGAAAATTCTTTCCTTACATTTTTCTACAGTCAATGAGCATTTTGTCTCTAGCACTTGTGGAAATTTCATCCCTAGGAAAGCACATCTATTTCATGAAATGTCCATGAGATGGTACTGAAGTATGTACATTAGCCTGACCAGCATCACAGATGCTGAAGAAGGCATAGAATAAGAGTGAAATATTTGACAAAGATCCACTGTAGAGATCTAGATCTTAAATGGAAAAGGATTTTGCTTACAGGAAAATGTCTGTGGGTTTCACTGTCAGAGGTCTTTGTTCTAGCATCCTGTCCTGCTCACTTCTTACAGCCTCAGGAGTGAATCCTTCATACTGACTTGCTGCTTCTGCTTTTATTCAGGTTTAGTTTTCTTCAGTATTTTTTAAGCTTGAAAAAACTTACTTTGCATAGTAGATTTCAGTAAGCATAAAATAGGAAAAAGGCTTTCTCGGACAAAATAAAGAAGGAATAATTATAGAGACAGTGTTTCAATTAATGCTATGAAAGTTAGTTTTTTCCTTTTTAGGAAGTCATTAATAATGTGCCCCAAGTGACATAAAAGTATACATTTCCAGGGGTTAGTTCAGAAAAGCCATCAGAAGACTAAGAGAGTGGTGATATCCTCCCAGCAGTATCCATCCCATTAAGCTTAGCAATGGTGGCCAGCTGAGCACCTCTCTTACACAGTTCAGGTCCCTGAAGCCAATATGAAGTGGATACATGTGACTGCTACCAGGGGAGGTGAAGAACCAGGTACTGATGCCAGGGTGAGGAATAGCACTGACCAGCCTGAAGGGATAGGGAAATTAAGACCAGTGGTACCCAAATCCCAATCCTCTTTCCCCTGTTGCTGCAAAGTTGGAGTCACTCTGAATTATGATATCACTGCCAAAAGAAGAGTCTTCCCAGTGGATTCACATTGTGGTTCATATTCATTTTTAATTTATAACAGTATATATGCAGATATCCAATGATTTACATTATCCCTGGAGGTGTTCAAGGCCAGGTTGGATGGGGCTTTGAATAACCTGGTCTAGTTGAGAGTTGTCCCTGCCCATGGCAGGGAGGCTGGACTAGATGATCTCTAGGGTCCCTTCCAACCTAAGCTATTCTACGATTCTATGATCAACTGTATAGTTGCACACACATATTTTTGGAACTCTGTCCTGTCATTCTCATTTGAGAAAGTCTTTAAAAAAGCAAAGAATTATTGATGAACTTGGCTAATCTTCAGATGATTTACTTAGACTACCAGTCTTCTGATTTGTCAAAAGTACAATAACTGAAGATATTAATTCTAAAATAACATGCAAGGAAGAACTTGTATGCAAATTTTAAGGAAAGCTGGGCTATAAGGCAAAACCAACCATAATGAATATTGGATTTGTGTTTCACTTTAATTTGCAATCTCTGCTCGCCTGGTCTGAACTCAGAGGCTATTCATGGAAGCTGACATGATATATATTTAATGCTTGTTTGCTGCCAAATCAAGATGAAGACTTGGAAGCAACAAAAAGAATAGTCAACTGGATATGCTTGGGAGATGTTCAATTTGTATAAAAACAAATGTAGTGTGAGTGTAGACCTGGGCCTCACATTTCTTGATTTCAATCTTACTGTCACATATAAGTTATTACTTTGCATTTTTTAATGAAATATTTTCTCTGAAAAACATGGAAATGATACCCAAATATAGTGGAATTTAAAAGAACAGAGTACTCAGGGGGTTTTATGCATAACACAGCAACTGCTTGCATAAAGCAAGTGTTAGCATTCAAAACTTTCAAGAAAATGAATCTTAACTTTCTTGTATTTTTCTCAAACGACCATTTTGAAAGTACTTCTAGCAATTGCCAGGCTAAGTCTTTTTTTTAGAAAGCATATTTTTAATTCCTTGGGTAGGTGAAGAATATTTACCAGACTACCTTAGATACAAAATTAACCAATCATGAGTCAGTGCTTAACATTTCAAATTATTGTATGATACTCTTAGTAAAAGGGTAGCTGGAGTGGCTAAGAGCTAAGGGTAGCTGTGTTGGTGACTACGGTCATTTTTATTTCCTCCAACTTCTTTCTTTGTCATGCTGACAATGTGAGTCATTGCTGTGCTGATGCTAACTCCTGTGATACTGCTCCTGTGTGTTATTTAAAGCATCTTTACTTTCAAGCATTCTGACTTAGTATCTGTGAACACAACAGTTATGCGTCTACTAAAAATTCAAGTACATGCCCATTAATTTTAAGGCTATTTTTGTCTTCTGAGATTTCTTACATCATAACTCCTGAACTCCTGAAGAGTTGCAGTGAACAAGGGAGAAAGTTTGATTGATGTATTTCACCATCAGAATCACAGAAATTTATGTACTAATTAAGTAACATGAGAATAAACACTTTGTCTAGTTAAGGGAGGAGTCGTTACTATTTAGGTATTTCTGTGACATTTACTAGTATGTGTTTTATTTAGGCTGAGAAATGGGAGAACCCCTCTTAGTTCTTTGAAAGAGCCATGAATAGGAATTCATCTACTGAAAAACCTGGCAGGTTTATATGATCACGAATAATGATGATCCTGTCATGGACAGGAGCAGCAGCACTTCTGCCACAAAACCTTCTGTCTCTCCATTAGTTATCATTATATTTACATTCATTTACAAATGAGACACTTTCTTGGCAACATGTCAAATAAATGATTGTTTTAATATCTTACTTTTTAATTGAAGAGCTTTATTGAAGATTATACTGAGTGTCACAGAATTGTCTCAATGGCCTTATAGGCAAATCTGCTGGGTCAGTGTGGCTAGTAGAAATAATAACTCTTTCTTTTGGATTAAAAGACATGTTCTGCTGTTACTCACAGTGTAAAATTAGGAATGATTCTGCTGTGAATTCTTTGAGCCTCCCTTCAGTAAAATGTTGGATATTGTCTTCTTTTGTAAGCCAATGTGGTTCTGAGTGTTTTCCTGCTGGCCCACTTTCTTTAATACTGCTTGGAAACTGGTACCAAATGTGTGCATCTAGACCTTGAGATTCTTATGGGAGAAGACAGCAGATCAAATCTGCTTGTCTTGCACAGTTTTTACTACAGGTACCACTTCTTTAAAAGTAGCCATTAATTCAGGGCTGACGAAAACTGTTGTCTTGATTCTGCTGGTCAGTCACTATCACCATGCATATCACCATATCACTGTGCACCAAAAAAGATCAGAGATATGGAACAAGAAATGTCCGTGTGACCAGCCATACTAACTCATACTGTTGAGTCAGTCCCCTGGTATCTTGTCTCAGGGTGACATGTGAGCTAATAAATCTAGCTGTTCTACATCAACACAGCTAGGAAAAGCAATCATGATAACACAGATTTATCATACATCATGTACCTCATTCACTAAAACTGCAACTCTTACTGAGAGAACAGTGAATTACTCTACATACTAAGTACATGTCCTGGCTATGTCATATATCTGCCTTGTCTCCACTGCTTCCCAGTTGTGAGTAAGGAGAATCTGATCTAGGTTGTATGAGAAAGTTCAGAGGAAAGACATTACTGAAAAAGGAACAGTCACCTATAGCTTCCATATTTTTGTGGTGTAGCAACTTACGACTGAAAATCAAGGTAGAGTTTAGCTGATCAACTTGATGGATTTGCTATTACTAAGTCATGCTGTGTAATTACTGAAAAGTTCTCACAGTTTGCTGCAGCACAACCAGCAGATTTTCTTTTTGAGACATTATTTCAAGTAGGTGAAAAAATATAACCAATCAGCCTTGTGATTGCAGAAAGCCCTCTATTGTAAACAAGTCACAAAGAGCCTCCTACTACAGTTACATAGAGAAAGACGTGAGAATGATTAGACATAGGAAAGGTCTCCCACTGTTCCTGAATATATATCTTGCAATTCAGAGATGCATGACTAGTAAATGGTGCTGCTCCCAGTTCATGCCACCTCTCAAAGCAAATCCATTTCTGTCCATCGACTTTGAGCTGGAAGTAGGTAACAACTTAATTGAACTCTCCTCAAAAAACCAGGAAACTTAACTGTGATCTTTGTGGCAGGAATGTATGCACAATAACTGTCTACTTTTCTGTCCTTACCACCCTGCTTCTGTCAGTGGGAGTGCTGGGTGTTCCAGCCAAGAAACCACTGTTTCTCAAACCTCCCATTCATTCATAATTGGATGTACTGAGAAACTGCCACTCATCCTTGGCAGAAAAATAATGAAGCCAATCATCAGCACAATATGCCTGAGATTAGCTGAACAACTGGTGCTTCTGAATGGCTGGTGGTATAGCTGCTGCAGGCACCCCAGTCTGCCTTTTGTGTGTGTTCTGCCGGACAAGGTATGAGTTCAAGGGCCAGATGCAAAAAGAAAGATGGGGGAAGCAGAACTATCTGGTGAAACAAGCAAGTTCACTTTTGCAGTGCTTGAAAAAATACTGTTAAGAAACAGCATAATTAGAAAGTATGTGTGAAATAGAAGAACTGCAGTGCAGTTTGCAAACTGTTCATCAAAGACATCCTCTTCAGAAGATGGGTAAGTGTGGGGGACCTCAGCTGGACTGAGGCCCCTGGAGAGGGTAACTTTGACCTTGAGAAGATTCCAGCCTACCCTTGAAAGAATAAACAAGAACAAGAATAACTCCGAGATAAACAAGTTTGAGGAGGTGTTGACCAAACACTGAGGCGCACATGTCCTTGTGGCAGAAGAACTGAGTTGTGATGAACTGTGCAAATATTGCCCAATGACAAAGAATAATAACAACTTTGGACCAATGGGGAAAAGACACATCTGAGGAAAACAAGGAGAAAAGAAAGTATAAATGTACTGAGAAGGAGAACAATAAAGGCTTCTGCTTTTGCTTGCTTGCTTTTACTAAGATTTGTTGTCTTGTCCCTTTGTCCGTCCCGACTGCGACAATTAGTGACCCCAACGTTTACTATGGGATAATTTACGAGATAGTCCACGAACTGTGGAGGGCTGTAGGGTGACGTGCAGCCGACTGTGGAGAGCTGTAGGTTGAGGTGCAGCGGGGATGGAGCCTGGTGAAGCTGAAAGCAGCTCTGGGAGCTGCCTGGTCCGGACCTGAATTCTGAATTCTGACACCTAATAAGGTGAGCCACCGGGAACAGAAATAAAATGGGGCAAAATATAATGAAGGAAGAGACTATTGTATTGTCTACTTGGAAAGCCCTATTACAACAAATGCTCCTATGGAGCAAGAGACAAGGATTTGAAGCCTTGCCCACTGTTGTGTTTAGTGTATCGGTGTGGGAGGATGTTGGAAAAAAATTATGGGATGAAATATCTAAAGACGCTGCTGATTTGGCTACAACGTGGCGCTTGCTGAGCAAAACCCTAAAGGCTTTGAAAGATGAGCGTGCTGCGGTAGATGGAAAAGACTCTGAAAGAGACCCAGAAATGTCAAAAGTAACAGAAACAATGAAAACATTGCAAATTCCTGATGAANAATGATCCAGATCATTCTATCCACTCTATTCTTCAGCAGTCTTTCGCCAGG
>VYZX01015822.1:1853-28752 GCA_013401335.1 Brachypteracias leptosomus
AGAGATAAGGTAAGAATACTTATTGTGGGGCTTTTTGCAAAAGACTTATTATTGTAAAGAACAGCCCTTTAAAACCATGTTAGTATTTGGTCTTTGACCATGAAAAATGCCAGATCCTCAAATAGTTCCAGGTACATTTTACTTCCAGTCTTGTTTTGGTTACTATTATTCATTCAGACTGAGTTCTCCATGTCTACAGATGCACCAGAGAATACTGCAGTTGCAACATCAGTTATGGCAAGACTTAACAGAATTTATAGATATCCATGAGACAGCTGTGTTAAAGATAGGTGACTGATGCACTGTATCCTTAAGGGTAATCCTTAAGCTAAGAGGAAGCAGGCACCAAATTACAGAGGCGCAAGATTGGGATTAATATTTTATCTCTGAAAGAAGATACTAACACACAGCTGTTAAGTACCCCGAATTCTATGTAAGAAACATTTTACCAGTTGAAAAATTAGAGACTTTTTATTTTTTTTAAATCATCATCTTTTCTATTTGTACTTTCAGAATAACTTGTTTGTTTTCTTGTCACCAGGATGAGCTCTAAGTGGTACTGGAGGTAGATACAATTCAAAATATTCTGAAGCTGTGAATATAGAAGACACCAGGAAGAAAATATAAGGCTGATTCACAACAGGACAAAAGGGATGAAATCTATTTTGAGTTCATGGGCATATGTGNGCATAGTTTTAAAAACTATCAGCTAAGAGTGGTTCGTACTATAGTAACAATTAGTGTTGTTTAAATGAAGACAAATATATATCTATGAATCAGANAAATGAATTCTGCATGTCCCTCTTCTGATACAACAGCTACCTTCTTCCTAGTCAAACATTGGAGTTGACCAGAAATGTGGACTCTTATCACTTTTGCCTACCCATTTACTAGTTCCTTATATTTTTCTGTCTCTTTGCAAACACTTTTAGAATGTGGCACTCAGCCCGTGGCTGAATATGCACTCAAACCACTCTGCAATGCAGAAACACAGTGAGGCATTGTCTATTTGAAAGACAGTTTTACCTGATGACTGTTCTGCTTTGGGGTTGTATTATCGTCTAGTCAATTGCTGAGAAATAACATCAAGACTGGTAGCAGGACAGGTTTATTGAATTACATTGCTCCTACCCATGAGTGGATTACTATATTGTGGCACTGGTGGTGGTACCTGGGTGAACAGAACTTTGAAGAGTTTCTTTGGTTTGTTGGTTTGTTTGTTTGTTAATTTTTAAAATAATAATAAAAAAAAATCAAGTACTTCAAACAGTGTTCCATTGACTTTCAGAAATTAAGTTATGCCATAGAAGCATCTGCTTAAGTTATTAGGTCATAACTTTATTATTGTCTTTTTAAATATGAATGTATTCTGTGGACCTATTTAACCTCTTTTGGTATTACCACTATTCCTTTCTCTGCAGACATGTTTTTGGGGGGTTGTTTGGGGTTTTTTATATAATCTTTAGGCAAGCAAGATTGCAAGTGCCTTTTTTGATTTATCAATGAACACTGTACATTGCAATGTCTCCTCATACATCTTAATAGAATTCCTGCTCTTTAGAGTATTATTTTTCATAGCTCCTCAATAGACAAGGAAAATTACAGAAGATGACAAAATTAGGAGTTCAATATTGAAATGTTTTATGTTTTCAATAAAATGCTGCTGAGAACTTGTCAGATGGATTTTTCTCCCTGTTTTCCATGTATTTAGATTTGGCATGACCAGTCACTGTAGTATGAGTATTATAAATTTGTAAATACATTGTTATCTACAAGTAATTTATTTTATAAAGACAACAGCAAGAAATAAAAGGAAGAGATTGTAGTAACTCTGAGACATTCAAATGCTTCCTCCCTCATGTTCTTGGTTGCCGCTATTGCTTTGCAGTTTTTCAGTGTATTAACCTGAGAAAGAAGAGAATGTATTGCATCTATTTTTTAATAAAGTAGCCCTTCCCACATCCAAATCAAACTTCAGACTCAATCACAGTCAAAAATGAAAATTTTGATATTTTGTGACATTAATACAAACTATTTTGGTCAGTTTTAGTATGTATGTTTAACTGCATACCTAGTTCCCACCTCCTACCTTCTTCCTGGAGAATGAGGTCTTGGTTACATACTCTAGTATCCTACTATTAAAAATCTAATCAGAAATAACTTAGTATAGGCATTTGTACAGTTTCTTCTTTATTCCTGTTAACGTACAGTTTCTTGCTTATTTCTGCTAACAGGAACAGACTAGTAGGACAAAATAAAGTGCTTCACAGCAGTCTCCTCCATATGATGATGGTAACAAGAACTTTTTGGCTTTACTATGTCTTTATTCATACTTCAGCTTTTTGTAAAAATTTATCACTTTCCTTCTGGTTTAGTTATTTGAAACATAAATTACTATGAAACACACCACTGCTATCCTCATCAAAATACCCTTAATGATTTATTTTGTTGGGGTTATTGGTTTTGAAACTCATTTAAGATTTAGTTTAAATATCAATAAAGTTCATTTTTAAGATTTAATACTGTATCATTTAATACTGTATCACTGGATCTTTGCATCCAATTTTTTAAATTTCTAAGCTAGGTGGATGTATACGGGGAAAAAATGGTCTTCAGAACAGAAAGAGAGTTGTAGGTTATTTAAGTTTCTAAGACATAATTCTACGTTTTCATGGTTTGGGCTTTTTTGCCAGCTGCCCTTTCTGACAGTTTTCGTTAAGCAGCTTGGGGAGAATCTTGCCTTTATTCCTAGCTGTACAAGACAAATTCACATGGTTACATGATCCAATTTTTACTTATTGGGGGTTTAAACTGGTTATTCGAGACACTTCTGAAGCAACGCTATTTTTAAATCAGAACATCTTGAAGTAGCTAGGTCCCTCACTTTTCTCATGTAGAATCATGGAGGAGTCAGCCTTGCCTCACTCTTCAGAAATCAAATTCTAAGAAAAACCAAAACAAAACAAAATCACCACCAAACCACCCAGAATAAGATAAAGTCTTCTCAAAATGCAATGAAAAATTGGTCAACAAGTATTCTAGAATATACTCCCCCACTCCCAATGCCAAACATAGATCAAAACAAAGTATAGTCATATTTTAAAAGAAAAACTATCAATTCACATATCCAAGCAATAACCAAGTGGAAGATTAATACAAAACAGTACATTAACAAATGCTCTGGTTTAAAATAATATTCTACCATTCCTTAGTCCCCCTCTCTCCTCCTGAGAGTAAATTTCAATTTTACTCTCATCATATGCCCAAGACTGTTTGACCTCTCCCTGTAGCTACCTATAGATAGTGTTTATTATCCCTTATTCTTCCCTCCTTTCCTAGCACCACTCTCTAGTGTTCAACTGGATGGGCAAGTGTGGCGACCTATGGGTCATCTTAATAAAGGGCACAAGCAGTCTCTAGAGCCTCTCTTGCTCAGGGCTTGCGGGGGTATTAACACTGGAAGCCTTGCCAAATTTCTCACATTACAGGCAGCAGACCTTGAGGCTGGCCTTGTACCTTTTCCTTCTAATGTAACTGCATATGCACAAAGAAAGGGCAACACATAATAGAACAAAAATACGTGTATGCTGTATAGTAGGTGGCATAGCACATGTGGAGACCAAATGGCTCTTACATTTATCTTGTGCATCCCATTTTGCATTAATTAAAAGAAGGACTTCTTTGGCCATTTAGTGTCACTGAACTGATTATCATGCCTTATAGTAGAAAGCAAAGTTCTCAAGACACATTTGGCTCCTTTAGCTTCTACTGCTGCTAAAAGGCATAAAAATAGTATAGAGAAAATATAGCAATAGTTTCAAGCAACATATTGTTTTTACATGGTTTGCAGTTGGAAAGATCATGTTTTGATAACTTGGCAAGCATGATATTTCCCATTCATGGACATGCTTCAGGTTTAATTAGTTGTGGAAGTTCCATGTATTTTTATCAGTTTATAAAAAGACTTAAAATGTTTTAATATTTAAAGTTTTCAACAGGAATGCACAAAAGGAACTTATTTCATTTACTGAAACTTTGCGTCTGAAAACAGTGATGTTCCAAATCCAAATACTTTCAACCCTGGTCTTCTCTCTATGCTAGAAATCATTATTATTTTTTACTTCCGCATATGTGTAAGCCAACACACTTCAGATAATAAACAACTAAAAGTAAATTATCAACATGATTTACAATAAATGATCAACATTACTTATTAAGTACTTAATAAGTACTTACCCCCAACACTAAACAGACTCCTCCTGGGACTGCTAATTTTCTAAGCTCTAATAAACTTCTCTATATGTTACTAGCTGCCAACAGAAATTAATTAGCATTAGTTGAGCATAAAGAATGTTTCCTAAAAGAACTTATATGATCAGCATATTCTGCAGACTGTTTCTTTACCAAGATTACAAGAATCATTGCTGTTAACATTTGGCATGTATTCTTCAGAAGCCAATACATCTTGTAAGAAAATGTCTACCTTACTTTAAATGTCAATGTTTCAAAAAGCATTCAAGAGCTGAAATAAGTAGGGGTTTATTTTTTTAGAATATGATACACAGTTAAAACAAGTTAGTTCTGGTGAATTCTTACTATACAACTGAGCTGGAATGGGAAATACTGCCATAAAGAGGGTCTCTGCTTTCTGGGCCTTAAAGGACAGAAAGAATCATTTTCTCCCTACAGTATGTGTTTCAGATAGTTTTTATAATCCTGGTAGAAAAGGAAAACATTTTCTTCCTCATTATGTGCATGTGTGTATGTTAAGCAATCCCAGTTGTGCCATCCTAGGTATATAACTTCTCATCAGGTAGCTAGTTTATTCGTGTTACATCAGAAGATCTCAGCTAGTTCAGTAACAGAAGCCCACGTCCAGGATATTAGGTGTTTGCCAAAGCTGTATTAGAAAAAAAGTCCTATGGAAACAATGAAGAAAAGTTACTATATTCCCACGCTGTATCTGCAACTGTAATTGAATGCTCTCTTATCAGTAATTATGTTCACTTTATTATCCTGCCTTAGATCACTGGATCATTATGTCTTGGATGACTATTATTCCAATTATATACTAGAATGAGTGAACTGTGGTTATCATAGGGCACGAGTTTTCTGTTCAGGCTTGAGGCTGGAACAGCACACAAGTACCACCTGTATGTCTGGCCAGCCACTAGAGCCAAGAAGCACCAATTGATGTTCTGGAAGTACCCCCTGTTCTGCTTTGCTCTGGTTTAGCATGAGCGTGCTCTCGTGCAGGTGCAGCTGCAGGGTACCCCTGTTTCACAGTCACTGCTGTTAGAATAAGGCCCATATGTGGAATTACAGCTGTAATAATGTAGGACTTTGTGCTTAGGGCAGCACATGAGATGTGGTAACTCTCTGTAGGATGTGGTGTTACACGCACAGCTGCACTCAGTCCAGCTAAGACAGGTAGGCACTTTATCACCTTTTCATCTTTCTGTTCTCAAGGTGTTTTGAGGGCTAAGGGCTAAGCTACTGCACAAGTATGTATGGGCACTATACTGAAAAAAAGAGTCCTACAGAACTTCACAGCTATATTTGTTTAACTGAGAATAAAAGGGCATCACACTAAATATAGCAGAAAAGAGCAGAGCAGAAGTGTTACTTGCAGTCTTAAATAGCAGGAAAGAGTCTCAACTGTGGGTATTCTGCACAACTTTTACTTCAGAATGTTATCCTGTTGCAGACTAATTAGTACAGCACAAGGACCTAACAGGGTAAAAACAAACAAAAATATATGCAGTTTTATAAAGATGTTTAACCCTTCAGGACAAAATGTCCTGAAAACAGGGAGAAATGAGGGATGTCCTGGCTTCTCCCACTTATTGTGCAAAGTTACTCTGTAATTCTACACACTAAAACTGAAGTACTCCTTGTTGTTTGTGTATCTTCACATTAGAATACCACACAACTCAAATTGAGCTACTGCAGCATAGACTGAGATGGTGAACCCCATTTTTTTTTAATAGCACTATTGTCTAAATCAAGGTGGCAGTGGGAAAGCTGACCAATGTCTCATACCATCAGTAGGAAAACACATGCAATTGCCATTCCATTTTCTAATACTGATGACTTAGCACCAACCTAAAGAAGTTTTGCTTAAGAGCACAAACTCTTGTCCTTTACTAAGTGCTTGCAGACCCACTTGTATGTATTAGAACAATGCTGTTTTGATAACCCTGCATTTGTGCTTTTTAACCTTGTGCCAGAAGCTCCTCAAGCCCCACCACTCAACCTTACACCAGCAACAAGGCAGCACTGCCCCTGGATTGAGTACCCCACCTTTTGCCTTGCTCACACTCCCATGGTGGGACAGCTTCTCATGCAGTTTCATACTGCAGCAGATAAAAGAACTGAAACTCACCTGGCAAAAGTGGTGATGGCACATAATGCAGGTGAAATTCTTAAGTTTTAGATTCTGAGATTTATATTCTAGAAACTAAAAAGTCCTCTTACCCAGAACTAATCACACACCAATTTTAGCTTTGAGAGAGGCATTTATTATATACCAGGTTAATATGAAGCAACCAAGATACACCATTAATTTCCA
The DNA here is from genome assembly GCA_013401335.1 of Brachypteracias leptosomus. Taxonomy (NCBI): domain Eukaryota; kingdom Metazoa; phylum Chordata; class Aves; order Coraciiformes; family Brachypteraciidae; genus Brachypteracias; species Brachypteracias leptosomus. The sequence goes on from VYZX01015822.1 coordinate 8,425, forward strand.
GATCTCTTTCAATTTTTTTATTTATCTAGTCCACTCAAGAGAAGACTATAGAAATACTTGGAGATTTTTCCTGAGGCATGTGTTCTACCTCTTGGAAGAAGTGGGGCCACGGCAACACCCCCATCTGTTGGGCACAACTGTGTCTCTCTCTCACAGAGCTGTGTGTTGAAAAACTGGGGAGGAGGTGGGGAGCACTAGATTATTTGCACACTCTACTGCCACCAACCTGGAAAGCTGCCCCGAGGTCCTACTCCATTAGAAGAGATGAGCTGCAGGGTATAGAGACATGACAGGCATGCTTACACTGCATGTAAAGCTGGTGACCTCCAACAGAGCAACTGCTGCTGAGCAAGCAGAGGGCTGAGCCTCTGATCAAGGGAAGGGATGCAAGAGATCAAACTGCGCCGCCGTGTGGAACAGACTCAAGTGTATTTTAGTCACTTTATTTGTATCTATATACATTACATTTTGATTCTCCAAGTAGTCAAGGCAGTTATTCTCAAATAGTTTAGTACACCAATTTTATAAAATACAGCTGAACCAAGGTAAATTAGAAATACATACATTATGGTACATTAAGTGCTTTGAATGATTAGTCTGGCCACCTGCTAGTGAGCAGTTCATTTGGTTCTGGGCATTCTCTCAGAGGGGAGTCCACTCTACAGATAACTCCTCTGAGCTCAGCAGAGCTACTTAACCAGCAAGAGTGCCTCATGTGCTTTTGTGGGACAGAATGTGTCACTGGGCCACTACAAGGCATCTTGCTGTCTGCATGCTGACTCAAAGCAAGTCATCCCTTCTGACTAGGACAAGATTTAGACATTTGTCACAAGGCCTCAGATCAAAACAACAGAAGAAAGAGGATAGCTCTGAAGGAATGCAGTCTTCATGTTTTCAACTAGGATTTGCTTACATATATATGCTAAAATTGTGTTATAGAGAAATAAAAAAACCTTTAATTAAAGGGCTCATTGTAATACCCAGGCTGATCCCCTAGGACATCCTTAGGCATGCTGCAGGGACACAGACCTAACACAGCCCCACAAGGAGCTATCTCAAAATTCTCTTCTGCATGAAGTATTGCTCTTCTTTTGAGAAAGCCAGCTTTGTTTAGCAAGTGAAATACCAGGACGATTCTTGTTCTGAAAAAAAGAAAGTTTGAGATCTGTTCATCTGCTGGGATTTGACTAGGAATTTTTACAGCTTTATGCCACATGGAACCCAAAGATGTCCCATTTCCAGTTGATACTGCAGCTACTGTGTTACTCATGGCTAGTAGTTTGTTGTTTACTCCAGCCTGGTCAGGACTAGCCTATCAGCCACAGTTAGTTGTTGATGCTACCTCAAGATCACTTGCAATTCTCTCCAACTGCTGTAACTCCAGCCCAAGAGGGTCACAATTCACACATCTGGGCTCTGCATTCACAGGCTGCAAAACAGCTGGCCAGTGGAAGGTTCTCACTTCTAGCATTGAAGGAGATGGTGTCATGTACAGGGGAACATCAGTTATAGTCAGATGATCATGTTGCTTTAGAGCCAGCTGCTGGGGACCCTGGAAGACAAGCAGTACAGAGCAGCCACACATCACTGGAGTAAGGGTTACTGCTGACAGGGCAGGGCTGGCACCACCACACTAGCTTAGTGCAGATGCCATTACACTGCCCATATTCATGCTCCATCAATCAATGCACATACTGACAAAAGTGGAAGATAACATAATGAGCTGCTGTTGGGTCACCTTAGCTAGTCAGGTAAGTCAAGTTTTTTCCCTGTAAACTTTAGGAAGAGAAGGGAGAAAGAACACATGTAAACTTTAACTGAGACCAGGACAGATTCAGGCTGCATGGCATGCCCTTTCACACCAATGGGCCAAGACAGAAGGTAGAAGCCTTAGAAGTCAGAGTAGCATCGAGGTGATGGAGTGGTTCGTTCCTCATTACACAAAGGTCACAAACAGAGCTAGCCATTCTGGGAGTACATTTCAACACAGGAGGCAAGATGTGTCCCAGAGGTGGTCAGCTGTATCTGATGCACTGTGTTGGATCAAAGGGATTCTGGGCCAGAGTAAACAAGCACCCCCACGTCATCTTTCCGCAGCACCTATCACTGCAACCTTCAACACTGCACCCAGAGAAACAATGATTACATTGTACAGAGGAGTACTTTCATTTCTGCTGCTTCAAGGTCAGCATCTTCACCCATCCTCCAGCAGGTCTTTGCAAGGAGGTGGGGAAGATTTCTTCCAACACAAATGACTGTTACCTCCTGGCAGCTCAGACCTGAGCTGCACTGGTTGTTTTCAGAGCTAACAGTTCAATTCTCACTGCTGGCATTTTCCCTTCTCAGTGCTGCCCAGCTGTCACTCCTGAACAGAGTCACCACCATCTGCTGCAGAAGAAAATGCTGAAAGCAAGAGGAGTGAACAAAATGCACATTTCAATCCATAGTTAGAGTGAAGATGGCACAACCAGGCAACTGGTCAGGATGAGCAAGTAGTCATAAAGAACTATACTGTCCCAGACTCCAGGTTCATTTGAAGTCCTTCCATCAGAAGTCAAAGGACAGTGTTCTTGCCTCTCAAACTCATAAAACTTCCTCTTATTTACTGGCCTATATTATAATGAAGCTAAAATGTAAACTCATCATCTACAAACAGGTAAAAATTAATTAAAATGGAAAGAAGTGCTTATTGTTGTAACAGATTCACAGATCTCTGCACATCTTATCCATCACACAAAATACCTGTTAGTTCAGATTTTTCTTTTTACAGAAAAAGTTGACTACATGCATCTCAGTGGTGCAAAAAGAAAAATATAATACTGCTGAAGAGACAGTTTTTCCATTGAGACTGCATTGTGTGATGAGATCTGGATGCTCATTCTCATCAGCATGTCATGAATGCAAGAAAAACATTCTCCTGGCAAAGTTTCACCATGAGGTAAATGCATTGTTTGAAAGTCCTGGGGAACTGAAATGGTTTGAAGTGATCTGTCAGGAACGATGGTTTCGTTAAGGATAAAGTTGTCACTCTAAAGCAATATACTTCATTTTATCTAGCAACTTAGTGCTTTCTGCTAAGGAAAAGATTAATTATAGTTATGAACCTGATTAACCAAGTCTTGTTAAATTAAAGGATATATTTTTTAGTTACTTGTTTCCAGGGATTTCAGCAACATTCAGATCAAAGTACCGTTTAGGACCGAAGGGATATGTTTTGGGTTTTGCAGTATGCTGATGACTGACAACCCATTTCTATGGGATTTGGCTAAAATGAAATTATGACAGATAAGGACAAAGTTGTACTGAAGTAATACAACTTAAAAGATGTAGTGATATGGCATTATAGCCGTGGAGAGGCCTTTAAAAAAACCTAAAATACTGTTCACAGAACCTAGGAAAAAACTGAAGCTACAGAGCATAAGCAGGACAAGTTATTCATGGATCCTAAACAGATCAACTACAGACCACCGCAACAACAGCAGAACTCAGGAATTAACTTCATTCTTCTCTCACCCACCCACACATACAGAGGGGGGGTTATTTCACATCTGCAGTACCACACATCTACTGCAGAAAGATGAGCTGCTCATAGTCAACACCACTTAGGCAGTGCAAGACTTCCAGAGATCATGTACTTCTACACCATCATGAACTGGATAGTATCTGTTTCAGTACTCTTACATGGAGATAGCATCACCTTCCCTACTGACAGGAATGTCTCTTATCAGTGCTGTTCAGTGGTATCTTACAGCTCAGATCCTCAGCGAGGCTTGTTTGCTCATCAGCCTCCCAGAGAGGATTAAAGTGCAACAAGCAGATTTCACACTTCACACCATGGCATACGTGATCAGTGTAGTCATGGAACTGCAATCCTCTTGCTTACTGCTGGACAGACCGCAGGAAGAGAGTGGCCTATAATGTCATTGTCTTCTTGTGCCTTCCCAATATGGGCTTTAGCTTAGCAATTCAGGCCCAGTCCTGTCCAATGGTCTGGCACCATCAGGAAATACTTGTCCATAGCTTCACAAAACCTGGTCCGGTACAGTTCTGGAGAGACCACAGTTGGCATCTTACCTAAGATGTAAGAGTCGAGAGCAGTCAGAAATAAGCTACAGAGAATAATGCACTACAGACCTACCGATGTCACACAAAATTACAACAGACAGCATAATCACGAAGGCATACTGCACATGGAAGGGTCTTCAAACCAACAAGCATTATCAGTTGCTTTTTTTTTTTTTTTTTTTTTTTTTTATTTTTTAGATCATCANTAAGTTTTATTTTAAACATTAAGGAGAGAAGACAGATCAAGGTCTGTCAACCTCTACTTGGAGGAACCATCCAGGCTTTACATCAGCCCTCACCAGTTTGTTTTTCTCCTCTCCTGTTTACAGATCTTTGAGGTTTTACAGCGGAGATACAAATTTCTCCCATGAAGAATTTCACTCTGTGGACACGCTCTTATCTTCTCCAGACACCTAAGCAGTGGTACATCAAGTGTTCCCCTTCTCTTTCCAACCCTCCTACCAATGTGGCCAACACTAGGCAATGCTGCACAAAAGGTACTCTGCTCACTTCCATAAAGAGAAGTCCTCAGCTCCTCAAAGTAAGAGCAGTAGGCAATCATCTGATGATAATTCCTCCACACTAACAGCTCAGAGTATTACCTGATTTTCTAGAGTCAGAAAACACCTTCTGAAACCAGGTAGCAAGGTTTGTGCTAGTACTGCTGTATGGGTGACTAAGTTTGTATGCAAGTAGTTGGTAACCAAGAAACAAAAAAGAAAAGTCTTGTAAGTAGGTGACCTTTACCCCATTCCCAAGAATTATAATACATAAAGGGTCACTCAAGGATGCAGGTGAATGTATTAATTTTTCTGAAACTTGCTATTCCTCCCCCTTTTCTGGACAACTTAATCTACTGTTGCAAATCTGCATGGTGGAAAAATTGAGGCTTTATTAGCAGTTATTGGAAGCTTCCAGGTGAAGAGGAAATGTGACCAGAAGTTTTGCTTTCACTCTGGACTCACCTTGTCCTCCCAAGATGCCAGTTGACTTCACCACCATTTCAAGCTTTTTGTCCCAGGTAAAAGTGCGAATATAGTCTGTTGCAATGAGAAAAAAAAAAAAGCCACATACAAACATGTTACATCTGCTATAGCCCAAGTAAAGCTGTTCTACAATGTTATCTATTTCCCCTCAAAAAGAGCAAGAAAGCAGTAGGCTTCCACAGTCAGAAGAATTCCAGTTGCCTCACTTTCCAGAGTATTGATCACGCTTGGGTAGAGTGAACATGGTATCTCAAAAGTCCAGCAAGATCAAAATCAACTCTTCCTGCCTCTATAAAAAGACTGCCCAGGCATGTCTGTCTTTACCCATGTTAAGAGTTTTAAGGGCTCATTTACAAGGGTTATTTAGCTGATCCTCATCCCAGAAACATATCAAGACACCTCACTTCAGCTCTCACTACTTTACTGCAACAGCTAATGGCATCAAGACTTGGACACCTATCTGTTTAAGCCAGTAATGCTCCTCATCATTGCAGCCACCTACAGGTTTGACAACAGAAAGTGAACACTTGTTATTTCATGATAGGGAGGACTGGAAATGCCACCAGTGACCCTGATTGAAGATGGGGCTGCAAGGAGAAGACTTCAGAATTGTTTCCAAGAACCTTTCAGAGAAAGCATGCTCAGTCATCACAAGCACACGAACATTTTGGTTTGCAAAGCTGAAGCTGCACTAAGTTTTTCATTACTGGATATCACTAACTGCTAACATTTGGCTACAACTGTTAACATAAAATTTTGAACTTACTGTTTATAAAATTTACAAAAGGCCACAATAAGTATCCACATATTTCACCTCAGCTGTGCTTTATACAACTCATCCAGACCTGCCAATCTTAATATTTACCCATTTATCTGAACACTCTTTGAAAACACTCCTTCAGAGTGCTTTGGGACTGATACCACCAGTTTGTGCACTAACTACTGTCACTTCATGCCCCAAGGCACAGAGCCCCACACAACAGGGCCTATAAAGTCTTCACAGCTCCTCACAGATGTAACTAACTTGTTGCCTGTATCACATTAGGATCTAAAATAGGTAGAGATTCTGACCTCAGATTCAAACTCAGTCCAAGCTAATGGTTCCACCCCTGCTGCAAGTTATCTTGAGCACTTTGTAAGTTCTCAGGGTATCATTTAGAGAACATTGTGATAGCCTGATACAGCAGGCATGATCCCTCTTCTTGAAGATACTTGTGTTAAACAAGCTCCTTCAGATCACAAACAGCTGATTACATCCCGTGAAGGAACTGTTAGTTTTAAACATCATATAAAATACACTTTAATCAGGTAAGACTTTCCACAGGACAGCAAAAGGGCATATGCACAGAGGGAGCAGAGTCTCATCTCATTTACCCAAATATTCGAGAGACTACAAAACTACAAAGTAATAAAAACTTGTAGTTCTTTGTAGCTGACTTCAATTCTCAGCTAGAAGTCTTATCAGAATGGCTGTCAAGCTTAATCAAGAATAATCCAGACCTGGCTTCAGATCTCATCTGGAAGCATTTGTGAGCTAGGTTTCAGAAGCATCTGATTTCTAAGAGTCACTTCCACATCCTGCAAAATGGCTTCATCTCCAAGTTTTTTTGCACAATACAAGTTTGCTTGTCTAAAGATGAGACTCTACTTTTACAGATACAAGTCAAAAGATATGGCAAGGTAATTACTGCATTGCCACCCACATTATCCAGGTCAGACTACATGATCACAAGTGATCCCATGATGTCAAACTTCCCCCTTCCGTCCCTACCAATATTGTTATTCCTCAGATGCCCTCCACACAAATTAAAGTTTAAATGGCTATGTAAACATTACTGAACTCGACTTCAAAGATTAAACACACAAAAGCATACAAATAACCTTCCTAGTTCAACTGGAGACAAAGTGTAGATTAAACACCAACTTGACTGCTTTTTCACAACCTGTGAGGCTTCCTGCATATATTCTTAGTAATGCAAATGCTAACACTGGCTCATATAACAGCTGGAGAGAAGACCTCCTGCCTTCACTTTGAATACCCATGAGAGGTGAGGGTAGTGTTCCATCAAGGAGAAGACAAGCTTTACTCACATACATTTCTGTGGTGGTGGCACAGTTCTAAGAATACTATAAAACATCTAAATCAGAAGAAAGTAGTTTCATCAGCTGAAAGCAAGAAAATACAAAAGACAACCTACCAATGATCCCAACAACCAGCTCATTGTTGGTATCATCACGACCCACCAGCAGGGAATAGTCAATGATGAGGTGGCTGGAGAGGAACTGGGAATCACTGTGTATTGAAGCTCTCAGCACAGCCTTGCAATGGGAACGGATGTATAAAGGGTTGTCCCGGACCATCTTCAGAAGGTTCTCATCCAGTAGAACTACATCACAGCTTTCCTTGCCTGTGTCCGTTTTAACATTTCTATTCCGGAGGGAGCCCTTCAGGTCAAAAACCTGCAATGGAGAACAGCACTACTTTGTTCCATGGTTCTGCAAGGTTCAAGACTTCAGCATACTTAACTGCAGTGTTTGAAGAGGCAGCACAGCAGGGCAACTCTTTCCCTCATTGCATGAGGAAGAGTTAACAAGAACTATTTTTGTACTACAAAAATTACAGTTCCCTGAGTAGAAACAGGAACAGTCATCTTTGAGCAGGGCTAGATATAGACCACACATACAAAGTGAAAAGGTACCTAGACAGCTAGTGGTAACCCTGTCCTTGCTCCCAATCAGAATGGCACTGCAAGGGAACAGAATGCTTGGCTCTTACCTGAGCCATTTTCCTGCCATAGAAAAGGTTTTCCATGACAAGCAGATCCAACTTCTTTTCGGTGTTGTTTTGAGAGTTCTTGTATCCAATTCGATATACCCCAAGGATTTTGGCCAGTGCTGTGGGCTTCTAATGAAGAAAAGACATAGGGTAAGACCTTTGTGTACAGGCAATCAGCAATCAAATACTAGAGACATCACTGTTCTGTCTGTGTATTATAGCTTAGAAGCTCTAGCAGATTTCCCACTTCTGATCTTAAAAACACGATTCGTACTACTCATACCCTTCCAACACTTTCTTTTACTTAAATGAAAGGGGTTAATGGAACTGCTACTAGTCTGTAAAAATATAGAACCTTGCCTAAAATAAAAGGTTGTTGTGTTTTGTTTTGTTTTTAAATACCTTCTGCTGAACTGCGTTAGTGATGTAAGTGAAGTAGTGTGGAGCGAAGTCAAGGAATGACTGGACTTCCAGACGAGGCATCTGCTTCAAGATGAATCTGTCATCTGTTTTAATATCAGACAGAGGCAACAGGGTTAAATGCAGTAAGCCATGTATTCTTTGCAACTTCTTTAGGACCACCACACAGCTGAAGTGGTTTGAAAAATTAAAGGACTAAAATTCTCTTAAATCCATAGCTACGGAAGCTCATTTCTAGAAACATTTTTACTTCATATATTCTGAATTTCAGAATTTTAGCCTTACTGCATTTCATCCTTCTAGCAAATCAGGGAGAAGAGACTGCCTAAATTAGAGTTACCTCAGCTATATGGGCTTCTTAGACAACAGAAACAGCTTACAGACCCTTCCATTCAAGACTTAAGTAGAGGCCTCAAATTAGCCAGAGTTAAAAAACCATAATCCTATAAATAACTATAGCATGCGGGATTATAAAAAACACTGTGTCTTTAATAACCAGTTTTCCTTGAATTATACTCAAGTTCTTGTTTTCTGAAGCCTGCCTAAAAGAGTACAACCCTTCTGCTCAACTGGCTTTCCTAGCTGCTACTACTGAAAGACAGAACTACATTTTGTTCTCTGGCACATACAAAGAGACAACTACTCTAATATTGAAGACCCCAGAACAATCCACTTAACTTCACATCCTGAGCAATCACTCCTGTCAGCAACTCTCTAGCTAGAGGTAACCAGAGATTAAAAGACACACTAACCACCACCATCCTCAAATAATACCCTCTAATCATGAAGGAGGAAGAAACTGCATTTACCCTCCGTGACATAGAACGCAGCGCCCGATTTGCCCCCTCGTGCCTGCCAGGGCATGGAGTGAGAGAGGGACCGGATGAAGTCCTCTTCACTGCTCCCCAGGATCACTTCACGCATCTTGTGAAACTCGCCAGCATAATAAATCCGGCAGTAGAACTTGGCATTCGCGTCTGAGAACTCTGCAAAAAACATTCTCTCTAACAGTGTGGAATACTCACTGACTACCTGAGATGACACTTAAAGAGATTATTGATGCCTAGAAGAATATGACTGTGCTAAACATCCCTCTCCCATGTCTACTGTATTTTTGAAATTTAAACCCATAAAATCCTATTAAATTGTAAAACTTCTTGAAGTTTTTTAAATTTTTAAAAATCCTGTTTAGGTGTAGAACTTACAGGAAAGTTGATTCTCTTTAGGTTAGCTCACAGTATATGCCATGGGAAAGTGTTCAGACAAGAGATCAATTAATTAAAAGTTTTATGGGCTCTGTTTGCAACAGAGATTGACTACAATAAGTAAAAATAGCATTGCTCTGTACTTGATCTGTTTTTCCTTCCTGACCAATAGAAAGCAAAAATAATTATTAAATTATTAACATCAAGATTTCTACTACATTTACATGAAAAAAGGAGTTTGTCAACTAAGACTTCAAGTTATTATTTACAACTACTCACGGAGTTCCACATGGGGATTCACCAGCTGTTTCTTCTGTCCATCTCCTCCATCTACATCATCTAAAGGCATAAATGGACCTTTCAGTCAAGGTTGTTACTACTACTACTGAGAAAGCTGTGTAAGATATTACTTGTAAACTCATATTGCAAGAAAAATACTTTTTCAAGAATACAGAGGAAACTAGAGCCATAATTTTATTATATAATACACATACTAAAAGGGCACTGCTGTTCATGGGACACAAGTACGAGGTTTCTCTTTCCCTTCATTCATCTTCCATGAGCTGAAACAATGAAAGTTAAACAGGAAGCGAGGAAGAGAGACTGCACTGCTTAACTAGAGTCAATTCAAAGGCATTCAAGCTCAGACTACTCAGTCTCCCTATAGTTACCACAGTTTAAAACAGCCTATTTCCCTTCTCACAAAGCAGAGCAATGTCTTTAGGTGAAACCTACATTTTGATGCTCAAATCATTATTTTTCAATGCATGTTGAATAATCCTGGACTGTTGCAAAAGTATGAGCATAAGTGCATTGTGGGCCTTACAAGTATGAATGAGGTTTGGGAGAAGCAACAGTCCAAGACAGACAATGAACTCAGCAGTCTGATACCTTGAGGTTCTGCTCCTTGGTTTTCTACTCCCTCTTTGCCCATCTGTCCAACCTGGTAGTAAGCACTGTCAGCACCACGTAAGGTCTCCTTCTTCTGGGAAGACAGGTCTGGGCTCTTCCCTCCCGTGCCACGGAAGAAAGACAAAACACTAGATGGTTTCTTTGCTGCAGTGAAAAGGAATAAAGAAGTTGGCCTTGGCATTTCTACAGGCAGTTTAATAAAAGTATGACTCATATGAATATTCTCCATTCATTGGTCTAACTGAAGTAATTATGTCATTCAACTGTAACTCATTTGCTATTCTTCAGGCAACCAAGGTCTATCCATTAGCTGATTCACTGTTCCAGGTAGTACTCTGGAATGCTGAATCATCGAAAACATGGGTCAAATATAAACATCTTTAACACTGTAAGAACCTCACTTCTCCATTTCAAAATATTTTAATTGCCATCTTTTTAAAGGAGGCAGTGCCAAAAGAGATGAGCATCATACCCCACTGAACAGGTTAGATTCAAGAACAACCCAAGGTCCACCACATCATAACATACTAAATCAAGGAACGATAGTCTGATCTCGTAAGAATCAGAAAAAGCCACCATGGATACAGACTTGAAAAAACAAACACACACCACCACACCCCCACATTCTACATCAAGTCAACTCCAAAACTAGTCACAATTTCAACTCAGAATGCCATTTCTTCGTTCTAACTTAACTTTCACAAGAACCAGAACCCAGGCTAAGCGGGCTCAAGTCTTAGCTGAGATCAGCATCACGGATATGATTTTGGCAAAATGGTCTTACGCTGCTCTGGTTCTGTGCTGCGATTTGAAGAACCCATATTAGCCTCAGGCAGGCGGACAGGGCTACTGCTCTTTGGTTTGCCATCTGACATGCTGAGAGGAGAAAGAAAAACATCATGAATCCAACAAATACTGCTACCCAAGGCACTACTGAATTACTCTTATATATTTATTTTTCCTCCCATGTCTAACACTTAAGTGATGCTAAGGGGAAATGATACAGTTTAAAGTTGTAATGGTGTGTGAGCCTCCAAAGTTGCCCTCTCCCACCTCCCTGAGAAAAAACTCAGGGCTCCACTGCAACAGCTCCATCCATCACTACAGAAACTTTAAGCAGGCCCAGTGATCCCTACCATGCACACAGTCAAGCGATGGGATGATGGAGCCAGCACAGTCCCCAACAAGAAATGGAAACTCAGATACTGCAAGTAGATGTTGGTTACATAGAATGTGTCAGATTCCATCAGAAAGCAGAGATCCTAACAGAGGCATATTTTGAGGGTCCTTCCCCATCCTAGTTTTGGCTTGTTCATGACAAGCACTGTGCCTTCAATCTGTGTACAGCAGCTACTGCATGTAACCTGTTCAGCTGTAGTCCCTCTTCAGAAATGTTCTTCAGAGATGCTTTGGACAACTCATCCAGGGCATTTCTGTACTCCTTGCAACTGAAGGGGAAAGGAAAATAAATGGAAAGAAGGAAAAAAAAAAATTGAAAAAGAGTCAGCTGTTCCCTGGTAGAGTCTGTAAAACCAACCCAAAGATTCAGTTCAGAGAATCACAGGAAACAAAAACCCACAGTAGAAAAACCTCTCCTTCACTTTTTCCTTACAATTAGAACTTAGTTCCTTTAGAACAGAAGCTGCTCTAGGTGACGCTGCAGAAAAAATTCCCACCTTGTTTCTCCCTCTCCCACAATTTAAGAACGTGCTTCTTTAAAAGTCTGCTGCCATGCAACGTGCAAACCCCAAGATTCACCGAAGCAGCTGCTTTGGAGAGTTGAGTAGTAGCAAGAGCTACTCCAGCCGAAGGTAGGTATTCATACTGTAGTCTGTCCCTTGCCTAACTGTTGTTCCCTTGCTCAGTTGCACTTCCTCCTGGCTGAAGAGTTGAGCTAAATGTAGTTGCACTTCTTTCTCTAATGATATCACTTTACAAGGAACACTACACAACTAATTCATTTTTGTGTACTAAAGTCTGGCAAGAAAAACCCAAAATCCAGATGCAAGTTGGAAAACCCATCTAAATAATAAAAGGAGAGAACTTCAGCTCTGGCAAAAACTCTCAACACATCTGAGTGAAGAAATTTTCATGCTTGTTCCCTACCATATTTATATTATTCATCCCCACTAGGATTTAAATATTCCTTGCACAGAAAAGCTGCAAAAATACATGTGTGAGATGAAGAGCAAAAATCACACCAGTAAGTACCTGAGAGCAAAAGCTATGATGGAGCTTGGCTCTTTCTCGCAGACTGCAATAGGTACACGTTCATGCTCATACATCAGGTAGTGCTTGTCTGGGTCACTAAAGGAAAATGACACAGGGAGACTGTTAGTAGACTATAAAAGTTTGTGGAAAGAAAAGGTTAACTTTTGGTCAAAACCCAGATCTCATCACTGCACTCCCAGGCACAAGCTGCAAGTCTCAGCATGGAATCAAAGCTCCCCAGATCAGTTTCTCCCAATAGGCATATTCATAGCTACATGGTTAAATCTAAATGATAATGTGTTAGTGCAACCAGCACTTCAAGCACACTGCTTATATCAGAAGACCAGCTCCAAGTTAGCGCCTATTTCTGTTTAGCAGCCACTGTTTCCAATGGCACCAAAACCTGCCTGCCTGAGTTTGTTCTGGGTGTCCTGCAGCACAGCCTGCAAAGTGCAAACACAGCCTTGGCTGTGCAAACCCAGACTCTTTTCTGAACAAGTAGTTTAGCACAGAAAATCCCCCAAAGCCTCCTGGGTTTCTTTAAGATTTTCTTCTACTTATCTGTAGGGTTCAGTAATTTAGCTTTTCTTCATTAGCCCATGGCCTCCACTACTAGCCTGGGATAGGATTCAGAAGTTAAACTCAGGCTGCCAAACATTAAGTTCATGTCAAACAAGAAACACTACAAAGCACACAGACCAAGTAGCTGACAGACTTTCCAGCCTGCCCATTTTCACATGAGAGGGGGACTTGAGGACACATGCAGTAGCCATTGAACCTGACCTACACCCAGACAATGCAAATTTGAGTCCAACCCATGGAAGAGGTCTGGAAACAAAAACAAGAGGCAAGCATGTAGCTTTAGTAAGTCTTTGCTAAGGAAGGACATTTCTGCTCCTTCCCTGCAGCAATGAAGTTAGGAGGCACCTTTTTCCCCCTTCCCTCCATCCCTTCCCCTCCCACAAAGGTTCTGAGGAGGCATGCCTGCTAGGAGGAGGAGAAACTGATAATGTATATGCACAAGGGTGGATCATTAATAAGAAAAGCAGGTAACCTACAAACACCTAGAAGGAACACAGAAAACTTCTTGCCTTGAGGAAGTTTTACAGCTTATTCAGAGGCAAACCCAAGTGATGACTTAAGTTATATACTGGGAAAAGGAAGCATGCACGGCTCTGCTTGCAATTTGACCAGACTGCTATTTTTGTACATCATATATATTATGCAGTACTTACAAAGGAAATGGAATGGGGTTATAGTTGTTTCCAGGCAAAAAGTTAGCCAAAATAGCTTTCATAGTAGACTTCTCCTTCACTTGGCTGTCTGTAGATCCCAACGAGTGTCCATCAAACACGTCTGGAATAGAGGTAAGTTAAGTTCGTATCACAATATCAAACTTCAAACTCTAAATTCAGAAGGAAGGTCGTAGACCACAGAGTTACCAGATTTGCCATTTCCTAAATGGATCTCATACAGTTGCTACAGAGAAGCAAGAAAAAGAATACAAGACCACAACTGAACTATACCTTCTGAGCTGCTTGTTGTATCCTGTTCAGACAGTGTGCTGGCACTGGTCATATGCTCCGATACAGCCTCTGGAGGAGTGGGCAGCTGAAGATGGGTGGAGCCTGTGGAGCTCTGACTTGATAAAGTAGTCAGGAAACGATCCTCTGAGAGGACAGTTAGGACAGAAGAACAGTTAAGGACAGAAGAAAGCATTTTACATGGCTGACAAGTGATTTTGCTTACTCCCAGGCCAAGCTACCATCAGTGTCTACTTTCGTGAAGTTCCAGAGGAACGGGCAAGTTGTTCAGTGTAGCACATAACCTCCAGAAGATGCATACGCTTATACCCACTACCTTCAGTTCCCACAAATTCTCAGTACACCTCACAGGTAAAAGGTCTCAGCACCCATAATGACTTCACAGAAGAGGCGAGGGGCATTTCCCAAATTCCATGTACTTATTATTCAGTTATTTAGAAAGTCCCTGAAAGTTTTTAAACTCAAGTTCAAAGGAAAACGCTTGCTGGCCAATTCAGTATCATTAGTAATTCAGCTTCATATTAGAAGCAGACTTTGCTTTTTGTAACAGTAAGCTAGAAATTGGCTTATTCCCATCTCAATGGGGATTCACTGTTTCTCTAAATTATCAGATATGACAAAGGCTCCCATGCTATACCAGGGCAAAGGTTAGAGAAAGCTTCTTTTCATAGCTTAAGAAAAATAAACAGACCTTTCTCTCCATTTTGCAGTGCTGGAGAAGCATTGCGTGGGGAAGCATCCATGCTACTGATCTAGGCAGAAGAACAAAATACCCATGTTGATGCCAAGCCCTTTATAGAGTATCCCTTCCTCTGTGAAACACTTAAAAGCAAATGTATCGCAATAGAGCACTCCTAGCCACTGCACCTTCACTGTATCTGCCACCACACAAAAAAGACAAGGCAAGAGTAACCCGGCTTCACAAGATGCTTAGGACTGCTGTCATCTCTGCTGCTTTAAAAACTACACTCTTCCTCTATATAAATCAACTTGGTGCTAGTTCAAGGTTAAGTGTGTTTTAGCATCTTACAAAGTGGAAAGGACATGTATGCACGAAGCGGAGCAAATCCAGGGTCTTACGGGATTTCTGTGCACCTTGCCTCTCTGTATGATGCTTCCATTGTAGCACCTCACGGGCTGGACATTTTCAGAGTACCAGCACCCCAAAGGGTAGCTGTTCAGCATGCTGGCAGTTGTACCCTTAGACACAGCTCGAAGCACGAGTCCAAAAATCATTTATACATCCCCTCACCCAGTTCCCACAGGACACATCACAGAGGAGAGATAAACCTGCAAATTCATTATCAGTCTTTCCTCTGTTCTTTGCTATGCTTCTCCTAATAATTTTTGCTTTTTCTTTTTCACGAGGGATAAACCTGATGGGCACCAACCTAGGGTCTAACCAGGTGACCTTCCTCCTATCTAGACATACACCTGACGACGAGTGCAGCTCTCTGAGGTCAGTATTCAGATTAGCACTACACTAATCCTATTCATACTTGGTCTTCTGTGTAATACGGGTCTTGGTTCACATCTTTAGGAAAAGACACACATACTAACATGCAATTCAAGTTTTATAGCTGAAAATTACATGATGCAGTAAAAACAAATTTACAAAGTGAGCTGAAGCCAGTCTTAAGACTATTGTGTTGCCCCAAGGTAAAAACCAAACAAAAAATTTAAGCAGCTTCCATCCTGCTAATCGTACCTTGCTTTCTTCACCTTGCCTCAGTCTCCCAGGGCTTGGTGGTACTGATGGACGTTTTCTCCCTTTCTCTTGTTGGAAGAGATCCTGCAATCTTAAAAAATAAAACAAGAGAAAAAATTGAAAAGAGGAAAAAAAAGAAAAATTAATCAAAAAATGCAGAAGTTATGAAGTTTCTCCGTACTAGAATACGGCCAAGCATGCCTTCACAAGTCTTTATTGCCAACTCAGAGGGTTGTTAACATGTGCCAAAGCTACGTTCCAAACGGCCAAAACCAGAACATTTTCTTCACCTCTGAGGTAACTTCACCCAATTAATTGCTTTCCCATGCTCCTCTCTTTCTCTAACATCTTTATTCAACTGACACTTTCACCTCTCAGATGCAAGTTATGCTCTACAACACAATACTTTTATGTGACCTCAAATCATTTTCTGTTCCAATCAACCAGCTATGGTCTTAACCAGTAGAGGACATTCAGCACAAGCTGTCATAACACTCTATATAGCAACTGCACCGCAGGGAGAGAAAGTACAAAAGAACCTTTTCCCCTCTGTAACCAACACAGTAAGTGGTGTTCACAATTCCAACATGTGTCCTTTTACCTGTTATTCCAGGCTTGCAGCATTTCACAAAGTCCTTGCTTTTTAGCTATCAGAGACTCAAAAACAGATTGCAGCTGTTGAGGTGTGTCTAATGATGATGAAATCAGCCTTGCTTGGATTTTCTCAGTCCAGTTTTGAAACTCCCCCTCTTCCATCTGTCAAAAGAAAAGCTGTCAGTATTCTATGACCAGAGACAACACTAGATCCCACTGGCTTTTCCACACACTTTGCAGCCTACGGTCTGACAATGCAGAAATAGTACATTACCTCCTTTTGGGCAAAGAGGTCTTCCATCTTCTCTTCTCTTGTTTTGCTGAAAGTATCTGTTTTCAGAGAAGCAAGGCGATCATCAACAGCAAGATATACTTGTGACACCCTGTTGACAGGGATGTAAAGAGTTAAGCTGTGACTACTGGAAACATCTTCAACATTTTTTAAAGAAAGCCCCAATGCATTTAAGGTTAGCATTTAAAAATACAAAGGACGATACATGACAGTCTTCTGCACAGTAGGCTATCCCACTGAATTTACAGGGGAAGTTGGAAAAATGCATTAGTATAGCAGAAACTTAGAAGTTACATACACTAACATTCATCTTCACAACCTATTCTTAGCAGTGGAAGTCGTCAGAGAGCAATATAGAAGTCTCAACATTACCAGCAGAGGGGAAACTGTTGTGTCATCTGTGTCTAGGAAGAATTTGGGACTGTAAGCTACACCTCCATCAGAAGGGCTCAGAGACAGAGGAACTATTTCAGATCTAAACAAAGCCCCACAGGTTCTGAAGTCAAGCAGTCAGACATCAGCCATACAGGAATGCTGCCACCAGGCAGAACAGTAGTCAGGCT
Organism: Brachypteracias leptosomus; assembly: GCA_013401335.1. Lineage (NCBI taxonomy): Eukaryota > Metazoa > Chordata > Aves > Coraciiformes > Brachypteraciidae > Brachypteracias > Brachypteracias leptosomus. Next base: position 25,701 of record VYZX01015822.1, read on the forward strand.
GGATTTAATACTTTTTCCGTTTAATACAGTTCCCACTATGCCTGTTTCCTAGTCTTCTGTTTCTACATTTAGAAGGTGTCCAGGCTTATGGTAGTTTACCACGGACTACGAGAAGGCACCAGACTGTCTGTTGTTACCATAGTCAGTAGCTAACAAAGTGTCTTTTACACACCAGAGAATTTAGTAGCCACATAACCAACATAATGAAAACGGTTCTGTTTGGACAAAGGATTTGAGAGATGCCTTTGCAGTTTTTCTGGGCTAAAGGCAAGATTTAAACTTGTTCAGATCTTCCAAAAACAAAATGTTACGGTAACGGTACAAAGTGTTACCTGCAGTTTTCAGATTAAGCCTTCTAGGCCTACCTCCTCTGTTCCATTTTTAGTATTAGAGAGAGGAAATAGAAATACTTTAGCTGTGCTTAAGAAGGCATTTTGTAACAAAAAGGGACATTTCAGACACCAGCTGATGATCAACCTTTCAGCAGCTACTTGGCAACATCATTCAAAACCATGCTGTATTACTCAGATATGAGTGACACAAGGGATGGAGAAGAGAAGAATCTCAGTTTCTACTGGAAAAGAGAAGAATCTTAGTTTCTACTGGCTACGTTTAAGATCAATTGCTGCCAGATGAAAAGGTGAGAGATTAGTACAGACAGAGCAAGTAAAGGTAATAAAGAAGATTCCAATATTGCCCTCCCTTAGAAGTATATGCACTTGCATTTAAATTCATTACTTTTCTATTAAATAATGACTATTTAGCAAGTCTTATCTATACTAGAAGAAAATAGTTTTCTGCCCTGCTAATCAAAGTCCAAAATACAAATAAAGCTAGAGAAAGGCAGTAAAAACAAAGCTTACTTTTGAGAGAAATCCTTGAGATCCTGCAAAATAGTAACTTTTGACGGAGTCTGCCGTTTGATGTAGATTTTGGGGAGTGGGACACACACTTCAAGCAGCCGGATGGGAGAGTAGCTGAGAAGGTAATATGACAGCTATTAACAAGACTCTCCCCACATAGTACTAATTCTACAGCAAATTGTGGTTTGTGGCCCTTATATGAAAATGGGACACACTGTCAACATGTCCAGGGCTTTATTTACTTTTAGTAGCAATAACACCCTGTTCGTTTATCTCCCATGCCAAAAGTAAAACCACAAATCATATTGCAAAACCAAAATTCTGGAAGTTTTTGAGATTAAATAGGGAAAAGTGTTTCCCTTCCACATCAAGAACTGGAACCACCCACTCTTCGGAACATTGCCCACCCCATCCAGGACAGAGATAGCACCCACAATGCCCCCTGCAAGCCAGCACACAATCCTGCCCTTGGGGTTATAACACTGTTGTGCTATTCCATGCTGTACTCAGAGCGAAGGACAAACCTGACGAAGCCATACTAGAGTGATATACTTCATATAATACTAGAGAGAGAGGGAAGCTTTTAGCAATGGACCTCACCTGAAAGATGCCACCATCTGATTATAGGAAAAATACTGATGATAGTCATGGTGAATGGAATGACCACAAGGCTCTGCATTGGCCCTTCGAGTGTACTGGTGCCCATAGAATCTCAGCTCGAGGTATTTTGCGAAAGACATAGACCAAGAGTCATTGGAAAGGGGAACAACTGGTGTCACCTGAAAAATTGAAAGCCAAGTGTCTTAATTTCATTCTTCAACTACAATTAAGAACAGGCTATCATAGCCAGCAATATAATATTTCTCGTACCAGAAGCACCCATGACCCTGAAACATATTAAACAACAACAAAGACAGCATTTATACAAAGCTAAGGCCAACACATAGCTACAATAAACTGGATAACCAACAACTGCTAGTTGATGATGATGGGTGTTAAGCTAGGGGAGTGCAAACATAGCATCACTGATAAAAGCTTCTGTCAAGGATATTTCTTTGCATAGAGACAATTTCCAGCAACCCAGTCAGCAGCACTGGTTTCATCATACACTTTTTCCCTGGTGACTCTTCAGCTACAAATACTTCAGCGTGCTTGCAAGTTTGGAGTAGCCACAGCTTTATATATACTTAATAACTGCAAGCATATTAGTGTTTACATGAACACATGGAAGTAAAAGGTTGTAGAACAGGTGTATACACAGCAGCATAGGGCTTGCCTTCAGCAATTACATGAACTTCCTCTAGGTATCTTTAAATCCAACACCCATGTTTAAGCCAGCCTAAGCAGGTGAATTGAGTCATCCACTTTATGAATCTTTTTAATCAAAGCTTTATCCTTCTCTGTTTGAAGGCTATTAAGTTTTACAATGTTTAGCTGGAGATGCATGTCCAGTTGGTAATGTTTCCTTAGCTAAATTACAAGCTTCAGAACAAGAACAAGTTTCAGATAACACATAATCTTACCATCTTGTTTTTTTAAAGCAATTTATTATTCCTCTAATGAAGATTTTCCTTTAGTAGCCATTAGAAAGTAAGTAAGTCTAGACACCACATTGACACAACGCAGACTGTCCAGTCTATTATTTGATCTGCTGATCAGCTAATACCATATGGTTCTAGCAATTACTAAGCCAGTTGTGTCTGCCCTTCCACATCCATACCTTCTTTTGATGTTTATACTGATTCACTGCTGGGAAAGGACCAATGAGAAAGGAGGAAACGCCATTTTTTCCATGTGTCAGAAATTAGTTTTCAGCAATATACCAACTCCACTTACACCTATCCTCTCAGACTCAGGTTTGAGAGCTTCCAGCAGGGACTATCTCACACAAGATGTTTCACCCTCAACAACCCCAATTCTACATTTGTAGATATGTGAGAGCATCTGTACCAGTAACAGGTTTGGTACTAGCTTAGCCATAGCTCCAAGGATGGGTACTTTCTCACAAATGCTGCCTTCCACAAAAGGCCTATCAGAACAGGAATACTAAACCAGAATCACAGAATCACAGAATGTCAGGGATTGGAAGGGACCTCAAAAGATCATCTAGTCCAATCCCCCTGCCGGAGCAGGAACACCTAGATGAGGGTACACAGGAACACGTCCAGACGGGTTTTGAATATCTCCAG
>VYZX01015822.1:28952-40366 GCA_013401335.1 Brachypteracias leptosomus
CCTCACTACCCGTTCGTCCAGTCCACACTTCCTCAGTTTAGCTGTGAGGATGCTGTGGGAGACCTTGTCAAAGGCTTTACTGAAGTCAAGGTAGACCACATCCACCGCTCTGCCATCATCCATCCACCTCGTTATATCCTCATAAAAGGCTATGAGGTTGGTCAAGCACGACTTCCCCTTGGTGAAGCCATGTTGACTGCCCCTAATGACCCTCTTATCCTTGATATGCCTTGAGATGGCACCAAGGATAAGGTGTTCCATCACTTTCCCAGGGATGGAGGTGAGGCTGACCGGTCTGTAGGTACCCGGGTCCTCCTTCTTGCCCTTTTTGAAGACTGGAGTGACATTTGCTTTCCTCCAGTCCTCAGGCACCTCTCCCGTTTCCCAAGACTTGGCAAAGATGATGGAGAGCGGTCCAGCAATGACCTCAGCCAGAATAGCAATGATTAAGTCTACATCCTTACCTGTTTGCAGAGTCTACACCAGGAGTAAGTAAGAATGGTGTGCTGGTACCCGGGGACTGGGGAGTCCAGCTCCTTCAACACAATTTGCACACAGCCTTGCCCATGAACAAAGCGACGAATGTGGTGCACCATTGGTGTTTCACAGAACATGCTGGGGCATTGATAGGAAGGCCTTATAGAGAGAAATGGAAACACTTCTGAATGATCACATGCAAGGCACTGCTGAAGAACCAATTCAACACATCTAACATGCCTTTTAGTATCACAATACTATTTATCTTTACTGTAAGCATTTCCTAAGCCTTTAGTGAAGGCTGTTTCTGCAGAGCGAATTGTACTCGTTTAGAAATAGTATGTAGGGAAGTTCCCTTGCCAGCACTGGCTGTAGAGGTCCCAAAAGCAGCGACAGGATACTGGTTGCTATCAAATCTTCTTACAATGAATCACTTTGTGCCAATATATTCCGTATAACCACCCACAAAATATGAATCAAGCACCCGGAAGTGCTTGGCACCAAATTACAAGATCACTTTGGCGGCATAACAGAGCATAGGTTACCAAGGACAAAGATGTGCCAAAGATCCTTCAAACTGGCAATGTTTCAGCTTCTGAAGGAAAAAGGTGAGCAAAATAGTGCCATATAACCTCCTTGAACAGAAAAACCCATGACCTTTCTTCAGACAGGTTTCTTTTAAGTCAGGGAAGAGAGACTGACTTCAGAAAAATAAAAGCTTAATTGTTTAGGTACCAAAGTATAAATAGGGAATTCTCCAAACCAGAAAGAGTCTAAGAAAGCCCAGATCCTCCTTGCTTATATGGAGGAAAAAAAAATAAAAAAAATTACTGAAGTGATGAAGACTGAGAAGCATTCACTTTAGCACACTAGCTAGTCAGCAGAGAGAAACAAAAAATTAGAATGGGCAGCTAAGCTCCTCCCCCTTGATTAGCACAGGGAGAAATACTTGTTCCTCTAGAGAAGGCTGAATGTTAAGAGCATTTTGATACTGCAAGTGGCCAAAAGAGAGAACAGAGTAATCTTGCCTTCTGAGGAGCCACAGGCTACCTATCCAGCTTCACAGCCTACTGAGACTCTGTATGGGGTTCTGGCAGTACTGGTTATTGCAGACTGGTTATTACTGGCTATAGACTTGAAGGGGGAGGGTGATAATATCAGGTTTGCCTTGTAACAAGCTGGGGGATGTTACAGTAGGTTGAAAGATAGGTTCAACCTACCTATGAGTAAGTTGAAAGCTTGTAGGTCAGAATCAGGAATCGAGGCATCAAAGGGAACCTTGTGGTTGGTGTCTACTACAGGTCACCTGATCAAGGGAAGCCTATTGACGAATTCTTACTCCTGCTACAGAAGGCTTTGCACTCACAAGCTCTTGTCCTGCTGAGGGACTTCAACCACACCAACATCTGCCGGAAAAGTAGTATGGCAAGCTGTAGGCAATCCAGGTGACTCCTGGAATGCATGGAATTTAACTTCTTAGGCCAGGTAACAGATAACTCTACCAGAGGGAAAGCAATACTGGACTTGATGGTCACCAACACAAGTGAGCTGATTAGTGACATTAAGACTGGAGACAGCCCGGGCTGCAGTGACCGTGTCCTGGTGGAGTTTACAGTCCTGACAGATATGGGCTGGGCAAAGAGTAAAGTCAGAACCCTGAATTTTAGGAAAGCAGACTTCCAGCTCTTCAAGGAGTTAGTAGGACTCCCTGAGAAACACCCTTTAGGGACAAAGGAGCAGAACAGAGCTGGCAGATCTTTAAGAATGCTTTCCATAGAGTGCAAGAGCTCTTGATCCCCAGATGTAAGAAATCAGGCAAGGAAGGCAAAAGACTGTCATGGCTGAGTCAAGACCTGCTGGTCAAACTAAAGGGCAAGAAGGAAATGCACAGGCAGGGGAAACAGGGACGGGTACCCTGGGAAAAGTATAGAAACACTCCCTGCTTGTGCAGAGATGGGGTCAGAAAGGCCAAGGTGTGGCTGGAGGGTGAGGGAGGTGATTCTGTCACTCTGCTCTGGTGAGACCTCATCTGTAGTCCTGTGTCCAGCCCTAGAGTCCTCAGCATAAGAAGGACATGAACCTGTTGAAGTGGCTCCATAGGAGGGCCACAAAAATGATCGGGGGGCTGAAGCATCTCTCCTATGAGGACAGGCTGAGAGTGCTGGGGGTGTTCAGCCTGGAGAAGAGAAGGCTCTGGAGAGACCTTACTGCAGTTTTTCAGTACTTAAAGGGGGCCTATAAGAAAGATGGGGACAATCTTTTTAGCAGGGCCTGTTGTGACAGGACAAGGGGCAAGGGTTTTAAATTAAAAGTAAGTGAGTAAGTAGATTTAGACATTAGGAAGAAGTTCTTTACTATGAGGGTGGTGGAACACTGGCCCAGGTTGCTCAGAGAGGCAGTAAATGCCCCATCCCTGGAAGCATTCAAAGTCAGGCTGGACAGGGCTCTGAGTAATCTGCTCTAGTTGGAAGATGCCCCTGTTCATTGCAGGTGGGTTGCACTAGATGACCTCTAAAGGTCCCTTCCAACCCAAACCATTCTGTGATTACTGAAACATTATAGCTTGCACCTCTGTCAGATGAAATAAATTACACTGTACTTTGCCAGGGCTAAAAGTGTTCTGGACGATTTACATTCACCACCTTGCATATATGACAAAGCCTTACTCTGAGATGTTCAGATAACACTAAAGGAGTAGAACTTTTTCCAGAATTCATATGAAAGTTCAAATAGGAACCTCAAAAAAGAAGTGATCAGTACAGTTGCTCATCTTGAAAATCTGGAACACATGCTCAGATTCTTAACTGGGCCCTTAGAGTCCTAATTGCTACAAGAAAGTGTTATGTGAACACATTTGTCTTTATGAACTTGTAAGTGTTGTTTCATCATATTTTCCACTTCCTCATTAATGGAAATAAGAGGGACAGGCCAAAGCAGGAAAGCAGCGGATGAATTTCCTTGTAAGATGTGAGCATGAGGATAATGAATTCTTAAATCCAGTTCCTGTTTCACTACAGCCTGATAATAAAGCAAAGGGACCAACAAATTTATGTGGTGAGCTTTACTACAACACAACCAGCCCTGCAGACTTGCAAGCTATTCTTCTAAGTGCACAGGAAGTGGAGACTATGAAGTAGGCAGCAGGCCAACTTCACAGAGCTATCAAAAGCTTTTGTTTTGTTTCAAATGGGATTTAGAATAAGCTCCTCCTCACCTGAAACAGTAGCGCTCCAGAAAAATCCCTAGAGTCAGATCGTTTTTCCCATAGAACTCCATGGTCACAATCCTAAAGCAAGAAGGGGAAAAAAAAAACCCTTTAGATGTTGCTGCTGTTAGCTCTGCAATGGCCTTTAGGTACACAGATCTGCACCCACTGCTGGCTTATTTCACCCCTGCATACTTTCAAAGGCTTTTTTCCTCTTGACTAGCCTTCCTAGACCCCTGCTGTCAAGTCTGCTAATAATGAGATCAGAGCCCTACTAGAACAACTTTAAATGCAACATTTAAACATTAAATACAATTCAACTGCACTTTTGAACATAGTGTTCAAGAGTATCTAGAAGTCTAGACAGCTTGAAGCCTCAAACACTAAAACAGTTACAAAAACGGTATATCCAATGAAAATGAAAAAAGCCTTAAGAACACCATATTCTTCTAGAAGATTTAATAGCAACTTTTGTTTTCTCAAAACTTGAGGCGATCAAATAACTTAAAGTGTACAAGTATCAGTTTAAGTGCCACAATTCAGACATTAATATCAGTTATTTGTATCCTCTTGTTGTTTAGTGAGCTTATCACCACCTTCTTTGGTTTATTCCTAAGCTATTACAAGAACTCTAGACCTTTCCCTGTAGGAACCACCTCTGTATTTTCACCTGAGGTAGATGAAACACCAAGATCTGTCCCATTTAGTTGGGCTAGAAGCACGTTATAAATTGTACACAATTAAATTACAGCCCACTGAGCTGGAAAATACAGTTAAAACTCTTAACATTGCTGACTATAATATGAGAAAGATATATTTTACCAGTACTTGAAGGGTGGCTACCAAGAGGAAGGGGAGTCCCTTTTTACAAGGAGTCACATGGAAAAACCAAGGGGGATTGGATGCAAGTTGCTCTTGGGGAGATTCTGATTGGAGTCCAGAGGAAGGTTCTTCACAACGAGAACAATTAAACATTGGAATAGTCTCCCAAGGGAAGTGGAGGATTCCCCTACACTGGACAGTTTTAAGACTCTGCTCAACAGAGTGCTGGGCCATCTCACAAACTATTTTCCTTTTATTTTTGCCTTGAAAGGTTGGACCAGATGATCCCTGAGGTCCCTTCCAAGCTGGCATTCTATGACTATGATTCAATATATTAAAATGCCATTCTCAGGTAACATACTTGACAAGTATTAATTTTGGGCTTGGACATTCTTCTGTGTTTATATACACCAACTCTTCCCCAAAAGACTGCATGCACTGCCCTCCCCACACATACATTAAGCTGCAGTGAAAGGACCAACAAAAGCATTTGATTTTAGACTGGGCTTTCTCATTCATGCCTTAAGGATTACAAAGGCTATGGGATACTGCTCTGGATCCACCTGACTAGGCAAGAAAAAACTCTTTTGGCAACAGTTCCTCTTATAGGATGAGCAAAACCTACCAAGGAGTCCTTAGAGAAAAGAAATGCTGCTACAAGGCAAGCACTGACTTTGACTTAGGAAAAAAGGTAGCAGCTATACAGGCTGTACAAAAGTAGTGTTCATACCAGGGGCTAACACAGGCACTTGGAGCATTGCTGGATTGAGCAGAAGAGCTACTGAAAAGAACACAGAGCCTCTGGTGGTTTACTGGACTCAGGCAATCCACCTGGTAGAGAGAAAAAAAAAAATCATTTACTGGTGACAGACACCTCCATCCACACACCACTCCTGATGACAAAATTCTATTCTAGTAGTTTTATTTACAAACAAATCTCTGCTTGCTCCTTTTGTATAGATGAACCTTGCACTATCTCTGAGCTTCAGGTAAAATTGCTAGCTATCTTTTGTAGAACAGCACAACCAACATGCAGAAGAAAACACATGTGTTTCTGTGGAAGGAAAGCGAAGGGAAACAGACAGCAACAAAAGCCCTGAGATAAACATCCAGAGTCTCCAAAGCATTGTACAGTTTAGGACACCTTGGAGTCAAAACTCTGCCACTACAGTATACCTCAATTACTCATTCAGGCTATAGCAAGACTTCCAACTTTGTCCTCTGTGAAGAGATTTACCATGCTGCTGCTGCTGGAACAGAGCTATTTCCCCTTCCACACCCTACAGAACTATGAAGTTACCAAATAATTTTCTTTGATTGCTGAATAAATTTAAAACAGCATCAACCAGTTTGATCCAGAGTAGGGCCTAGTCTTACAGTTTGTGAGATTATAGCCTGTGAAGGTACACAGATTTACATGTAAGCACCAATTAAAAAGTGTCTTCTGCTCATCAACTTGGTGTTTGATTGGCTTAGAGACCAAAATATTTGACTATTTCAAGAGATCGGTTCTGCTACTCTTGCTCATAGACTTTTCCAGAACAGCTTCCATTTCAAGAAAGTCTCAAGATCCTTCTCCTCAGATAAGTTAGTTGCTTTCATGGCAGTTTCCAAAAAACTTAGAATACTTCGATTACAAGCATATACTGCCTTGCTTTGAAATGAGATTCTCACATTTCTTCAAATCACCCAAACTTTTGCAAACAGTTAAAAACTTTAATGTAATCGCAGCCTACTGATGTTTCCATGGCATTAGGCCCTCTGAAGATGAAAACATTACACTTTTAGAAATCATCAATACAAGCACCAAGAAAACTCAGTTTCAGAGATTATTTCTTTGAGTTTGCTCCCGCCATCACATATTCATTTTCAGGAATCACTCATGAACAACTGCACTGAACAGGCCATGTAATACACTGACTCTGTGCATTTCTCTGAAAGCAGAGTCTCACCACCTCTTCCCTTCTCAGGGAAATTTTGCAGTCAGTCTCTTGCTCTGCTTTCTTATTAGATCCACATAGCCCCTGTTTATATTGACTTGTTCCAACGCACTGCATTCTAAAGTTCAGCATTGACACAGTAAAAAACAAAACCAAAACAACTCAAACCAACCCAAAAAAACCCCAAACCAAACACACACAACAAAAAAACCCCATAACACCAATCACCAACAACTGTGGGTTAACATTTAATACGAGACATTACACATTCTGTATTACCAGGAAAATGGATGTAACCTGGGTTTTGAGTAACACAGCTTTGTATCTTACCTTATGAGACCATGAGGTTTCACTCTGAGCCAGTCCCTTCTCATCCTCTTCAATCCTGCACCCAGTTTTTCCAGCAGGGACACTAGACACATCCTTACTTTGGGCAAAGGGATCTGTGCTTTTCTGTAGTATTCTTCCTCCTCTGGCCCGATAGTCAGCCAGCATTCTGGCTAAGCTCTGGCTGTCACCTAGATGTTCTGCTATTCTAGTATTAATCAACTCATGAGAAGGTAAGATTTGGATAGCCTTGGGTTGGATATTCCCATTCATCCCTTGTAGTCCAGAGAGATCCCGCAATAATTGTCTCTTCCTTCTGCTCTCCAACTCCTTGTATTCCTTATTGAGAAGAGGAGACCAATAAACTTGCTCAGGAAAGTATTCCCGGGCAGGGCACCTCATGCCTTTTTCAGTCAAAAGAAATGGTTCTCGGAACATCATTACAGGAGAAATACAGAGAATGACATCTTTCAACTCCTGCTTAAATGCTGCAGAGTAAGTCTTGAGACGATCCTCAGAAGAAGTTACCTCTTCAGTGACATATAAACCAATGTCATCCTGAAGAGGATCTCTGAAAACTCTCATCTGACTCTTGGACTCCTGCAGATCATCTGCCTGTTGAAGAGGCTCTAGTGTCTGGTTATCCAGAGTGGTGACCAAGTGCTGGTCCATACCATGGAGGGGCAGAAGGGATGTTTCAGGTATTGCAGGAGGTACAGAGTTGAACACTGGAAATGGTGACTCCACTTTGTGGTGCTCTTGTTGTTTTGAGGATGTCATTTCCAGTTGACTGTTCTCTTGGTCACCCCTTTCAAATAAACCTCTTTGCTCAAGCAAGCTGACCTCATCAGAGGACACTGACTCAGAGATTACAGGCACTTTTTCAGGGGCTAGTTCAATGTCTCTGACTGCAGTGCCAAAATCCTCACCATTGAAGAGGTTCTGTTGCTCGTTTTCATCTCCTGGTTCCTCAATAAGGGAGTGAAAGGAGGTGTTTTTGATCAGAGTAGGGGGCATGGCAAACTCATCCATAAGGAAAGAGATTTCCAGCTGGGAATGATAAGCCACACAAATCATGAAGATCAGTATCTCTTTCACACGGGCCAGCTCATACTCTGCAGCACCACACAACTTGATAGTGCAACCCAGGTGCTGGGGACATCCTTCAAAGAACATCAGGGTTTTTGTCTGATCTAGAGAAAATAAACCAAACCAAACATAGGAGTTAGGTTAACGAACTACAGCTAACCTGCTCTTAAGCATCTCACACAATGTAACAGAGACGCAGAGCAAATAACATCGATAGCACAATCCAGCTGCAGAAATTCACACTGTTGTACAGAAATAATTTATTTTTGCAAGTAAAACAAGCTGCAAAACTTCTGTTTTGTAAAACAAGCCATCATAAAGTCCAAGTGAAGGCCACATGGAACATCATGGCCAAACCAGCATATTCTAGGATCACTGTAGACTCTGCAGCAGTAAAGTAAAAGAATCTCTATCTTCCCAGACAAATTTGCTCATCCTTACAAGTCAAAAGTCTACAAGATTTTGAGTGCAATTTAAAAGCTGGAAGGGGGAATGCAGAAGTGGAAGGGGAAGAGATGCAAAGACTACATCACCACAAATATTTATATCAACAGCATTTGTGTGCCAGCACCACTGGTAACCTGTCAAGCAACACTTCTTCCTTTGCAGACTTCTACTGCCTAAATGGCGTTACAGAGAAAAAGGAACTTAATTTCTCAATGGGGCACAATGACTGGACGAGGGGCAGTGTGCATGAAGTGCAACAAGACAAATTTTGATTGGATATATTAAGGTTGGACCAGATGATGTTTCAAAGCCCATTCCAACCCAGGCTGTTCTGTGATTCTGTTTCTCTGTACAAAAATTCTTTACAGTGAGCATAGTTATGACATCTCTGTTCTGCAATATTTTCAACAGTTGGCTGACAAAGCCCTCAGAAATCTGATCCTGCATTGAAACTAATACTTCCTGTTTTGAATACAAAGTTGGACTAGATGAACTCCAGGGTGGTGGGAAGAGAAAAAAAAATTTGAAAGGAATAAGCCAGCCTCATTAAAATCTAGAGTGTCTCATCTTAATAAGATCACACTTGTGTCCACAGCCAGTTCACTGTAGTTCCAAGATGTAACAGAAGAAATATGAGTAGGAAGGATAATACTTGATCACACAAGACACCCAACAGTTCAGACCTTGTTAAGAAGAGCAAAGCATCTATCCTTTCACACACACAAGCTAAGACACATCAAGTTTTACTCACCATTGGGCAGCTGAAAAACTTGCATATAAAATTTATGACAGGTTCCCAAACGTGGTTTGGTCAACAGTTGATCCATTGACATCACTAAGTCTCCCTGGGTCATTCGACTTACCCGGTCTAATACTTGCTGTAAAAATGGAAAGAACAGTAAGAATCTACAGTGCAAAGAGGATGCTAGCAACCTTAGCTTGCTCTGAAAAAAACAAGAGCCAAAAAAAAAAAGCCAAACTAAAGAAACCCAACCCAACAACAACATGCCATGAAACATCTCACTGAGATGCAAACTCTGGGTTAAACTCAGTCACACAAACATACACTCACAATGTACAAGAGTGTTAGCAAAGCAGCTTGGTAAGTATTTCTGGTGAGGGGCAAGATTGCACCCTTCCTTGGAGATAGCTAGATCTGTTCAAGAGAAAAAAGTTCCAGGAGGTAAAGCACAGTCAGCATAGTGCTGGCTATCAGGAGCTCAGCCAACTCCCACAGCTACTCTCTGGCTGCCTGTACCCTGCCCCAACAGGGACAGAGAGGTTCTCTGGCAACCACTGGGGATCCATATCCATGCAGGATTTGCTACAAATAGGTGTCAGAGTTAACTAGAACCAAGCCAGGGTATAAGGACTTACCAGGCAAGGACAGAGAGTAGCTGTGCAGAGCTGAGGAAAAGTTACTCTCTAGGTTTGCCTGTCTTGCCTTCTTGGAAGAGAAGTACCATTATAAAAGAGCCCAGGTTTGGTTAGCAGAGAAAATAAGACAACTCTTTGCTTTCTCCAGGGAGCTTGCTACAAAGATAAATTGCAGAGATGTATGAGAAGGCCCAGTCTGAGAGGAAATGCTCACCGGCTTGACATTGATGACCAGAGTGATACCATGCTCTAAGAGCATGTCCTGGGCAATTCGGGACACAGTCTTCTCAACAAGGACCAAATTAGGCCTGACATCAACTATCCGCTGTACATAGTTCTTCAAGAACTCCCTTTCCTGCAAACAGGAACAAAGTATGGTAGTTAACTACTGCAAACCCATCTGAAAAAAACCCCACTTAAATGCTTAATATTCTTTTTCATTTAATACTGACCTTTCCTACAAAAGGGGGAAACCAGAAAGCACCATCACTTGTCCATTGTGCACATTTCCCCACTCCCACAACACAACACCCAGTTTATCAGTAATTTGTTATATGCAGTGTTTGCACAGGAGGATATAGTCCAATGTCAGTCTGAAGTAAGAGATTTGCAGAAGAATCTAAATATACATATATGCCTCTTATACCCTTACATGGAAAAGACTTTACGTTCGAAAGGTGCTAGAATTAGAGCATCCTAAAACAAAGCTGTTTGCAGTATTATGTTCTCCACCTTCAGATACAAGCTGATACTGAACCCTGGCACTCAGACACTTGCAATTATGAGGAGCATGCCAGTGCTCTACATCTCTCCAAGTCAGTACACAGAGCCTCAGTACCTCAGTACTTGGCGAAGAGTGCTTCTGAAGTGGGATCCCAAATGCTGTGCATTGCAAAAATGATATTTTAACCATGTCCACCTTCTGGCTTCATCTCACTACCCCCTCCTGCCCCCCCAACACTTTTATTATCTTGCACAGAAAGCAGATCTGCAACTCTATCAGAGCTAAAGGCCTACACTGCTAGAGGGAGGATACAGCTTCCCAAGCCAGGTATTCTCAATTGTGTTATTACAGCTCACATCAGTCAGATCTTAAAAGTTCTATGAAGAAGATACCACAAAAAGCAGTTTGCCAGTTCCTCAGAAGACAAACATTAATGTTAGTGTAGCAAAGAAAGCTGTTGCTGGAAGCTAATTTTTCCAATTGAACTTATTTCTATGATATGTGTGTCAAAGAAAAGGTCTATCCATTTCAGTGTTTTGATACTTAAGGCACCTCCCTGTTCACACAGGGGTAGGGCACCTGTTCCAAAACGACATTTTGTAGTTCGTTGCTTCATTAGGTTGGTTGTTGTCTCATTTTTTTGAAGCCTGACAAGAAATAACATGGGTGCAACCTAACCTCCACCTACACTACCTTTTCTAATATTTGTTCACACACCTAAATCCTATCTAGCTCTGACTTTCTGAACTGTATTTTCCTTATACAGTGTATCATTAAAAAAACCCCATGTTTCTAAAATTCTGTATTTAAATTGTGAGGGTCATAAGATCATCCTCAATATATGTTACTTTGATGACAAAATCCTCAATACAAGACTACAAGTTTGTGCAGTATTTACTACAATAGTTTTCTTAGCTAGCTCCTAGAAGAGGAACACTTTTCTTTCCTGTGCAGTCCCACTCACTCAACTCCATCTTACACACTGAAAAAAAAAAAAAAAAAATGT
>VYZX01015822.1:43451-143549 GCA_013401335.1 Brachypteracias leptosomus
TGCATCCTTTTGTTTCCCTACATTCACTATTTGAAACTTACTTTTTTGATGTGGACAAACTGGCGGATATCCATGTCATCATCTCTGTTCTTGACGTCAGGCCGTACAGTTTGAACTACCTGGCAGACCACAGGTACAATGATATCCCTCCAGGACAGTGACAGGGACTCATTGTACAAAAGCTGCTGAAGCAGTGCCATCATGTGGTTGTGATTAGCAGACCTGTAAAAAAAACAAACAAAAAACCCAAAGAGAATTCTTGTGAGAAGAATACAGAGCAGTGTTTAGTTGAAGTCACATTTCAGAAGTAAGTTTATTAACATTTACAGTGCAGGAAGTCCTCTGAAGAAACAGAACGTTCTACAGTCAACTCTGGTCCTGTACTTTGATATATAAAAAAACCACAGGGGAAAGCAGCAAACAAAATATATTGTAAAAATGCTGTTTTCTAAATGCATATTGGTTCCTTGCATTGTTCACTGAAGATGAAGTCCCATTAAAAGCTGGTGGAATAGAGGGGCTTCAGGAATTGTTACACAAGATATGCAAATTCCTTTTCTACATGTTTCTTACAGCAGCCTTTCCATGGCTTGTTTCTCCCCATTCTCTTCTCTCAGCAGATCAAGATTGCTGTGGTGCCAGCCTAGGGGTGTGAAAAAGAGTTCTTTGGACTTCTCCTCCACTCTCCTGTTGAATAATGACTCTGCAAGAGATAAACAAACCTTGTCAATACAGTTGACAAGGTTCAACGTTGAATGTCTGTGTATTTCTGAAAGGTTACTTTGAAATGATAAAAAATTACTGAGTCTAAGCCTCTCAAAACACTGCGTTTGAGCTAGACATCATGGTAACATGATGTAGCAAACAGTATTAAGTATAACAGTGGCGAGTATACAAACAAGAAGTGAACTACTAAAATTCTTGTACTGCCAGTACAAAGCAGACTGTTTGTTCTTCTGTAACTGAACTGTTACCAAGTTTGTTAAGGAAAAAATCTTCTATCCCAGTTTTGCCTATAAATAAGCAGCAAATTCCAAATATCACGTATGTATAATCATAATGCCTTTTAGACTTGAAGTGTTGGTCAAAGGCATTAATTTGATCCACAAAAAGCTGCTGCTTTTAAGGTATCTACATGTAAGTGGCATTAAAAGATCTATCTATTTCATTCCAGCTGTAGCACAAGTATTAATAATATTTTGGGTAAGGCCTTGTCTAGTGTATCCCCCAAACATACTTTAAAGAAATGTTACACTACCAATTCACATGTCAGGCTTTGAACCTTTATGTGACTTGCAGACCTGATCCTACACACCACCTCTTTGCTGCTCAGGTGCAGAGAGCGGTGCCAGCAGGCTAATTCATCTAGCCTGTGTTACAGTATTTATTACTATAGAATTCTCAAGGATCTTCTGTCAAGAAAGTGTCACAAGCTTTTCAAAAGATCTCAGCACATCTCACCTCCATCCGCGTAACAGATACACTGATATCTCTCTGCTACAATAAACATGATGCCAATGAAGGCTGTATCCACTGAATACAAATTTTTAAATCCTAAATGTCACCACAAACTATAGTCACTTCTGGTCTTAGAAACAGAAAACATGTTTCGAGAGTATAAGACAGTCCTCACCTGGAAGGTGCCTGCCACTTTCAATCACTATGTTGTGTCGTAACTCCTCAGAACTGTTCTCTTGTTTGTGTTGTAACTCAGAACTATTCTGAGGTTATTTCAGCACAGTTTTCTCTGCTTTGCAAGAGTTACTAGTTTATTTCCCACACAGGTACTGTGTTATTATAGATGGAAGTTATAAACTTCCCCATTCTCATAGTGGCTGACTATATAACCTAAACAATTCTGTGACAATAAGTCACTTATGCTAGTAGTATATAAATTTTCATCTGCAAGTATATAAGCCTTCAGAATTCAAGCTTAAGACTCCTCAGAGTGCATGATGAAACTGCAAAATCCTTATACAATAGTAATCTGAGCAGGACTACTAAAAAAAAAGACTCTTCAAAAAACAACAATTAACTTCTTCCAGATGCTCCATACCCCAAATTAACTGTGTATAAGATTAACAGAAGTTACACTGTCTTTTTTCTTTCCTTTCTTCTGCAAAATCTCAGTTAAAAACTAAGCATTAGTTTAATCAAAGACTATTTTTCTGGCTGCACAGACACAAGGGTTTCCCCCTTATTTCCTCTTCTTACAAGCTCACAATAGCATTAACTGGGAGAAAAAAGCTCATAAGTGCACCTTGCCACAATATTGGAAGGCACATGGGTTTTAAAACTCACAACTGTGTTTAATGACCTTTCATTTCAGAAGTGGTGGTGGTGTCGATGACAGGAACCCCAAGAAGGTTTAAGAAATGAAGCTTTAAGCTACTCTGTAGCAGCAGTGCAAATAATCATATCACATCTTCATTTGCTCACATAGAAAGTTAAAATAAGCGTCTGTTCCATAAATTTGTGGATGGGAAAGTTGTGAACAGACTTGCCATTTCCACTTTTATAAAAGAAGTAAAAGCTTTTCTCTGAGTGCTTTTGAAAGGAGAAATTTGAGAAGTGGTAGAAATTTAAGCCTGAAAGTGCATTCCAAAAAGTTATCATTTATATATCAGTTTTGCCACAAGTAAGTTCAGATTTACTGTTAAGTCAATATTTTTAAAGGGTCAATGCCCTACTGAAGGAGTACTTTATCACTATAGAAAAACCACACAACAGAAATATTTGAAATTTCTCCTTACCTTTAATAAAAGCATCACTTATAGAGAACATCTGCTGCCCTCCGTTTTCAGGATTCAAGTACTCTGAAAGAGAGAAGAGGGAGACAGGCAGAGACAAAAAAAAAAAAAAAAAGAGACAGGTTACACTGCTGTGCCTATATAATTACAATGTACACACCCACACCAGAAGAAGCAGTATTACTCATCTAAGTGTTTAGTCACCAATTTAGCAACAGCTTGATGAGTGGTCAAGACAAGAATATCCTCTTATTCTTGTTCTATCAAAAAGTTCCAAGACAACAAGAAAATAGTACTTATTACTGCGGAGAAACAAAACAAAGTAGACATGAGCAAAGGCTGAACCAGGAGTTAAGAGTTTGCTTTTCCAATTGACCCACGTCACACTTGTGAATACAAATGTGTTAAGCTGCAAGCAGACACCATGGGACTGTCCAGACAGGGAACAGCCTCTTCACTCTGGTGTAAAAATGCAGCTTCAGAAGCCACTTTGCTCTCACACTCCAATGAATTATCTCAGAATAAGGGAGAGGCCAGCCATAAGATTTATCTTATACAGTGAAGTAAACAAAAGACAGTCTGCCTTTCAAGAGCTAGAAGTCTAAAAAAGTTTAAAGTGTTTTGAAGAATCCATGCTGACAGAGGTAGATTCCCAGCAACAAAGGGAAGCAAGAGTTATGTATCACTTTACATATGGCAATTAGGATGAAGCTCCATCTACTACTTAGCTTGCAACATCCTGATCTTTCATGCAGGCTGGCTGGCTACAAATAGGTTGTTTTCTCCAGAGATCATTAGCTTGTTATGCCTTTAGTTGGTTCCCTGCTTCTACAAAAAGCAATTGTACCACGGGAAACAAGAGCAATAGACCAATTGCTTTTACAGCACGATGATCCGAACTCCAAAGCTAACCCTTTATTGCCTTTCCTGAGAATAGTCCAGACCTACTGCCACAAACAGAATGCAAAGCCAGGCACCTTTCAGACACCAACAGAAAGCAACAGGAAGTTGACAGGACACAAGCAATCACAAGTCTCTGAACATCAGCACTCAAGACCCCTTCCATGCCACCAGTTTAAATATATGATCTTGTCTGCAGTTGCCCTGTTTGTAAACAGATACTCAGCAGATGGTCAATGTAGCTAAGGAAAGTTGCAAGCCTCCCTTGCAGCTTGATGGTTATTTGCATATTCCTTTCACCTCTTGCTTAGATATGAGTTTAGCAGTAGAAGCAACCTACTGCTTGATAAAAGCTGGCCCACTCTCAGCATTCTTTCACCTACAGCCCCACAGACTACCTAGAGAAAGTCGCATCATGCTGTGCCTACACACAAGCATGTATACTAGCACCTCCATACTTCTCCACCTCACAAGAGCCCCAGGGCAGCAGCTCTTACTGTGAACACACTCAAATCAGCTCTGACACATATCCCTGACTGGCATGGCTGATGTAGAAGTTGATTCCGACTGAAACCTAACCTTTGTTAAGCTCATAACTCTTAGTTATGCACACAGATGCAGACGGCAACTCCAAACCAGGAACGCTTCTCTTCAAATACAGCTTCACCTCCTATAACTTTGCTTCCAATTGTGCCCCAGGAGAAGTTCCTGACAAGGTAAGATACCATACCTCTTCCTAAACTGGATGTGTAACACACTCATAGGTGTGAGTTTGAGACAGAAAGAGAGGCTAATATGCACATTTCATATCTCACATCATCCCTACATACATCATGCTTCACAAAATGGGCATGGAAGGGGCGAGGAGAGGAGGGAGCTTCCCACAGCATATTTTGTAGCCTTGTCTTCAAGCAGTTAGCTAAAAAGACTATCTTACAAGCTCCCCTGAACAGCTTCACCAAAAAAAACCAAACCTCCAACCCAGAGCATACAGACCTCTAGGTCTGATATTCAAAGGCACCATTAAAAGCAAATACCACAATGCACACAAACTCACAGGTCTCCAACGGAAAATGGCAGGTATAGATTTTATACACCTTACGGATTGGCCTGGTTAAACATCAAAACACAGGGGCCAGCAACCACAGCTTTTCCTCTAGATACACAAACAAGGGATCCTCTTCTCTTTCCCCCTCCTAACTAGATACAGGCATCAAAAACTAACTATAACTACCCAAAACACCTGCTACCAGGATCAAGGATATCTGGCTGTATGGACATTTAGAAAAAAAAGTTTCCCATACTGATAACTAATTTTTTAAAAACAGCAACTAAAAGCCACGTTTAAAAGCAAGTGACTTAATCTCTTCCTTCAATTTAAATGCTTACTTTGTTTCCCATTTTGATATACAGAATTGGGTTTGTGTGGCTGGGGTTTAGTAGCAAGGGGGTGGGGGGTGGCGACATGAGGGAGCAGCCTCATGGTGCTTTGTTGCCAGCTGGGCTTAAGCCACGACATACACACTGTAAAGTACCATTGTCTTTAGACAGATGATACTACAAATGAGTCACTATACTCATCTATAAGATATTATAAGCCAGCTAACTTGGAGTCACCAGAATTTCATAAAAACACCTCAGACATTAGTCAGCCTATAACATCACAAGAAGTCCTGCCTTAGACTCAGACTACATACAAACCACTCTGTTCTGAAAAACAGCTGGTACATCACAGACCTTGCTTCCAAGTAGCTGACCTCTGTGACTGGTGGAAATTGCATATCCCTGAATCATCTTAAGAAACCCACTAACAACTTAGATCAAAAGTGACCTGCACTTCTAGCACTGATGTTTCGCCCTGTCAGTCCTCCCCCAATTACTGCAATTTGCACAGCTGTGAGGAAATTGAGTTACTAGCCTCAAAAGGTGGGTGTGATCTTCAGTTTCACTTCATTATTTCAAAAGAAAATTAAATCACTGTCATTCAGTCTAAGGACAAAAGACAATTCCAATGAAATCAAGCCAAATACATGCATCCATAACAGTCATAGGGGAAGTTACTGACCTCTGACAGCAGCAAACACACCATGTTGCTGACTGACTACAGTACTCTGTTCTTAAAATAACCATGTCCCATTTTACACAGAAGCTTAACTATCTAGCCTTGGCTGTCTAATCATTGTGACACTCTAACATCCTGGATGGCATTTTTTGTTGAATACAGCCAGGATAAATCAGGAACACAAAGTGAAAGCCTTTGCATTTCAACTTTCAATGTTTCCAGAACAAAGTTCTAGATGTCATCCACTTCACTACTCTAGGCACTACAGTATGCAATGTAGAATTCTGTTCCACAATTTTTGAAGGCCTTGAGTAATAAGCACCTAAGTACCTACAAAATTTCAGCCTCCTTATTATCAATAAGTGTTTCTTGCTATTCATGATGTTGTCATTCATTTTGACTTATAGGTCCCTGGTCCCTCTTTCCTTTAGAGATTCTCATGCCAGGAATCCAAAACCAAAAAAGAAGTATAGTAAGTCCTCTGTATTTGCAGAGGATGCAGATTTTTTTTTTGAAAAGCAGAATAATGCCTACCTCTCCATGGTGCATTGTAATGACTCACATCTCCATCTTATCCCATTTCTGGGCAAATTACTGATATTCTCCCCTCAAAGGAAACCCATTCTCTTAAAAGGAATTGTTCCCAATTTTCTATTATTAATTACACTCCTATAGAATAACGTGGTTAAGAGACCACACATTTTAAGAACAGATAACAAACACCAGTCAGCAGAGATTCATCAAAGATAACAGAGTGCTGCTAAAATATGTAAATTAAAGGCAGAAGTCTTTCTCCTTACAGTTCCCCCACCACTTGCCTTTCCCGCTAGTCTTCTCTGAGCTCTCCATCATCAAAATTTTTCTCACAAGAGCTTCAGTTCTGGCTGTAAGACGCCTTGATTTGGTCAACAGCTTCCAAGAGAGGTAAGCTCTCTTACATTTCCCCTTCATCATGTACTGTTTTTTGTACAAGGAGATAAAGACTAAGATATGTCTCAAACCAGGACTATCACTCTATAAATCCTTTAACGCTAGCCAGAGTCAAACTGACTACCTGCTTTCCTGCCAACACACACTGAGAAACTGGCTACAGCTGTAAATTCATAGGATACCACAACACACCTGGGCCTGTTTCAAGCTCACTTAATCCAGCATCCCTCCTTCCTAAAAGAAAGTCATTGATATATTCTCCCTCTTCACAACTTCCCTTCCCTGAAGATGCATTAGCTTTTCATTTGATAGGGCTGGAGCTGGCAACAAATTGAAAGGAACCAACATCAAGCTGGTGTCAGCAGTGCTGACAACCCATCCCTACCATGGAGCCATCAGACATCAACTCAATTTTCAAACCTGCTCTGCTCCTCAATTTGTGGGGGAAGAATAAACAGTTGGATTTCTCTTCTTCTAGATGTATTTTTAGCAAATAATGAAAGGTAACTACAATAGGTACTGACAAATGCATCCTCAAATTTGGCCCACTCACTCTCTTCTAACACACTTCGAATGTCAGCTGTGACCAGTTCTCTTTCCTCACCCTCTTCAGTGACCATTTCACAGCTTCAGAAAATGTAATCTGTATGCAAGCATAAGATAAGTCTTGCATTCTGATTGTCCACAACAGAAGAGATCTATTAGACTTTACAGAAGGATGAATTCATCAGGAGTCCAAAATTTAACACTGGATCATCTTTTAAAGTTGGAAATACTGAAGGGGTGGGGTGAAACAATAGTTAGGAATAAGAAACTCCTTAGGAGCAGCCAAAGATAGAAGCATACAAAGCTGATGTAATCTTAGGGAAGGAAGCAGAGCAAAGACATCAACTGCTACCCAGCACATAAAGCTACTAGAATATACCAGACCAAAGCCAGTGGCAAGCCCTAGTTTCAGTCAGCCCTTGTCCAGTTTAGAGAATGCACTTGTCAACAGGCAGACATACTATTTTTTCCATAAGGATTCTGCTTCTAGTCAGTCTTTCAATTTAGTATCTATTTAGGAGAAAAATTTCAAAAAGAAGTCTTCAACACTCGGTATTTGACTTCTTCCTCCTTAAGTGGATGTTCTCTTTTGAACAAATGTTACATATATGGATTAAGTTAGGTCTTATTGCTTATCAGTAAGATACTCCTGTCAAATGTAAGCTTATTAAAGTACAATTAGAAGTCTGCACAGAGCTCTTCCAAATTAATTTTTTTTGTTTGTTGTTTGGGGATTTTTTCCTTGCTTGCTTTTCTAGTTTAATCTCAAACTGTAGAGACACATATCAAACTGGTTTATGCCTAGGCTATTTTTCCACCCTGTTAGCCAGAAACTGTACATGTGGACCTGCCCTATTACGTATGGGCAGGAGACTTTGCTTCAACTGCAAAGAGAAAGTCACAGGGGAAGTTACACACTCTGCAGAGAAGGTGTTTCAATAGGTCTACTGAGCCTCCTCAGAGATGAGCACATCAAAACTGCAAGCAAGTGCCAGCTAAGTACCATATTTCCCCCTCTGTAAGACAGCTACAAAAGTAGTGTCCAAATAGGTCAGTATTATTAGGGCCCAGCTCTCCATCATGTGCAACTCCAGCTGGTGACTACCTCATACCTTTTTGGTCGGCAGGGTGAGGGGGCACATGTGGGTACTTGGAGTGCTTCTTGATATGGAAGTTCACGTTGTCCAGCTCCACGTTCAGGCTGATGGAGGCGGCTGAATCACTGTCCATTGTGGACTGGAAGCTGCTGACTGAAGTGCGCTTGCTAGGGCTGGCGGAGTCTTTTAGTGTTGGGTAAGGGGGAAGATACAGGGAGGAGAAGGGTTCAAACGGGTATCATGAGGGTACCGGAGAGGAAAAAAATTGTCTTTAATACATAAAGACCAGTGTGTAATACTACAGGAATACAGTATTTTCATAGTTCTAATCTTATCTTCATGTGTGCATGCTGACATATTGGGCATTCTTTAGTGCATTAATATAGGTCCCAAATCAAGCAGAAGTTTGCCAGAGAAACAGAAGGCAGCAATTTACAGGCTTCTCCATTAGAAATATGAAGCTTTACCATTTCCACTAACTACAAAATACTGTATCCATCATAAGAAACAAGAGGACTAGCTAGGTTATAGTTTGCTTAGATCTTCACAGCCCCATGTGCGCACACACATAAACACACACACATACACACACACATAAAGCAAGACATGGTTAAACTACTATGTTCCAAAGGACTGCGGATAACAGGAGAAGGCAGAGTGAGAACAAGACTCAGGTGAAACTCACTGGCTAAGTTATCTTCTCCTTCATCAGCAATCTGCTCTGTGTCACTGTCATCAAACTTGATGTCTTTGAACCAGGATGGCTCAGAGTGCCCCTCTACAGAGTTCACAGAGTCACTGTCTGGAGATGGAGTTTCCGAGAACTCCGTGCTCTAGAAGAAAAAAAAAAGGCGTTAAAGTGCAGCTCTGCTGAAATATTAAGCAACCTTAGAAGCAGCCTGCTACAAATACAGATCAGACTCTTTAAAAAAAATCAGAGGATACTCTCAGTGGGCTGAGCCAGGCTAGTCAGAGTCACCCCCTTTGGCAAGAAATAGGAGCTCTTTGGGACAGGAAACAAGTATTTCTTTACAATTCCCTCATGCTTAGTCTCTGCCTCCTCCCCACCTCTACATAAGTTATGACTAAGTGGCATTAAAAGACTAGTTTATTCTACTCATTCTATTAATGTGCACTGTGGTGACATTTTCCATCACTATATCCAGCTAAGCAGTTTTGAATGTTTCCTATGCCCAGACAAGGAGGGTGATAACCATATCCTTTACCCAGAAACCAGCATGTGGAGGCTAATTCTAAGCTAATTCTATGTTACTGGAGTAATTCTGTGATTGACCAAAGCCAGCAGTTTCAAGAGTTCCACTAACAAGTCAGGCTCTAGTTGGAGCTATTCTGTCAAAATAAAGCCTTGCTAGAGTGCCAGAGAACCTGGGGAGCATCTAAACAATTTTCATCAGCTGTCCTGATGCCTCCAGTAACACACAAGGAAGCTCTCACTATCATCCATTCGGCTACAGTGAGTGCAGCAAACAACTGCGTCAACTACACTGTTTCTCCTGACTCATGTCCAGGAGAAATGAGATCAGATAGTGCTTTCAGCTGATGGAAAAAATAATTGGCTTTAAGCCTTGACTAACATAAGCCTCGACTAACATAAGCCTCTTACAAATAGGGATCCACAAGCACTTGCTAGTTAAGGGCAAACTTTTACTAGCAAACCGAGACAGTGCAGTTAACTAGTTGAGATGCCAGACAAAGCCCAGAGCAGTCTCAGTGGAAGACCCCCTGACTCTGGCCAAGAGCTGAAATACACGAGGAAGCCAAGATGCAATGAGGCCCGTGAGACAGCTGAACCATTCTTCACTGTGAGAAGTGGCAGAACACGGAAGACTCTCAACTGAATGCTTTCAGGTAACAGAGAGGCTACAGAGATATCTTGATCAAGTTAAAAAAATGATCCAATCACTCAGGCCACAGACTGCTCTTACTCCTCAGCAAATTTGACTGCAATGAAACACAGTAAGATAGCATCTCTGGTCATTGGCTCCCTGTCTCCCCCTCCACTAGCCAGTCCTATTTGGGAGGCATGACAAAGACCCCCTCTGAGTCTCACATCATGGGACTAAGGTACTGAATTCTTTTATTACTGCCACCACCACTGGAGATCAGATGAAGGCTACCAGTATAATATAGAAGAAGATCCAATACTGTATATGTAAAATATCTGTTCTTTGGAAGTTTTTAAAGAAGGAATTTTGAAACAGAAGTAGAAAACTACTCAGTCACCCTATTGTCTCAGTCACCAATAATTGCACACAGATTCTAGATTATGCACATGATAGCACAGCTGCCACAAGCACAGACTGTGCTATTCCAAGGCCTCCATGGAAGATGTCCATCATGAAGGGCACTGGTCTAGATTACAGACCCTTTTCTCCACTTTAGGCAGCACTACATGTAACAACTCATCCTCTACAAGGGACAGCCCAAAAGCTTTCTGTGCAAATGCAGCTTCCTCAGGCTTTGAATCACTAAGTAAAAAAGCCTGGACCCCAATTCTCTGTACAGGAGAGCTGATTAAAAAAAAAAGCACATTGGCTGCCGAGAACAGGATTAGAAAAGATTCTAGTCAGTAGCTAAATCCAGAAGAACCATAGCTTTCCTACTCCTTTTACCTGTAAAGGTTTGTAGAGAGCATACTCGTCTCTGAAGAGTTGGTCATGATGACTGACACATTCCAGCCAGCGTCCATCAACCAACGCTTGTCCTATTGCAATGGCTTGGACCCTGGAGGTGTAAGAATAGAAACGGTATTCTAAGTCTAGTTCTAAACACACGTGGTTTATGTCACAGGCATGCTACAAAAGGAAAGAGTCATTCACTAAGCACTATTTTATTCCACTGCCATGTTTAACCAGACAGTACTTAAAATATTGTGGAGAGACAGAGTGTACTGGTTCAAGCATGGAACTGGATGAAGAGATTACTAGCACTCTAAACTCAGCTGAGGTATTCAGCAGATAATTAACACATTGTTTGTGCTCCTCCAATATTGCTACCTTGAGTTACACATACTGAGCATCTCTGCTGAGTGAGGACTGTTGCTCTACACTTAAAATCATCTCAGTTTTGTAGTCTCGCAGAGTTAAACGTATCAGATTCCTTATACTTACCAGGTTAGGAGCCTGACAGGCCCACCAAAAAGGTATCTATCAAACACTATTAGAGATCTCCAATCCCAAGGGCAGGCTTACCCCTTGGGATATCAGTGAACATTTTTGGACAGTTTTTGTAATACACTCGCTGTTCCCCAAGTGACACTTGTCCCCCAAGTGACACTTGTCCCATAAACTGCCTCCCACATCAGCTCCTAAACCAGACAGCCCCCTGTGCCCAGTTGTGTTGGGCCACACAGAGTCAGAATCCTGCCTGCTTAGGTAGGCATTAAAGAAGAGATCTGAGTTTTCTTTCTTTCTCATCTTCCTGCAAAGGGGTCTATCTCTGCAGTCCAAGGTACCCTATATCAACTAAATCTCACACTTCCTGTCACAGAAACAGGAGACATCTGCTGTCCTAAAGCATCAGGATTACCTTGTGGTTATGTGCCCATTTCTGATGAGCCAGTTGACCAGTTCTTTTCCCACAATGCAGTTGGGATGCGTCCGCAGCCAGTAGCGATGGTCTTGAAACTCCATTCCACTGTTGTGATGGCAGATTTTCTTCCACAGATCTTTCAGCTGGACTGAGTCCTTGAGAGGGAGATGTGCAAGTTACTTACTGCTCTGACCTTAGCACTGGTTTCAAAGGCATCAACCTGGGCTCTCAGATCAGCTTCTAGATCAAGAGCCCTCCACAAACAGCCATAAAATCTAAGCCATTCTGCACAACCTATGCAGAGGTGCAAACAGAAACAGCAAACAACATGAGATCAGCTCCTTATATCCTTCCTTTTATATAAAATTGAAAACAAGGAAGAAATAAAGTGGGTATCCTCAGAATTAAAGAGGGTTGTTTTTAATGTGGCAAGATTTTGTACTTCCTACAAGATACTTAAGTCCTCACTACTGCTCTGTTGTGCCCTATTCTTAAACTCGGTGTGTGTGTAAATACAGAGTACAATGAAATCTCATCCTGTGGAAGAGGGTTTTTCTATATAATCTGTGCTCCACCTAGGCTTTGTGAAGCTTACTAAGTCCATCATCAAGCTCAGATATAAAGCAAGTACTCAACACAACAATGCACACTGATATGTTCAAGTTCTAGGATACCATTTCTTATTAAAGACTCCTTTTTTTATTTTCCAGGATTAAGCCTTTAGACACTGCTAGTTTTGGCCACCAAGCAAAAAAAGGTATGTACCCCTGCAACTCAATGATTTTTGAATCAGTGGATTTCTTCCACTTGGAACACTTCACCCTATACCTCAAACTTATTTTCAGGCTTGTTAAGCATGTGCACGCACCAACTGTTACGTAGGCTGTGCTCCATCCAAATGGAGTTGTCTCTCTGCACCTGCCCTCTTCTGCTTTTCTATATGTACCCTGGCTTGGCACAGCACAATCCATTGTCGCAGAGTGGAAACTGGGACCTGGGATTACTTTAAGAGGGCAACAGAGCACCCCATGGGGTGGAGAAGAGACAACACAGTTCACTTTCTCAAATGCCTCGCTGGATTTTGTGTAACAGAGGGAAAAAAAAAACCTTTAGTTAAATTTTAATTGGTTTCAGCTTTCCAGTTAACTGCCAGACTTACTGCACTCTCCCAAGGGTGCCCTGAGATCCATGAGTTCTGCTCTACTACCGTTACTGGACTAGCTTTCTGCTTTTATTTCCAGCAGTGGCTCTCCTGGGTATCATCCTAAAACCAACATCAGCATCTCCCCTACCATGCCAGGTACAGAATCAATGGATCAGTAACAGAACATGCCACAAGATCACAAGGTTTGACGCAACCAGCAATTCCACTGTTTAGCTGCCTAGTAGTCTACCCTTAACTCACATGGTGAATTCAGTAAACTGGACAAAATGACAGAGTACAGCAAATCCTTCCAACTCAAGGATTTTGACCTCTAGTTCAAGGTAGTATGTGCTTACCCCACTGCATGTACATCCTCCCCGACCTTTTATTTCATGAGCAAAGTTCACTAGTCTTCTGAATGGGATATGCTAAGTTTTAAATCAACTCCTGATCTAGAGTCAGCCCTACATGCAAAGGACATTCAACAAATACTAGGAATTCACAGAAAAATCCTACATAAATTGACAGTGCATCTTCTGCTCTTACATGAACAGAAGTGATACTATCAATCCTCTTCTTCCCCAAAGAAGGAAACAAAAAAATTAAGCAATGTGAAGCTGAAGTGCATCTTGGTCCAAGTTGTGTTCATAGCATCTTAAATTTCATTTTTCCTTCATTAACATACATGCATAGGGCAGTGTGGTGTAAAAACGTGTCTTAAAAATGCTTCTCCCTCACGTGGTTATCCATTTACAGAGCACCCTGGAAAGGAGTTGTGCAACTGAATGGGAAGTTGAGTGTTTCTGCACCCTCAGGAATACTTCTATGCATTTTGCTGACAACAGGCAAATACCCAACAGCACATAAATTTGATTTCCTAATTTTAAGTTGGCAATGTGGAGCAAAACACTCCCTTCCCTTCTCTGCATCTTTTTTGCCCCATTTGTTGGAAAGACTTTCCCTCTCTCAAAGAAAAGAAACACTGTTGTCTACTGAACATTGCGCAGTAACTGCCATCTACAACGCTGCCTCTTCAGGGAGAAAATAATAGGATTACACAGAACACTGTTGCACACTGATTTTTCTTTGAACAAGTACGTCACTACAACCTCCTACAAAAATGTTATATTTATTTTGCAAACAAGAGGAGAAGACATATTATGTTTCGGTCCAATAAGCTGCAACAGGTTTAACTCATTCATCATGATGTAAACATTCTGAAGCAGTCATTTAGTTATGTGGTCTATGAAAGAGAAAATCTGAACTTGGGACAAATACAGGATCAGGTCATTGCATTACAGCTGCAACCATGACAGGTTTAACCCACAAGGAGTCACCATATACCAACTCCACACTGTGCAACACACTTTCCCAGACTAAAACTGTAAACACCTTCAAGCAAGCACCACATGAAACTCTAGTTTGTTTCAGGAAGATGGAAGTGTCCAAAGCAGCATCAATACTCTCCACCCCTGCACCAGCTAGGGGAGGGGTTGAAGTAAGAGTGCTCAGACAAGAGCCTTTGAAGGCAGCAAGATACTCCTGCTGCATGATACAAGAAAGGCAAACTTCATTGCCTTCACAGAGCAAGACGAACAGAAGTCTCAATGGTACCAGAAGGATTTTGCGCTCGTCCTCGCTGGTCTCTGCCTTCATATGTGTGCGACTGGCCTGGGGGCTGACGGATGTCTCATAGGCAGGCACCATGGGTGAACCTGACCGATCCAGTGACAGATTAGTGATGCTGGCTGATCTGTAGTGGAAGAGAGAAGAATCGAAGTGTAAGTGTTCCTTGTGCAGTGCTTTGCCAGAGCAGGCATTGATCTTGTAGCATGCTAAAATGGAACTTTAGTCTGTGATAATGGTCACTCTCCTGAGTAGAAACTTACTGCTTAAAGCTTCCTCCCCCATCAAAGCAGAAGAAAGGATCCCTAGGAAACAAGTGTATTGCTTTGGAACATCTAAGTTAAACTTCTTTAAAGCTCTTTGTAGGAAGCAGTTAGAATTAAGTTTAAGCCCATCAATTCATTTCTGTCTGCCTTTGAATATGACTAGGAAAGGGATGGGATGCTGGGAAATTAGAAGCTCCAGTGGTTTGGAGGCAAGACAGATGCCAGCAAAGGGCAGCCAGCACCAGGACCTCTGTAACATGGCACTGAGATTCCTCCTTGACCTATAGAAAATTCCCCCTCGTTAGCTCTCTGAAATACATGGCTGACAGCCTGTGGAATCTGGAAGTTTAAGTACTTGTTCCCTAGGATGGCCAAAATGTCTGCTGAAGCTGGAGGTCACCCCGGCTGGCAATTTTCCTTGTACTATGACATGGAGCATCCACCCGATGTCAGCCCAGATGTTAAGAAATCTTGGCTATGCACTCCAGTACAAACACACCATTTTGCAATAATCATTGCAAAGCTACAAATGCAAATACAAGTTCCACATGTTCTCTGCCCCAATAACCCGTAACTAAGCCTCTGAATAACCAGAGTGCAACTTATCACGCAGCAGCAAGAAACACACAGTGGAAGCTATTCATGACAACAGTGCTTTAAGGAGTGAGAATGGAAAACACTTTTGCATACAGCAACAGGGAAGCTCAAAATGCCAGTACTGCATTGACCCAAGAGGTTTGCAGCAGTCTCAATGATGAGACCTGTCGCCAGCCACTAGTCTTTGGAATGAAACTCAGATAACTACAGAGCTTGCTCACTGGCTAACAGACACTCTTAACTATTCCCAAGAACTCCCAGTAGATGAAGTGGCTGAGCCCTGGCATGAAATAGCAACGCCATCCTATTTCAGCTTTTTATGCTTTTGTACTGCAAGGGAGTAAGCACTGAAGGTACAATAGTGTCAAAAAAAAAATCACTATTTTTTCCCTCCTCTCTCTCCTGAGGAGGAATCCCGGACTGATAAAGGGTTTTAGTTAGGTCCTTTTTAGTCATTTATGCAGAATCAAAGGAAACTATGTTGGCACTACATCCGTATATATCTAGGAGTGCTAAGCAAAGAATTTCTGTCATAGACAGGAATTCAAGGCAGGTTAAAATTCTGCCTGTCTTCTACTGTCCAGATGCTCTCAAGTTAAAAGTTATAACTGACAGAATTATGCTGCTAAACAGAAAGCATTCTTATGTGGAAGATGAGACTGACATGAAAGTCCATCATAAAGCATGCACTCCTCCCAGTTGTTTCACAACAGCTACTTTAACTGTGCTGCCTACCTGCAAGCAGCATGGATTTTTAATTTGTGTAAAAGAGCATTAAGCAAGAGTTAGAACAGTCAGATTTCATATCTGTATCTCTATCATCACAAATTACACCCAGGACTTAATTGTATTTATCTTTTCTAAAAACAGAGGGGGAGATTTTTCACTGAAAACCCCTATCCTTTAGGGGGACCGGTAAAGGAGTTGTTCAAATCCCTCCACTTTCAATATTTGATTGTTGTGCTGGGTTTTCCCCATAAATAATCATTCTGAGAAAAAAACCAACACATAATCCCCACCCACAGGGCAAACAAATAATACTAAGTAACTTCTGCTACCTGCATCTAAACGAACACAACCTGTGTCTTTTTTGCATGTTCAAACTTGCCTCAAAGAAACACCTACAGCTGCCTTGAGAAGATCTAAAGGCTAGTATTGCTTAGCTCAAAGCCAACAGCTGTTTCCTTAGGCTCAGAATTTTGAGAGATAGGTTATACCTCATCATTACTTATCAAAAATTAGTTCAGACAGGTAGGTATTATGGTGAGGTCATGAATAACCAGAAAGTTAAAATTTGACTTGAATGAGCAGTTTAGGCCTGCCAGATCCAGCTCTAAGCCCTCATACTACTGCATGTATGAGCAAACAGCAAAGGCCTTTTAAAACAGACAACAACAATTCAAACAGGAAGCAGGAGAGCATCCTCAAGGTTTCAGACATTTCTTGACATCACTGTAGTTATTTAGCATTGAACTTTTAACTCTGGACTCCTTGCCATGTTTGCCCAAAATTGATTTTTGGTACTGGTTTATTAACCAGTATTTTACTAGCCCTAGGTGAGATCCTTGGCTTTCAGCTGTACAGTTAGTGTGCATCTCCTCCTAACCGTCCCTATGACACAGCAAATAAAGACTCCAAGCAGCCAATTCCCTGACAGACACAGCCAGCATCCTTCTCAGCTGAGTTCCCTATTCTTCAGCGGTCCTGCTGGATCCCTCCAAATTGCTAAATGTTCTGCATTCCTCTAATATCAATGCAAAGAAGTTTCTGAATGTCTCTTGACTTCAGCACTGAAATCCCGTTTAATCTTTGCTCTGTTCCTCCAATCTTTGCCTCACCTTTATTTCCCTATTTTAGCTGTAATGGAAGTATGTAACCACAACCACAGCAGCAGCACTGTGAAGTGGAAATTACTGGTTCTTCTAATACCAGCCTATTTAGTGGGACTAAGCTCAAGCATTCACGACTTATACTAAAGCTCTCATGAGCATTTCCAAGTTCATTCCAGCACTCTTACATAAAGACCTATGATGGGATTTTAACCTAAGAAAGCCTAGTACCTTAAACAAGATTATACTTAATGCAAAAGCAGAGGGAGCAGATAAGGTGGGGGGGGAACCCACAAAACAAACGAACAAAAAAATACACCTCTACTCCTTAATGACATCAGTCTTTGCATCCCATTACTAAGTCTCTGTTAATCCCTTTTCTTCATCTTCCTCAGAACTCTACCTTTCTTAGCCACTTCTTTCCCTTTCTGTCCTCTTGACCACTACCTCTACTTGGCTGGCTCAGCAGCAATCTACAGGTTCCTTAAAAGTAGTACATTTATTCACATGTACATAAATGGTCTTTCCTTACCATTACATATTGTTAATGGGGTGTCCCATTTTAGACACAAAACAGCATGCTCAGTAAAAACAAGCCCCAAAACACAGGCTTTACAGTGAAGAGTGTGCTAGGAGTGCATCCAGAACAGAAAATACTCAGATTGACTAGTTTACCTGTTTCTAGCTGGTGATTTCCCTGCATCCTCCTGAACAGACCCAAGGCGTGCAGACAATGTGGTAGTTGAAGAATCTGGGTGAATCAAACTGCAAGGAAAAGGAGTATGTCACAGATGTTCGAGAGATTTGCCACACGCAGCAGTGTCAGAACAGCTGGAATTAAAATATGGTTAATTGTAACGTTACCCCTCATTCACACCCATTATTGTTAAATCAATGAAGGAATAGGGAAATCTTTCCCCTTCTGTAGGCCAGTGATGTCTAGAGGACAGTGCTCGTCTTCTCCCTTCAGACTCAAGTCTTGGATAATAAAGCCTCTCTCTTCCCATTTCTTGTATTATCCTGCCTTCTCTCCATCTTCCCCTATATCCCTCTTATACATCCTCCCTCCTTACAGGCTGCTATTCCATGCTTTGGAGGTAGAGCCACTGCCTTCATCTCCCCAACACATCTCTGCCATCTATAGCTATGGCTAGACAGCTTTTGCCAAGATAGCCTGATGGCCTTCTGTAATTGTTTAACCTGATCACTATCACCTTTGCCCTCTCTTGCCTTCCACCCCAGGAGGAAGGAGAGCAGATGTTCATACATCATCAATATAGATTCCTACTGGCAAAACTGTACCATATATAAGCCACTACACTCCAACTGATACAGCCATACTGGCTCTGCTCTGGGATGTAGACATGTTACTAGAACGATAAATGCTCTTCATGAGAAAATGTACCCAGTACAACTTTGTCTGAGTAGCTGTACTGGCCCAGAGTACACCACTCATTCACTTCTAAAGGATATAGACCTTCAAGTTAAAGCAGGAGCCCATGCCTCTATGTTCCAACTGCTCAAAGAGCAGAGCAACAGCATACAAGTAAACACTGCATCACCTCCCTAAACACTTTTCTCACTGCTTTGCAGCACATGACAGCAGGAGAGGCACAAGCCTGATCTCAGATACATTATTTTGGGAAGAGGTTCAACTCCCAAGTTTTCTTCTGAAGCAAACAATTTCTTACTCAGAAGCCACATGCTAGAAAAAACCTTTGCTTCCTCTATGAAGCTATGAGCAACCTGACACGCGGAAATTGAACTCCACAATCTAAGATTGTAAAGTAGGTATGTTTATTCGGCGCCGGGCACACGGGGGTTAACACCACCAAAGGTGTGTGCTGCCAACATGGCAATTCAGCTTTATCTTTATACAATCAATTGCTACATATTCATGAAATTCCACGATTTGCCTATACATATGCATGACCTATCCCTGCTTTGTATTATAATTAGTTCCAAGGGGTCATTTCCATAACCCCTCCTAACTGCATATGCTCAGTGCCTCCTGGTGGTGGTTGTGGAGGGTCTTGGGGATGAAGGCAAATGGCTCCTCTTCATCACCGCGAGTAACCTTTTGTCCTTGCGCATGCTCAGTCCCTTCCTGGCTTCCACTCAAGTTGAAAGGTTGATTTCAGCTAGTTCTAAAGAACACTTTTAGTCCTTATCAGAAACAGTCCTTCAGAAAACTGCAAAGCTTTTCACTTTCAGTTAGTTTACACGACAGTGAGGAGACATTTATCAGCTCAACTCCTTAGCACGCACAACAATTATTAAGTTACTCTAGTGTTACAAAGTATTATTGTGTCTATCAAATTTCTTTAGCCCCCTTCTCTCAAACCACCTTCCACTGTGTTGCCATTTAAGTTCAACGTCTTGAGTTTAAACCACTGAACTTACCAAATGCAGTACTAAAAAAAGTCCTGCACTCTAGCCCTCTGCAGTTTTATATTTTAAGAGCAAGAAGCACTGAAGAAAACTTTTGTTGTCCTAAAGCAACAATAAACTACATAACCCCAGTCTTTCTCCCTCTCACACACAAAAGCAGACCATTTTTACTCAGTGTCTCCCAATAAGACTAAGCGTTCTAGTAGAGAAAGAGTTATCACCCTTTCAAGCATAGGCAGTTATTTTTCTCGAGTGCTACAAACTGCTCAAAATGAAGATAAATACTTTCTTTAAATGTTCATGTCTACAAGCTGTTGACTGACCATAATAAAGATGCTAATAACACATCAGAAGACAGAATTAATACCTTCTACTATTTTGTACATCTGAAGAGAAGCGTTCTGAGCACACATACTTGTTCCTTGATACAAAATTTGGTGACATTTATCCCAAGCATTGCAATATTACTGCTTTAGATGACCATTAAACCAGAAGCACTTTATTTAGGCCTAAAGCTAATTATTTAACTGCTTCCATATAGGAGCACCATACTCTGAAAAGCAACATGCAAAGTAAGAGTCAGGGTATTTTCTGAAGACAGCTGGTTTTGAGGTTTTCCTTTTAATAGTATCAGGAATCACTAGAAGAGATCTGCTGAGAGAGGCACGTGTCACCAACACTACCCCTCAATTAAAGAAAGGCTCTGACTCAAGACCTGATCAGTAGTTTCACACCTGCCTGTTCCTCTGTTTTTAGGGAAATGAGCACCAACACCACATCTGATTATTTCTTCTTCCCTCCACATTAAATTAAGGTTCTCAGAAATTACCTTGCATACCACTTGAGAAGAATTGCAGTTACTTTATTCATCTTCCAAAAATAAAGATCTCCTTATTTGAGAGCAGTAAGAATTGTACTTTGAAAGGAAATCAGAGAACCTTTATAGCTGTGCCTTCAATCCCACATCAGTTGAAGCGGCTGTTACTTCCACCATTTCTCTTATTTAGACAGACAGCATCTCTTATATTCTCTTACCCAATCCAAACCCTGACAGGTAAAGCATCAGTGTTACACTGACTTACCTCTCGATACATTGGTTGTTAGAATAAATATTTTTGGAGTTTCTTTTTTTAAACTCCAAAGCTAAAACCCTGCTCTGTCACTGATACAGAATCACTGACTCAATAGGTTAAAGGAAGAACTGCAAATCATTTAAAACTCCACTAGACAAAGTTTCCAGATTTCAACCTGAAGAGAATAACATCAGAAGCAAGCACAGGATTAGAGTCTTTTTACAGGAGATACATTTCTAAGCTCCCTAGATGGAAACCACCAGCTTTTGTCTAGGCAGGTTGCAGCCTGAATACACAGTCAAGATTCTGGAGCTCAGCATGAAGCCATTCACTTTACCTTTGCCAGGTTACATCCTCCTCCAGAAAGATGTTGCGGCTGGCTTTACGGCTCCCAACCGGTGTGCGGGGCTCGCCAGGATCCAGCACTGACACAGAACAGGCAGAGTCTGACAGAGCATTTAAGTCTTCTCCAATGGAGTTACTGTCTGTGGAGTGTGCATAGCTTAAGGCTATTTTGCGGCAGTAAGTGCAGGCTCGGAGATCCCCTATGGAAAGGGGAACCAGAGAGTGTAAGTGAACAGGAACAAATAGTACTCTGTTCCTACAGGATCAGAGGCGTGTAGTGGTGAGAAAAGAAGGATTTCCGGTTTCAAAACCTCTTTGTATGTTTAAATCTAGCTCTCATATTCCCTTAAAGAGCAAAATCCCAGATAGGGAATTTTGCCAAGTCAAATGACGCAAAACACATGATCAGTACGAGACAGGTTTGCAGGGGCGGGGAGAGAGAGCACGTGTGTACACTGGAATCATGGTGCAACAACAGCCAGCCAAGTATGACATCCCAGCTGATGTCTGGAAATCATTACCTCCATCAGGCAATGTCTACAGTTTGGTTATCAGTATCTGAAAGTTTCCCTCACCCTCAACTAGTGCATGTGTTTCCTTACATTTTAGTTTTAACTAGCATTTAATTTTAAATGATAGTTTTAACTACCACTACTAAGAGCAGTTTTTACTTAAGCAAACTTTGTAGAGAACATACTTCCTAAATAGTGGCCATGTTTGTTTTGTCATCATGGACATAGTGTTGATAAAAACAAGGAGGCGGGGCATAATCCACCATTATGCATAAAGAAATTGTTAAAATTAAGTCCTGTGATTCTTTTTGCTTATTTCTAAGCACATTAGAGACCAGGGCAGCATTTTCTAGCAGATACCAGAATCTAAAAAACACAGTAGGCCAAACAGAGCTGAGCACAAGAGAATGTTCTGCTTCTCAACAGATAAACCCCACCTGTGTAGCCCATGAATTTTCCAGGGATTTCCTGATTGCAGCATCGACTACAGAAGATCTGCCCACAAAGCCGACAGTGGTGCCTCCGCCGGAAGGTGGTGAACTTCTCACTGCAGTCATAGCATTCTTTGCACTGGCTGTCAGGCATCCAGTACTGCTTCAAGTCACTGTCCTACAAGGGAAGACAGCAAAGGAAAACTTTCTTTGTAAATAAAAAAGCATTTTTAGATTCATTTGCTTTGTAGACTGCACAGGACAGTTTCCTATATTCATATGTGTGCGCAGGCTCTCTTGTGTGTAAGCAGAAGCACGCACAGAAGGGACTTTTCATGTGTATTATAGGGAGCCAGAAAGCTGACAGAGCTCTTAACTGTGAGAATAAACTTGGTAACACTTTGCCTTCTTGATCCAAGATGGAAGCAAAGCAGAGTTGTAGATAAAGGTCAAGAAGAAACAAACATGAAGTATTTGCCCCTAGCACATGACAGACCCTCAACTAACACAGTTAAAAAACAACAACAAAACAAACCCCACACTATAGTTGAAGCTGTTATCCAGGGGTAAGTCAATTATCAGGAATCATCAGTGCAAGAAGGTCATTTCAACAGCTAATACCGGTATGTACTTTGAAAGGATTACAGATACATGTAAAAAATTTCATTGTATGATCAAATTCTTCAAAACCTCAATAAACAGTTGTAAAAGCTTGTGTCCCAGGCTGATGTTGTTTCAAGAACCAGGTTAACCGCTACTGGAGACAACTGTGGAACACACATCCAGCAGATAACGACATATACTGATTTACAGAGCATGGGTGCAGCCAAAGGAATTTTTGTCTTGTTTTTATGAATTGAAAACAAAGAGTTAAAACTTCCATTTGGTCTGGCAGCAGCAAACAGAGCAAGACAAATCTCTCAATTATGATTCTGAGCACACCAGCTACAACTACCATGGATGGGGACAACTGCTAATGGTCACATGGCAGCTCTGACTGCAAAACACTGTGCTAGAGTTCAGTTCTGGCAATAAGCCTTTTCAGAGGGACTGAATACTCTGGGGTTTTCTCAGTAAGAGAAAGTGCTGCAAGAATTTTCTCAAAACAACGTGAGAAGAGAGTAATCACAGAGAAGAAAGGTGATCTGTGCTCTGATTTACACGTAACAACAACAAAACCAAAAAAAAATATCACACCCTGAATTGGGCTTTATTTCTGGATGTCCACGAAGTGAAGTTTGACATAGCTGCTCCATGTCAATTTTGAGACCAAAACAACTATGGTCAACAAGACAACAATTTCATACTGCCCTCACCCAAGAAAACTCAAACAGAAGGAAGTCAAAGACTGCTCAAGGCAGCCTAGTGTTCAAGAGAGTCTAGAAATTTTTAAGATGAACACTAAGCTTCATAGAGCGAAAAGCTCTGCCAAGTAATGCTGCAAAGCTGCTGGGGATGCTGATTAATCGTTTTTGCCGTGACTCTGCATGATAAGCCAACTCTCTGGTTCTGCAACACAGAGAGTAGCTGTTCCAAGCAGCAGTGCCTCTGCTCCACTTGCACATGCCTGGGCGTTCAGAAACACAGCCACTGGTGGTGACACCTTCCAGCTCTCTGCCTTGCTCAAGTCAGAGCCACTCAGGACAAGAACAGCCTATAAGGAAGGATTCAGAATAGATGTCCGGTCCCTGTTAGCAGTAGAGGTTCACCGAAGCAGCACATTCCAGTATACGTGTGCTTTCTAAAAGAGTAAAGTAGTCTCCTGTAGAGACAGGCCAAGTCCGCAGTAGGAAGAAATTGTTGCCTGGAGTGACTCAAGCAAGACATGGCTGCAGTCAAGAGCAGTGATGCATTACCATTTGTACAGAAGTCAGCAAGTTGACAACTAAAATACTGCTTTCAGAGAAAGATCTAGACATACTCATTTCCTGCTGCATCCTGTCTGAGTACTTCTCCAATAGCTTCAAAGATGTCTCAATCTCCAGGGCCTTCAGAAGTTGCCAGAAACTGGAATACTAGTAAGGACCACTCAGTGTCCTGCTTACTGCAATGAAAGGCTTTTGTTTCACCCTCAAAAATATCACTCTTTCAAGCAGAATAGCACTGGAAGCTAAGTGAGTTTAGTCAAAGTCTACTTCTAAGAAATACCAAGTCAAAAGCCTTTTTCATCTTCATTCAAGATGAATAATAATATAATTAAACATACTTTTGCCTGTTGTATTGCTCTCTGACACAGCTATTTATATCACCACTTATAAATACTTGTTCGTTCTTTTCTCAACTAGACCCTCCTCTTAAAGGCATGGTCCAGAAGGAGGTCCATGGGCAGATGGAGGTAAAAATCAGCAAGTCAGTAACAACCACCAAACCCTTACCCAGCTGAATCAAAATTGATTAACAAAGCAAGCCTTTCAAGCAAATACTGCTGATCAACTATTACCACAGTAAGTAGCAGGTTTAATTCATCCTCAGAATTCTCATTACTATTTGTGACAGTCAATGTATTTCACCTGCCCATGCTTAGCCTTCGAGGGGAAAAACCATCAGGTAATACTAGATTAGGTAATACAAAAGTGGGAAGGAGTCTAAAATGAGTATCTGTTTCAAGCTCAAGAAGCTGAGCAACTGCAATATTTCACTCCCACAATATGACAGATGTTTGACATGCCAAAAGCCAGCATCAACTTAAATCATTTCCCCTGCACTCACAAAATGATTTTTGAGTTTATTTACTCATCCTTCAAAAATCTGCAAAAATACCTGTGATGTATCTAAAAACGAAGCTCAGAAGCCTAGTAAACAGTTCAGTTTCTACATAATTTGGGCTACAAATCCCTCAGAAGTAGTACCTGGCTCTTCCCCTCCATGATTTCTTTGAGGCGCTTTAAAACGGTGCTGAGGCTCCTTAACTGAACAGCTGTTCGAGGATCATGACCTCCAAGGGGCGGTTCTACTTTCCTTCGATTGTCTGTAAGGGAAGGGAGAGTAGGATTCATTTCTTCCATCATACATCATTCACATCACAACACAAAACCCCATTAGATGGAGAAAAGTTCTTATACGTATGCATTTTACAAAGTTAGAGCATGTATCACTTCTTGCCCTTGCAATCTTCTCCCCCAAAAGAAGCCTCTGATGCCAGTTAGCTTGCTTTGACTGAAATTTTAAATAACATCTCCTGTGTTTACAAAAATCAATTTCAAAGGACTTGATGATCCTAGAGGTCTTTTCCAACCTAAATGATTCTAATTTAAGTTATCTGAGAATTAAACCACCTTTTAAGTAAATTATTTTCAACCTACTATACAAACTTTGTAATAGGCTTTTAGAAAGCACTGAAGTCTCATTTTAGAATGCACTCCAGAATATTAATACTTACAAAATAATTGCAACAAATCTTCACATTCATATTGCACATTCATATGCACAATATTCAGCATGACTATAAGTCAAGGTCTTAAACTGAACTTATTTATGAATGACTACAGCAAGTCTCAGGACTCAATTGCTATTAAAAACTAACTCAGAAAAAAAGCATCCAGTAGCTCATACTTTTGATGGTTTTTTTGTTTTGTTATTTCTTAGAAAGAAAAAAGCCAAGTTGTTGAGAACTTGTATCGTCATTCTTCATAAACTATAGCAAAGAGATTCCTGAATAAAAATTTAAACACAGTTAATTTTTTTCCTATAAAATGCTAGATTACTTTGAAGCTTTGTTGTACATGGTACAAATAGGATCCTTCTCTCCAGAAGGATCTGCAAACAGAACTGCAATATACAGTCCTGTATTTACCTGAACATTTAAACAGTTTCAGAGTTACTTTTCTACAGTAACTTTTCCCAAAAGTTTAAAGTTTCTTACCAGCTTCACTGCTCTCCATCTGACTAGCATTTTATTTTGACTCCCACTACCACAGGAGAAACAGACATGGCTGCTCTGTTTACTGCTTCAGATATCACTGATGTCAGCAGGAATGCTGTCAGCACTAGCAGAAGCATGTTAACTGTTGCTGTGCAGTAACACTGTTGTGTGCTGGAGGTCAAAGCCCTTCAGTAATTGTGATTAAAACTGTGGGATTCCATGCCTCCTCTTCAGGTTCTTAGTAGAGATTTCTAGTTAATCAGCCCACATATAGCTGCTTAATGACCTACGTATGACAAAGAATCCACAACAGGAGATGATTTTAAAGCTATTCTAGAGTCCTTAGATCCAGTTCTGTGGCTAGACACTTTCTTTTTTTTTAATGAAACAAGTATACTTTTGGACAGTATCAAGCTGAGTATTTTAGGGTGGTTAAAGGAACTTCAGTATTTCAAGAAAATCTGCTAATACTGTAGAAATCTTCGGCAACTCCTTATTTCTATCACAAGACCTATGCTGCATTTAATCCCTGGACTTTCCTGCCATAACTTTTGAATTCAAAATTTACTATCAGGCTTCCTATGTAACTAGCTACAAATCTTGTCAGGCGAGTGATTCCCAAAGTATGAATATACCCAGTATTGAGGAAATGCCAAGGTAACTCCACACTGGTTCTCTTGTTAGTTAAATGCCCCTTCCTGTGTTACATAAAACAATGTCAAAAGGATGTAATCTACATTAGAAAAAGCATGTCATCAGTGGTAGGAGCATATGGCTAACCTGTTTATAGTAGCAAAGCTGACCAATTCTCAGATAAAACTCAGTTGGTTCTTTTCAATCACGTGATTTCTCCCTTTCTGGGAGAAAACACGCTGTATAGCAAGAAGGTAAGAAGTTATTGCTCCTGCAGTACAGGGGACACTGTGTTTAAAACACCATCCTTATCAAAGAATTCACATGTATCAATCTTACATTAACTCTTACTCCTGATCCATATTCCATCATTATAATGCCACAGGCATTTTCTCAGTTAATGCATGCATGATTTACAGATGTGTGTTTTCAGTATTGTAAATGTGTTTCCTTAATTCACCATTAAATCTGCAAAACTAACATCCCCTTTCACAAACAGGGAAACTTATAAGAGTATCTTACTTGCTTTGCCCACATCAACATCCCAACTGCCATCAGTTGCACTTCTGAGAATAAACCCAAACACACACCCTACCAACCACAATTAAAATTATACACAAGAAATCAGTTTTTTAAAACAATACTAAAAACTTTATTTAAGCGTTACTTAATCTGTTACAACCACCAGATCAGCTCTATAAACTTTTGTTTGTCATTGTCCAGCCAGCATAAAAACATCTGCAGGCAGTGAAGACAGCTTCCTCACAGTTTTGATAAAGAGAGTCCTTATACTTTCTCAGTCTACAACTTTTCAAGATCTTCATATATTTACTCTTCTTCCCTAACCAAACAATCATACAATTAAGTCATTTTTCACTTGATATCATTTTGCATTTAACAAACAAAAGCCAGCTGCATCTCAGTCCTTCAATCTAACACACCAACATGAGTGTGGAACACATCTTTTCAGGACTATGAGTTTATGCAGTAACTGTGTTTTTCCTATCCATTCCCTTCTACATGTTCACTGAACAAAGCCTCAGTATACCAAAGGAACCCCATCTAGATTTCCAATTTGACTCATCTCTAACCTATTTATCTGTCTTAAGATAAAAATTAACTCCTCCAGAGAAAAAAAAAAAAAGTCCTCATATTTCAACAGTAACTAACCCTCATCTTTCCTGTATGTATTCACAGCTGCTGATCCTTGGCAAAACCTATATATCCTCTGAAATACCATGTTTTTCTTCTCTCTTTCCCACTCTCCTCATCTGAACTGTGATCATCAGGTGGGAACCTGCAATACCATTCCAGCTACATGAGGGGGAATAGATCTACTGATTGCACTAAGTTCAGGCCACAGAAAGATGTACTCAGTAAGCCATGCAATTGTTATGCATCCCTCAACTAC
Source organism: Brachypteracias leptosomus (assembly GCA_013401335.1). Taxonomy (NCBI): domain Eukaryota; kingdom Metazoa; phylum Chordata; class Aves; order Coraciiformes; family Brachypteraciidae; genus Brachypteracias; species Brachypteracias leptosomus. Next base: position 71,409 of record VYZX01015822.1, read on the forward strand.
TAAATCACTGACATATATTTTTCCAAAGTTTCTTTCATGACCCTATGTATTTTAGCATTCATTTTACAGTGAACAACAAGGCAAAACACTATGCGAACAACTTTGTTGCACCTCTGACTGCTAGCTTCAGTGTATAGAAAGGGTGCTGACAGTACACTAACCCAAGAGGTACAGCAGAGAGCTCCATATAGGTTCAACAATAAACAACACACACACCCCACAAGGGATACCAGTTTTGCTAATACAGATCAACATGAATTGCTTTCTAGTTATTTGCTGCCAAAGCGTGTCATTTCATATTCAAGTTCACTATCACAGTTCAAACATCCCATCTTCTTCAAGTCACTGCCATACGAGGCACTGACAAGTATGAAAGCTGTCCTTAACTTCACTTTACAACATGCATTTTCATTTTCCAAACCCTTTTTCAATAAAAAAGATGCTCTGGTAATAAGTTGTTCTTTACGATTTCAAATAACCACCACACACTTTCCTCAGGCCTTCTTCCCCCTCATGCTCGTTGGCCTATCCTTACTCACACTAAGCTCCTCTGCCATTCCCTATTACTGCCAGTCTGCTACAACTGTACAGCATTAACAGCATTTTCCTACATCACAGGGTAACAAGCTAGAAGTGCTTTTACTACCAAGGCTCTCTCTCCAATTTGTCAGCATTTACAGTTCTCCTTAAATTGGATTTTCAAACTGTGACATTATCTCAGTACAAGACTATTTTGGTTCAATCCTGTACTTTTCAAGGTGCACTCAGCCGAGAGCACACACAGACACATGCAGCCCAGTACAACCAGCCGAGCTCACTGTCTCTGTAGAAGTGACACCAGCTCCCCAGCACCCTACTTCAGCACATGAGGATGCAACAGATTGCCCAAGAGGGAGGCCACAGAAGTCAGTGCAGAGTCTTAGCACTGGTTTTTCAGCCATATAACCCACAAGCATCTCTGACATAAGACAGGCAACCAGCAGCTTCTCCTATTTTCACAAAATCCAGTAAGGTGCTGTTATAACATTTTTGTGTAAGCAGTACTGGAAGGAAGCACACAACTGAAATACTACATACTTGATGCTAGACAGTTTCCTACAAAAGCCACCATCCCATGCATGTTGTTCTGCACTTGCAATTGTCAGCCAGCATGGTCCCTGAGCAACAAGATATCTGCTGTGCAGACAGTGCAAGCTAGTGGACAGATGAGGGGTAGGTGGGAGCCAGCATCTTCAGGAGCAATTTCATTCCGTAACTGTTTAGAGACACCAGCAACCTTTTATTTATTTATTCCTTTCAGTTTGCTTAAGTTTGGAATGTTATTTAAACAGAAGTAGGCTAAAGAGACCTTTGTGATGGAATTACACTTTTCCTGCCTACATTTGTCTATGTTATGAAGTACATGAGTAATGGCCAAGCCCAGCTAGACATTTAGAATCCAGCAGATACAAGATTGCAAGAAAACTCAACTAGCTTAGACACCTCCCTGTCACTGAACTGAGTGGGTGAACACCTATCAATCTAGATGTTTATGTAAACCAAATCACTTCTCTTCATATTTTTCATTCTTTAGATATAAGATTCATTTCTAAGATTATTTATGCAGCCCAGCACCAGCTGCAATGTAGAAGCAAAATTCTCCTCTGCTCTATGTTCAGAAATACCAAAAGACCTTATTATTCAGCACCTTTTAAGACAAAAGAAGGCATGAAAATTAATTTTCTAAAGTTTGCTTCAAAAAAAAGCAATGCCTGATTTTTGGAGAGGGAAGATGCAAGTATTTGTCCCCTCTTCAAATACCGTGAGATGACCTGAAAACCTCCCCTGAAACTTCCTTGGCAATCCAGTACATTTCTTCTTGTGTTACACAGAGTTCATGTTTTTTGCAGCAGCAAGTTATCCGGGGGAATGATATTCAAAGTCAGGCCACTCAGCACCCAATATCACAGGAATCTCTTCAAAAAGCCAACAGCTCCTGCTTGGTCTAGCTTTACTTCTTTCTAGGCTGATTTATTCTCATATTTTTCTAAGTGTACTTTCATCCAAAACCAGGGACATGAATGGAGGTCCTAAAAAAGAGTTGGAATAATGCAGCAACAGTTCCTCCTCCACACCTTAGACTAATTCTCATTTCCCTGGCTGCTTACTGCCAGTGGAAGCCAAACAGTAAGATTATTTCCACCTTCTGAGTACTGAACAACCTACATCACCTAAAGGTTTCTAACTTGTAATGCCCTGATAATTTCCAAGTGATTTACAAGCAGTAACTGAGAAGGAAGTAAAGTAAATTGGCAAATCAGACAAGAGCACATGCTGGACTTGGAGCATTTGGAAAAAAGCAATAAAAAACCCAAACAAACCTCAATTGGTTTGTTGTGACAGGTACAACCAAATAGCACAAACAGTACTAGAGGGCAAGGAGGAAGATGATAAATGTGCTCAACTAAGACAGCACGCAAATGACTCAGATGCAAAAGCTACTTGTCTGTACTGGACTTTTACCTGGTTACCAAGACTAGACATCTTTTTAAAAGTCCCACACACATTAACAACATTTAAGATCCAATTTGTTTACTCTTGAAAACACAGTCTTGCACAAGACTTTTTACCCAGATTAGCAGTTTGCTCAAGGCTATCACAAACAGCTGACAATAACCAGGCAGATTTCAAGAGGGACCTCTGCAATCTACTTACTAGCTCTTACCAGGTCTTCATAAAGCCATTACATAGTTGCACCACCAGTTCCCATTCCAGCTAAAAGAGATTCAGTATGGAATCTGGCAATAGTTCCAAGGTTAGGAATAAAAAAGGGCTAGACACAAGCTCCTATTCAGTTCTCCTCAATGCAGCTACAAGCAAAAACCTGCATTTATAACTCCCTTAAAGACACAAACATCAATCCCATTCACACCAAGCTCTAAAGTCATATTTCGCATGTGGCTGTTCAGAAACTCAAGAAGTCTCTCAAGACAAAGTAGAAGTTTTCAGGATCAAGGTTCCAATGACTTTAAGACATTGGATGTATTTTGGCAGCCTCTTTTATTCCAGTTTGTTTTGTAACTGAAACAGCAGAGCCCCCAAAACAGTGTCATGCTGGAACAAGGAAGGGAACATGGAGGGAATAAGCTTCTGAGGTTAAAGTATGATCTCACTAACAGAAGCAGTGTAGCCTGATATCAAATTCTGCTATCTATCTAGACAGACAACAAACCTTTATTCACCTTTTCCACCCTACTCTGAAGCATCCCAGACCTGTTAGTACAACATTCCCGTGTAGCACAAAGAGCTGAAATTACCTAGGGTTGCAGAAGATCTTCTTTGCAGCTCACCAGTCAGCTGTTTTTTGTAAGGAACAGGTGACCTTAGAGACTGAGCTCTGGTGGGATGCTGAGGACTGGACCAGCCACCACTCAATGCTTGTGGATCATTCTGTCCTGCCTCTGCTCTCTCAGCCGGGGATGAAAGCCTGCTATCATCTGGAATTGACAAAAAGCAAGACACCAAGTGTTCAGACATCATAAAACCAGTAGTGCATGCAAAACTAAGGGTAAAAAACTCTCATAAATAACATGTTTGGATCATGATTATATGTAACAAAAGACAGGACTTTTTAGTCTGAAAAGTACCACACAAAACATGGAAACAGGCCATGGACTTGTCTGTCAAGGCTCAGGCTCCTTCAGAAATATCCCTAATGTGAAAAGTCTCTAAAAAAAAAAACCCATCAAGCATGAATTATTCTTGTTATATAGAATAGCTACGCTTGTTTATCAGCTTCTGCCCTGAAAAGAGTTTTTCAGTTATGTTAGAAGCCAGTACTGAGGTCATATTAAAGTTACCACAACCTTTAATAAACCACCCTTTTCCATCAGAGGATCAAGTATAGACAAGTTTTCATTGATTCCAGTAACATGCCCATTTTATGTGTTGTTTCAAGGTTGTCTTCCCATTCATTCAACACAATATTTGCTGACTCCAGCTACATTTATCACAGACAAACAAGTGAAGCCAATAATAACCACATCTTATATTACTTTCAATAAATTAATAATGACAGGTGGTATTCTACTATGCAAACTAATAGCAGTTAAACCAAGTAATTATTTTTCATTCTGCCTAAGAACAGATTCTGCTTCTGAACAGATCCGTTGCTTATGCAAAGAGCTATCTTGGCCCTTTTTCCCTAGCCCAAACATTGCAGAAGTACTCTTAGCAGAGCTGGATCAGGAACAGACTAAACAAAAGCAGCTGACTAGTTTGCCATCTCCAGCAAAGATATACACAGTTTTTGGACGAAAGCAAGGTGCATTCATTCACTCCTCTTTGCATTATATTTCTTTGAAACAAAAAAAACCCTCAAGAGTTCTTTAAGAGCTTGCCTACTGACAATGTGTTTCATGACATACGTAGCACAAAGGCCAAAATCAAGAAGTACTTTTTAATATACAAACTTTTCACAACACTTCAGACTGCTTGATAGGGATCACCTAAGCCATGCAAGTCAAGGGTGGACTTCCTGTAACTACACTGCTTTAATGAAGCTCAACGGCCACTTAACTGGAGGTATGAGACGCATAGGAAGGTGAAGAGTGGAGGAAATAGTCTGGAGTAAGAACTTGCATTAGAAGGACAGGCACACATTCTGCTCATCTAGGCTGGCAGAGGGTTACTCTTGCTTTCAGCCCCAAAAACTTAAGGCAAAAGAAATCCAGAGAACCAGCTAAGAAGCTATACAATGCTATCTGCTAACTGGCTTGTCTCTGACCTTCATGAGCAGCCACATATTTCAAGCTGCAAGATGCTGGCTACCTTCTCCCACAATAAAGCTCTATGTCACCCAAAAGCAAGATGCAACGTCCCTCACAACAGAACTGACTCACCATCCATTTGGCCAGTCTTACCTTTGCTGAAACGGAAGAGATTTACAAAAGAGCTGTAGGCTGATTTAAAAGGAGGCTCATCCTGGTCAGGAGTCAGGGGTTTGAAGTGAGTGAGATGAGATGGACTACTAGGAGAATGAGGTAGATCACTGGTAGAGTCCAGTGTCGGAGACCGTTTGTCATCTGCGGCCATTTCACGTGTCCTGGAAACAGTTCAGCAACATGTATTACACACAGGGTGGTCGAACAGAACATCTTCAGTCAAGTGAAGAGGTGTCTCATTAGATGCTAGAAGGGGGGCATTCACCCCAGCTACCACAGACATCTACTATTAGCACAGGTCAAGAGTGCCAGAGTTCAGAGCCCGTATTTCCTGCCTAGTCATTGGCAAGAGACCAGCATTTCTGCAGAGAGTAATTCAGAGCTCCTAGTTAAACATCCAGAGCAAAAAAGTCAGTCAACAGCCACTGTGTGCCTGAGGACACATGCCGGTTGCTGTTTTATGGGAACCTGAAGTTTTCAAATGGAGACTCAGCGCGTGTATCACAAAAGTTTTAACTTCAGCTCAGAAGAAAAGCCGACAATGCTGTGACTTCTGCAGCCCTTGGAACAAGAAAGCTGAAGACAGGCACGCCTGAGCAAGCATAAGACATGCTTGTTCTTTGGCCAGGTTAACTTCAGGACCGAAAGGCTAAGACTGATGGCACACCACATCCTTCCCCTCCGCACTACAACATGGAGCCTCATGAAGGTTACCAGGGAAACAACCCAAACCATGGTTTATTTGTTGTCATATCAAACACCTCCAAACTTCCTTATTTTCAAGAGTAGCTACATTAAGAAAAAACAAAAACCCCAAATCACATTCTATATTAATATTTTATTTTCTCTATAGTGTTATATATTCTATATTTCTAAGTGTACTTGCTGTGTACCAAAGCCTTCACATGGGCAAGTCATATCTTCCCACAGCCCATATTCTTTAACCTAAATACACACCTGATTTCTTCCACTCTGCCTCACTAAGCCAGCCCTTCTAGCCTGCTAGGCTAAGGTGCTTACTATCTTCATCTTTGTTTATGCAAGACTTGGTGAAACATCTGGCAGAGCAGGGAGCTGATGGAACTCATGGGCGAAGGCCGACTTTTACCCATGCCAAGATTAAAACCCTGTATGACTCTACTTCCTGCTTAGCAGCTGATACATGCTCCTTCATAAACTACCAGTTTCCACAACTGCTCCCTAGAATCTACAGATACATTTTGCTGACTAGAACATTTTCTTCCAAGTCCTAAGAAGCCACATGAGAAATCTGTGCAGTCTAGAGAAAATGCCAGTGACACTGGAAGTGCTACAAGCTACATGCAGCAAAGTTTGACCACTCCTACAATAAAGGCACAAAAGATGGCATCTGCAAGTCAATCATATGACTTCTCAGTGGACTTTTGCTTGTTGCTCTGTATAGTAAGCACCTTCAGCTCAAAGTTTCTCCTGATATTCACATATCCTTAAGAAAGAAAATAGAGAGACATCATTCACAAAGTTTCAAGAGAAACTTTGGTTATGTTCTTTACGTAAGGTTGAGTCTTAATCTGGAATGCTTCCGCATCTCTCTCCCCTGTAAGTCATGGTATTTTCTGCTGTTGTGCATTTCAGTGACATTATTCAAACAAAAGATGATTTGAACATGCTTAAACACCAGAGGTCATGGAAAATGCCTTCAAGATCACCTCTTCAGGTAAATTTAGAATTGTTTTTTTAATGTTTAAGGCAACTGATAACTTGTTTTTTAAATGCTGAATGTATGACAGGGTTGTGCTCCTCCACACATTGCTATATTAAAAAAGTTGTTATGAAGTCAAACATGAGCTTTATAGGAAATGATGTTCATCTCTCAGCAACTGGCTATAGCTTGGAAAGATTAAAAAAAACAAACAAACAAGGAAGGAAGTCTCTGAACTGCCATATAACACATACGTGATTCTAGAAAAATAAGCTTCAGCTTCAAGGTAAGAAAACTGCACAGTAATTATTTCTGTGCCAGCAGTGCTAGCCTAATTAAATCAGATGGAAAAGAAGAGCACTGTACTTGTCATTAGCTCCAGAAACACTTGAGTTTTCTGTGCTACACAACGCATTAGCTATGGAGCGTATCACCCTTTCTTAAAATGTTTTAGTTTCCTTATTAAAAGGAGAACACTCCCCACGCCAAGGAACAAAAAAAAGAGTCACTTATTTGTGTATTATGAGAAATCGGGAAGTAAGGCACACCTATCAGTCAAAAGGCACAAAATCTGACTACATCTTCCTCATACCCCTTACCAAAACAGCCACAGGGAATGCATTTAAAGCCATTTTAGGCTGCAACATCTTCAGCAATCACCAAATCATCACCGATAACACAGAGTACAAGTGTGGGTGCTAACCTCCATGCACCTTGAGCAGTTACATGCAGAACATCTCTGAAAGACCCCAACCGCCCAGTGCCAGGAGAGTCCCGGCACCCTCTGTTACTTGGATGCTACTCCCAGGCACCTGGCTAGCACACCGCGGGTGTAAAAGTCGTAGCTTAAACATAATTACACGACACACTTCACTTCCAGCCTTGGCGCCGGAGCCGCCCTGACAGCTTCGCTTTATCCTCTGTAAAGGGGACACTGCTGCCTTCCGCCGCCGCGGACACGCACCCGCCGAAGGCGGACCCGGAAGATCACCCGCGACGGGACGGGAAGGAAAGAGCGGGAGGCTGCTGGAAAGCTGCTCGCTGGCAGCGGCCACGCAGGGACCCCCGGGCCAGCCGAGGACCATCGCCGTCAGCCGCTATCAGGAACGAGACCGGGCCAGGGCCCAGAGAGAGAACTCGCGCACCTCAGGGAGGCGCTACCGCAAGCCCGCACGAAACCGAGGCCGGATCGCCCGATCCCAGGTGGACTGTCCTCACCTGCTCGCCGCGGGTACCGGTGCCAGCGGCTGCGCAGGGTGCCGGAGCGTAGGCCCAGGGCGGCACCGCCTCTTTTCACCGCCTCCCGCCCCGGCTCCGCGCTGGCCCGCTCCGCCCCTAGCAACCCGCCGCGCTGCTGCCAGCCCTGACCAATCGCCCGCCGATGGCGGCGCTCCCTGCCGAGGCATCGCCAATCGAGGCTCTGAGCCAATCCACCCGCCAGCAGCCGCTGTTGGGGCGGGGCGCTCAGTACCCGGAGCCCCGCGGCCGCCTCGCCCGGTCACCGCGCTCCGCCCCCGCGCGGCGAGGAGGCTCAAACCGGGCGTGGTAGCTCCAGGCAGCCACAGCGGGAGTCACCGCCAGCCTGGCAGCGGAGCGAGCCAGAGTCGGCGGCTGTGCGTTCCCGGGGCTCCTGCTCGGTCCCCACTCCCGGAGGGGAGTACTCGGGCCCCTCAGGGCGGGCAACCCCGCTACTCGGGGGCCGTAATGCCCTCATGGCCGCCTCTGCGCCAGCCAATGTGCCCGTGCCCGTGCCCGCCCGTGTGTACGCGTACCCCCTGGGCTGGGCTGCGGGGAGGTTCCGCCGGGAGCACAGCGCGGGGGGCAGGCTGGCCCCCCGCGGTCCCTCTCCAGCGGCCCGGGCACGCCCGAGCCCCCGCGGCGCTCAGGCCTCCGTGCCCGCCAGCGCCATCGCTTCCCTGTGGTGACGCGGGCCACTTACTGCGGCTATCTCGGAAGCGCGTGGGAAAGGCCCACCTGGGCGGGCAGCCCACCGCGCTGCCGCCTGCCCGGCCCGGCGGAACGGCGGCGGCACCTCACGTGCTGCCGCCGCCTCCTCACAAGGCGGCATCGGCGGGGCGGGCCCGACGCGAGTGGGCCCATGCGCCCATGGGTCAAGGACGAGCAGCCGCTCCCCCGCACNGGGCCCGCACTTCCACCTTTGTTCTCCCCTTCCCAGACGCGGCGTCTCCCGCCCTGCAGAGGGGCCCTGAGAGAGAGGGCTTTGTGTTTTAGGGGCTTCTTTTCTGGTGGCTGGGCGTAGGGGCTCTGCCCCAGACTGCCCGCCCCGGCACCCCCTCCCGGCGCTGAAGACGTCTCCGGGTGCCGAAGGGGTGCTTGCGCCCTGGATTCGGCCTCCCTAGCCCGGGGCTGGGCTTTCTCCTTTCGCAGTACAGATATCCCTTGATAGTCGGTAGTGTCAACTAATGCCGGTGGCGCTCGGGGCTCTTCGGGGAGTCCTCCTGCGCTGAGGGGAGCGGCCCCGGTCTCTGCCGTGCTGGCTGGGCTCAGGTGGTGCCAGCGCCGGGATTTGAGGCTCCGCTGGGGCAGCGGCTGCAGCCCGCGGCCCGGCCGGCAAGTCCTGCCGGTGCCGGGAGAGCCGGCCCGTAGCGCGGTGCTGGGGGCTGCGGGCGGAGCGGGGGCAGCGCAGCCGAGAACAAGTGCAGGCGAGATCTCGGGTAGTGAGGAGGATCTGTGCCGCTCTCCCTGGGAGCGTGCCTGTTCAGAGAAGGTCTTCTGTAAACCTCAGCTAAGGCGTTGTTGCAATGGTTAGTGTTGATCGTAGGCCCTGAGTCCTGCCTGAGGAACAAGGAGTATTTTGAAATTTCCGAAGTTTCTTCTCAGCTGCCTTGGCTAAATGCCTGGGTTAAGTGCATTTAAGAAGGATTGCTGTAGGAGGAAGACCTCGCTGACTTTCGTCAGTTCTGGAGAGTAGTAAATCAAAGGGGAAGAATTACAGGAAGATTTGAACTCTTAAGGAATGCATACTCTCTAGAGGAACCTCTTGTGGCGTGCTGAATGCTGACTCCAGTGTGCAGAAGAATGATGCTACTGCAGTCGTGTGCCTGTACATTGGGAAACTGGGGATATCAGTGTTCAAGGAGAGGAGAAGTATAGGGCCATGATTAGATAAACATGTAGGATGCTGTCAGAATTGTTTAAAGCTGTTTCCACATATCGGTGGAGATGTAGCTCAGTGAAGGTGTCTTGCATACCTTTGTGTTCCCCCTGTGACAGCAACACCATATAGGGCTGAATCCAGCTTTGCAGAACCTACTGCTGTCACTGACATAGTCTGATTTGTCTGAAGTAGGGGCCAAACCACAAAACCAGCAATGGTGGATGGATGTCTGTGTGCATTTTGACTCAAATGAATCAGACAGTTTCTCAGACTGTATAAGTGCTAAAACAAAAGTGAAGTCTCCTGAGTAGTAATCCTGTGCCTAGGCCATGGGAGTGTGATACAATCCTTATTTAGATAGTCACAATTGAAACTTGGACTCAAAATAATGCATAAATAAATGGAGTTCTGACAGTGTGGTCAGGTGAAGTTAGTTTTCCATGAGGACTAGAGAGACCTAATATAAGCCAAGATATTATCTTTGATTGGGATAGGAGTGCCTCAAACGAGTTAATTTTTCAAGTTTATATTCACATAGTAAGTAGAGTCTCAGTAACTAACAAACTCTGTTTTACTTTTTAATTTTTATGCTCTTAAAAAGACTTGGAAAAGCTTGATACAGTAGCTAGAACATATCTTAGAAAGTTCGTCTTCCCAGATTAAAAGCGTTTAGTGGATTGTATTTTGGAAATACAGCACGTTACTTTAATTTAAAAAAGAACAATAAAAATTGAGCCAAGGAGTAGTCTCCCCACACACTTGTAACCTGGGGCCCTTGCATTGCAAACCTCACACCTCTGAAAAATTTTGTCTGGCTGAATAGACTCAGTGTACAGTAGGACCACTCATACTGGATAAACCATTCATGGACCTCATTATCTGTGAGGCTGCAACCTCAGGCACAAGGGCTTGGTATCTTACTGTAGAATCCTAATAGCTGTGTACAAGAATGGGGCTGTTTTGGGAGGAGGAACTTGCCAAGTCACGGCTCTTGCATAATCAGAGCTGAGAACCAAGAAAACTGTGGCTGTTAGAAAGCAGGGCACTGTGTTAGAGCAGCTCAGTGGTTTGTGACGTTGGCCTTTGTCGAGGAACAAAGTGCAAATAGGAGGGCAGAGTTCAGGTTTGTTTGAGGCTTTGTGAACAAATATATTGGGAAACCTCTGTTCCATACAGAAAACAATCTGCCCAGTGTTTATTTTAACAGCAGAAATAAAGCTTACCAGGAGAAAGTACTCTTGATGTGGCCCTTGGATTTCTGTACCTGTTAGTTTCCTTCCTTCCTTCCTGGGGAAGGAAGCTAATAAAGAAGCTGACAATGCATTCATCTTAATAGTGCCAACAATATGAGTTGTCATTAAAATAATGTCCATTAACCCTTGCTTTTCAGAAAAATGAGGATAAACAGGCAACTGGTCTGGAACTCATAAAATCTAAAAATAGAGTGCTTCTCTCTTTATCTGGAATTTAGGGGAGGGGTTTGGTCATGCTTTCAAATTTTGTACAACCACAATTAATTCTCATGCCTTTAGAACATATGCCCTTGAATCTCAGATATTAACCTTTATTTTTATCCTTGGACAGATCTCCCTAGGAACTGGGGCTTTAAGAGGAATACCATTTAGCATGAAACTAGGGTTAAACTGTGGTCATTTGCAAGACTCTTAGGAGAGCTCCTGTATGCTATGTTGGTACCTCTTTTCTAGTTGTGTTGTAAAAATGCAGTATACGTAATTGGTGGTATGTGTTGGCAGCTCTTAATTCAGAGTGGGTTTTTGTCTATTACAGCTCAAGATGTTTAATAAAATCCATGGAGGCTCTGTTGTGGAGATGCAAGGAGATGAAATGACACGAGTCATCTGGGAATTGATTAAAGAAAAGCTGATTTTTCCTTATGTAGATCTGGATTTGCACAGGTAATGGCTCTTTATGGCACTCAACTACCTTGTACTGCAATTTGCATGTGTTATTAGGCATTGATCATGTTTCACTTAGCACTGAGAGCCTTATAGCTCCTCCTGTGCTAGTGCAGAGAGGCTAACTAGCCCTTTTTGTATTGGTAAAGTTCCCAGCAAACTCCTCTGGTTAACTTACCTAGGGGCCAACCTCACTAAATACATGGAAAATGTGGGCTCACTCATGGTGAAGATATTTTGTCAAAGTCTGTTGGCAGCCCCAATTGGGGTTCCTCGCAGCAGTAAAACAGTGGATGCTTGATTGTGAGTTAGCTTTTTTTCTGTACTATGCCTCTAAGAAGGTCTCTCACAGACATGGTCTGTGTTTTTATCTCCTCTGTCTTGGCTTTCTAGCACCTGGGCAGTCTGCATGGCTTCCTACAGCCTAAACATGGAGTGTTTCAGCCCCTCCCTGACTTGAAGCATAGCATCTGTGGACTCTGAGCAGGTTTATGGCTTCTTGCCATCTCTCTTTGAACGTTTGCCCAGGGGGCAGAAGGTTGGTTGCAGGGCACAGACTCTGCCCTGATGTCTGTAAGCTTGAGCTCTGCTGCTGACAGCATGAGCTAACTGTTGCAATTATGAGCCTAGGCTGGGCTCCTACACTCCCTTCTAGAAAAACAAATTCTAGCAGCAGGTATGACAAAAAGGATGTGCTCTCTACAGCATCTAGTCAAATAGAGGAGATAATCTCTTCCCTTTCTCTTTTTAGCCACTGAGCTAAAGTATCCAGCTGTGTTGATATTAGAGAAGTATCCAGCTGCATTGCTCCTAGCCATGTGGGCGGAGGCCTTCAATGTTATCTGCCATTATTAAACCCACAAGTCTGACCTATTCCCCTGCTTCTGGAATCATTTGTATGCCACCTACATCAGGCTTTCTGCTTGCTGGTGTTGAGAACCAAGCAAGCAGGAGCCTAGCAGCATAATACATGCATGCAGTCTGGAGAACATCCCTTTTCAAAGAGGGGTGAAAGGGGGGAAAGCAGACTCCTGGCTGAGGCAGCACAGTGGTGTACAGCTGGCTATGCTTCAGGGCTATCCCATGTGGGGCACCCGTTGTTCTCTAAAAGCTGTTATAACAGTGAGTGTGGGAAACGTGCTTCCTCTGAGGAGAATATTGGCCATCTTGCTGCCAGAGCAGGATTGTGGGTCTGTTGTCAAAGCAGATTTTATTTGAAGCCTAGTGTAGCTTCATATCCTCAGTATGTGAAGGAAGCCAGAACCCCTGGCACAAGGGGTGTGAAATAAAGGCCTATATTCATGTGGGCATTGTGCTGCTTCATACCACTAGAATCCCAGACTGAAAGCTTCCATTGCCAGGAAGCTCAGAAGGGAAGGCAGATGAGATGCTGGCTGTATCCCAAACTGGTAGAGAGCCTCAGACATAAATTAAAGCTGTCCTTTCTCCAACCTCCTATTAGCAGTAGAATTATCAGTGAATGAGCCTATATTTTCTTCCACTCCAGCAGCGTTTGCACTGGAAGAGGGTTAACTTCAGTTATGGCAGAGTGCTGGAACTACACTCACAGGCATCTAGGGGGTCTGGTTTCTTTCCTGTTGGACATGAACAAATGTCCTGGGCAGTTCTGACCATCTTTGTGGGTTTGTTACAGCTATGACTTGGGCATTGAGCATCGTGATGCTACAAATGATAAAGTAACTGTGGAAGCTGCTGAAGCCATAAAGAAATACAACGTTGGCATAAAGTGTGCAACCATCACTCCTGATGAGAAAAGAGTGGAGGAGTTCAAGTTGAAGCAAATGTGGAAGTCTCCCAATGGGACAATTAGAAACATCCTAGGTGGCACTGTCTTCAGGGAGGCTATTATCTGCAAGAACATTCCCCGGCTGGTGTCTGGATGGGTGAAACCCATTGTCATTGGCCGTCATGCTTATGGGGATCAAGTGAGTCACTGCAGTACTTACCCTTCTTTTTATCTGGACAGGCTTAGTCCTGACTGGTATAGAGCTACAAAGACTTAGACATCCCTGCTTTATCTCTTGCATTCCACCTGGGAGTGAGTACTTGCTGCCATTTTGTTTGTACAGTACCTGGTGAAGCATGGGAGAGCCTGGTTCATGCCTCTTCTCTTTAGTGTAGCCGTATAAATGGCATTAAGGGGCCTGTGCTTGGGTTAGACAGGCCTGTCTCTGAACACAGGGTATAACTCCTCTAAGTTACTTTTCTTCACCTCTGCAGAACCCTCCTACATAGCAATGTCTTTAGAAAATATCCTTTACCCATCTTACTGCTTCTCAGAAGGACCTTTTGGTGGCAGAAGTTGCTCACAGCAAAAATGATCTGAGTAATTTTAGAAGTGGGCAAAGTTGCCTTCTGTGTGTGTTTTTTAAACTGATCAGCTCCTTAAACTTTACTTCTACAGTACTCCTGCAGAATTGGTATTCATACTGGGCTGGGAAAGTAAAATAATGCATTTCTGAGAGGAAAATGATTGCAGAGCCCTGACACTTAAAAGAATGGGATTCAACATCCTTAAGAGTACTGAGTAATTGAGGTCAAAATAATAATAGGAAACAATGGATTAAGGGAGGGGATTGAAATGCTGCCAAAGTATGAGATTAAAGTGAAAGGAATTATATAAGAATGTGAAAAGAACATATGATCAAGACACTTCTGTAGCTTCAGAACAGCTCAGGGAACTGATTTGTTCAATAGGAGGGCAAGTACATGAAAAAGGATGATGAATTTCAAGGAAATGTAACAAATAGAACTGTTCAGGACAGTTGGAAAGATGAGACACCATTTAAAAACTTGAAGTACATGTTGTCTCTTCCGAGTCTGTAGTTCGGAGGAGAAAAATGTGCACCCATTTACAAAATTCAAAGATATCTTACTACAGATTGGCCTTTCATATGATGGATAGAAATAATGGCTTTTGTTAAGGTTCTATATGGTTCCCCCTTACTCATGATATCAGTAGTTGTGATATGAACGGCTTTTTACGAGTCAGGGAGAAGAGCCTTTCTACTCACATGCAACATTCTGAATAACTTTGCACTTAAACTTCAGTGCATCCACAAAAATACATACTATACCAACTGTTGGAGCCCAAGAATCTGTAAGCTTTTTCCATTAAAGGGGAAGGTCTCTTCTGAAACAGGTGGACTCTTGACTACTTGTCTTTCTAATCCCTAGTGAAATAATCCATGGCTGAGTAAATAAAGCTGTTCAATGAGATTTTTGGTAAATTGTTCAGCCTTTCTGCACCCTGCCTTCCCACATGCAGGTTGTCTTTTATGGTTCTGTCCTCCTGATAGATAAAATCATCATGACTGCTTTCTTTTTTTTTTGTAACAGTACAGAGCAACTGATTTTGTGGTACCTGGTCCTGGAAAAGTAGAGATGACCTACACACCAGTAGGTGGAGGCAAGCCAGTCACGTATCTGGTCCATAACTTTGAAAGTAGGTATTATCTCTGCGTTATGATTGAAACTGGCCTCCTGTCACGCTCCTTGTATGATGACTCCTGTAGCAACACACAGGTTTTTTGCTCTGATCAGAGGGAAACTCGCTATCTAAACAGGACTTGACCTAAGGGGAGAGATATTTGATAACAACTTGGGTATAATTCTTTCTGGTTTTAGTGTCTTACTGCACCCTATATTCCTTTACAGTTTGTGCCCTTCTTTATTAAGCAGTCTTTTTTTCGACAGAAATGAGAACTGACACTTAATGTATGGAAAGGAGACTTGACAAGGATGCTCCTGACTCTGTAGGATCTAACTCTTTTAACAGAGGCAGTCCCAAAGGTATTGGTGTCCCTCCTAGCAATATTGCTGTAGACATTGCTAGGCTTAGGAGGAGGAGTCCTGACATTACTGGGCTTTGTTGCATTAAAACAATTACACACATGCTGCTGGAACCTGGGGTGTTTCTCTAGGGCCAGGATTCAGGAAAACATCACACAGGTCATCTCTCTTGCCAATCACTGATCTAAGCATTCAGGATTTGAAGACTTATGGTGACCTGTGTATTTGAGTATGCAATGTTTTGTTTCTAGCTACAAAAGCCTAACACATCCACGTAAACCACAGAATCTACCTTGTATGCAGTTGACTTGGCAAACAGGTACCAAAACCCTTTTGTAATACTTGATTTCTCTGGCATTCTTGCTCACAGGACCCTAAATCTCTACTGTCTCTTACTGCACAGCCTTTCATCTGGAGTTCACCTGCTTCACTACTAGTCTTAATCTGTTTTCATTTGATAGGTGACTGGTGAGCCTATATTGGAGATGTCTGGCAGTTTTACTGCCAGTCTGATTCACTGATCTGTGTCACATCAGCAAGCAGAAAGCAAGGAAGTGCAAAGGTGGCTGATTACTGCTGTTGTTCTGGGGGAACTCCCCTCCCCATAGATAACTTGTGCCAGCATGTCTCCACAAAGCATAAGGGAAGCTTGTCCTATTGTTATAGTAATATGTTCAACCTTGACACTGAATCAAAAGATTTTAGTAGGCACTAGAACTGTATGATTGCAACAAGGGTGTATTTTTTTTTTTACCTGTATGCAAATAATTGGATAAAACTTAATAGCTGTCATCCAGGAACTATGAAATCATGGCTCCAGAGGGGACAGTATTCCTAGCTGATCAGACCCTGTTCTGTCCTTGACTCTGTAAGAGAGGCAGGGGGACATTCTCAATGGTAACAGCAGGAATTTCATTCACTGCCAATATCAACTGGAAATGACCTTGTGCTTTTGGCAAGCAGATAAATCTCCTCTGGCCTTCCCCTCTTCATTCTGCATGCATGTCCATATAGTAACAACCAACTGGAAGTAAAGACAAATGGATATTAGGAAAAGGTTTGGTTTTTTTCTTTAGATCTGGGGTGTTTCCAGAGCAAAGATCCCTGATAAAAAGCACTGCACCACAAACAAGAGAGGTGATAATGAGATGCTTAAGTACATTGTATATGCTTCTCACTAGAAACACAAAGAGCTGTGCTCTAAAGATGACAAAGCTTTGCTGTGAAGCCCACAATCAGCCTCTCCCATGATCTGAATGCTGCTTTCTCCCAAGTGAGCTGGGCTGTAAGTTTTGAGACAATTCTATTCAGGCTGTTAACACAACTGCATTACACAGTCTAAGTCATGTGAGTATTGATAGTTCTTCAGAGCCTTCTTGGAACTTTCCCTTGCACCTAGATGACTGGTTTGTTCTTCCCCCAACTTTCTGAAAGTGAGGCTGAGCAGGTGGAACAAAGCTGCTGGGTAGGTCAGATACATGTGCTGAGAAAATGCGAGAATGTACGTGGAGACTTGTTTACCTGAGCTAGGCAAGCCTAAAGGTACAGGGTACTTCAGATGGGAGCCGTCCTGTTTCTAGCTTTGGCTGAGACCCCTGCTCCAAACTGCTGCCTGCTGCTTTGGTTAAAAAAAATGCTCTGTATTACTTACCTGGCTAGTAGGAGTTCAAGCACGCTCACCCCTGTCACAGTTTTGCTGCATAGGCTGGATTAGGAAGAAACTTCTTAGTAGTATTAGAACACAATATTAAGATATACCTAGCCATAAAACAAACCCCCTTTCCTATTCATGTATCAGAACTGCTGGAGCTTTGAGCTGATGGTGCAAAGTGAATCTTCTCCTGAAAGAACCAGCTTTAAATTGAGAACTGCAAGATAACTGGGGATAACACCAGCCTGCCTGCCAGAGTGCTATGGGGAGGCTGTCAGATCCTTAACTAAAACTAAATCTAGTTGGTTTCTATCTGTTCTTTCTCCACTAACAGGCTGTGGTGGTGTAGCCATGGGAATGTATAATCTTGACCAGTCTATCAAGGATTTTGCCCACAGTTCCTTCCAAATGGCACTGTCTAAAGGCTGGCCCCTCTACATGAGTACCAAGAACACCATCCTGAAGAGATACGATGGCCGCTTTAAAGACATCTTCCAAGAGATCTATGACAGGTAACTAGGATAGTTGTGTGCTTCCTACCACAGTGCATAATTCAGCAGGAACATCCTCTTCAGCCTTGTGAGCTGCTGCTGTTAATCCAGAATTTTCAGACACTTAAGCACCAATTTGGAGGGCTGTGTGCCAAGTCTTCTTGTCCTGCAGGACACAGTACTCAATGTTTAAAACTCTCCTAGATGTGGCTTTGGTGTTCATCTCTCTTAACAGAGTCACAGATTCTCTGTGGACTCCTCTGATTCTAAAGTATACTTGCAAAGCCTAGCAAAGCAAGCAAGGGGGCGGGGGGGAAATGGAAAAAGGATTAAGATTTCTTTTAAGTTCTGTGATTTTGGGTTTTGTTTTGTTTTTTACCTTTATCTCTATGCACCTCACTATGCACAATTATTTGCACAAATTGTGCAATTCCTGTTTTTATCTATATGACAAGGTGTTCTGTTTCTTGTTTTCTAGAGAATACAAGTCCCAGTTTGAAGCCAAAAAGATCTGGTATGAGCATAGGCTCATTGATGACATGGTTGCTCAGGCCCTGAAATCTGAAGGAGGTTTTGTCTGGGCCTGCAAGAACTACGATGGGGATGTGCAGTCTGACTCTGTTGCGCAAGGTATGAGATGTTTCCTGTGCTGCCACTGAAGCAGGCTCAGTATTAGCCTCCTGTGGCCTTGTGCTATATCTTGTTTAATGGCCCAGGAGGTGATGTTGGATCTTGGAACTTAAATTTCAAACTTGTGGCCAGTCACAGAGGTATCAGGCAGGCAAAGAATTTCTAATTTCGCTTTTACCAGAAAATCCATTGAATGTAGACTGTGTAGCTACGCTTCCTTACTGGATGGCAGTTCCTATGAGCATGATAACTGAGAGGCTTTCCATTCTAATGGAAGGTATCCAGACAGCTGGGATTCTCACTGATGGCTTGAGTTAAGCTGGGCATACTGGCAGGTGCTCTACAGATAAGTAAGAAAACCTTCAGGACCTAAAGCTACCTGTCAGGTGTAAAGAGAGATTGATGTGATGTAAACTTACAGACCTGTAGTGCTTATCGAAATCCTGTATAAGCAATCTGCCTGGTGCCAAAACAAATAAGGATGCAGAAACCCACAGGACAAGATGTGTGGTTTTATGTAATATGCTCTGTCTTAAGTAATGCCAGTAAACTGCTTCCCACAGAACAAGGATGTGTGTTGGACTACTGAACAAAGAAGCTTTCAAAGACACAAGTCTCTGAAACCTACAGGATTAGAAGTGATGTGAATGCCCAGTTTTGCCAGCTCTTAGTTCCTTTCACTAAAGCAGATGCTCTTGATATGAAGTGAGTTTGTTTCCTGTCACCTTGTGGGAAGGATAGTGATTGGTAGCCCAACACTGCTTATTTAGGATTCTTTGCTTTCATACTGTACCTTTTCAGTAAAAATATGTACAGCAAGTTAGGTAAGAAAGCTAATTTCCTTGAAGTGGGACAGAATGTCTGCGTATTTGTATCTCATGGATCAGCAGCACTTTCTGTTCAGATGAGCTGTTATTCTGACGTGTCAGGACTAGCCAGTTAGTTGCGGCAGCGCTACTGTTCAGGAATACTCCCATCAAGGCTGGGAGGATATAAGGGGATTATAGGATGGGGAATGAGGGGGAATTTAAGGGGGCTGTCCAAAGGAAACACTGAACTTTTTTTAAACTGTGTGTTCTGTAGGCTATGGCTCTCTGGGGATGATGACCAGTGTGCTGATCTGCCCTGATGGCAAGACTGTTGAAGCAGAAGCTGCTCACGGCACAGTCACTCGTCACTACCGCATGCACCAGAAAGGCCAAGAAACTTCCACTAACCCCATTGGTGAGCTGCTTTTCACTTCCCTTCAGTATCTCTACACATGAGAGAACAGGTTTGGAGTAAGAACATCTGCATCCTTTCTGCTGAGAATTGCACCACTGAGTGGTGAATCTGGTAGTTAATAATGCATTTTTGTTCCATGGCGACAGCTGCAGCCTGGAGCAAAACCAGGCTGGAATGGAGTGAGTGTGAGCAATAAGCTAGACCTAACCTAGCCTTTGAGATATGCTCTCACCCTTCAGGAATGATGGGTTTATAGCCACAACAGCCTTAAGGTTTAGGTTGGCTGTTTATTGTACCCAGCCATACTTAAAGTGTAAGTGCACCTAGAATGAGACATGAGGGAAAGAATCCTCTACAATTGCATAGGGAGCAGAGTGTAAATACCAGGAAGAAGACTGCACCCTACTATCATAAGGACACCTTTCTGTGTAGCCACAGAGTCCTACCCCCAGTCATTCTTTGCGACTTCGGTAGGAATGAAATAAGAAAAAATGGCACACAGAAAGAGATTGCCGGAGGCAGTGAGTAGTTTTTGGGGTTTGTTTTTACAAAGGATGCCTAGATGAAGATAAGTGTTCATTCCCATACCAGATTTCCTTTTTTTTGTCTGTTTTCAGTTTTATTAATATTAAAAAATAATTAATGTTCAACAACAGTTTAGAACAATGTCCAGGGAGTTCTAGAAGGACAGAGTAATCTAGTGTTCTCCTTCAGCCTCCATCTTCGCATGGACAAGAGGACTCGCTCACAGAGCAAAGCTGGACAACAACACTAGCCTCAAGAACTTTGCAGTTGCCCTGGAAGAAGTCTGCATTGAGACCATCGAATCTGGCTTCATGACAAAGGACCTCGCTGCCTGTATCAAAGGCCTGCCAAAGTAAGTGTATGAAGTAATCAGCTGGGCTTAGAGGAAGCTGTTTTACTTGCTGTTTCTGAACAGCATTTGCTGGAAAGTTTTCATATGGTGAAGAATTGCTGGAGTCTGGTCACAGAATAGGGCTCATCTGTACCCTGTGCTGTACAAACTGAACATGAGACCCTCCCTGGCCAAAGCTTTGTCTAGGTTGCTCTGTCCTTGCTGTTGTACCAGATGCATGGGGGGAAAAAAAAATAGAAGGAGCTGCAAAGATTTCTCTTATGACAGGCTGGCTACATTGGCCAGATCCTGCCCTCTCCATTTGTTAGGATGGAGACCTACTTCACTGCAACATACCACCTGGCTACCTCCTCTCTGGAGTCTTTTGGCAAAAACATCAGCCTGATGAGCAGGTGATAACTCCTTTGGTTTTAGGGGCAAGACTTAAAGAGTTCTTTGAACAGTTCCCCCCTGCTTTAGTTGTAAAGCCACTCAAATGCTCAATGTCTCTCTTTTCTTTCCCCCTCCTCAGTGTCACACGCTCTGACTACCTGAACACCTTTGAGTTCATGGACAAGCTTGCTGAAAATTTGAAGGGGAAGCTGGCCTCCCTGCCCAGACTTTAAGGCACAGTTCTGCTCAGGCTCCACTAGCAAAGCATCTCCCACTTACACCAGAGCGTAAGTGGCATTGTATCACACTGTTGTGTAACATTTCAAATACTAGACAAAAATGAACGTGTACACTTTTTTTAAATACCATGTTTTCTTAAACCCCTTGAGCTGCTGGGCTAGGCCTTACTTTTGTGAAACAGCTGAATGACAGTATTCCAACCCAACATGGGTCTGGATTTCTAATGTCATTCACAGCAGACCTGATGTTTCTTTCTATGACTTTTATGATCTGTTTTTTTTCTCTCTTCCTGTCAGACTGAAAGCCAGTCTGTGTCACAGCTCTGGTCAAACCAGCAGTGACTTACTGTCCAACAGACCTTAGAAATCAGGACCATCCTTATCTCTTCAGTACTGTCCACAGAGTGAGCTCACTGGGCTATGCCAGCTCTACTGCAGCACTTCTCTTAATTTGTTTTAGTGTCAGCCAGAGCACAGTATCCTGGTAATAAGGGATTTGGTCCCATTGATACAGTCCCAACTGTAGCATTTGGAAAGAAGCACTTAGCAAATGCTGGAAACAAGCCCTGTAGGCTAAGAGCCTAATAAAGCCACGCTGCAGTGTCTAAATGCAAGCCATGCATTTAGTTATACTCCTTCTGACTGGATGTGAACCATAGGAACTGTTACCTCTTCCCCCACCCCACAACTCATAAAGGTGCAAAACTTTCTTCCAGTTGTCTGGGCTATTACTTACCCTTCCTGTTGTGATACAGCAAGTCAGATTATGACTGTGAAAAACTATTCCATCCATGGTTTTATTTGGGGTTTTTTTAAAGAATATTTTAGTTCAGACTAAAATAAAAGCCAACTAACATTCTTTGTGTCTCTCCTTCCTTTGTGCAACTAGCAGATTTGGGGAAATTCTGCCTCAGACTTCAGTACCTTTCAGCACAGTTCAGTACATACTGGTACTGGTATTGGAATGTGATATAAAAATCCCTCCCTTAAGAGTTCTAATTCGCTATGACCCATGGTAGATGTGATTTGTAGTGTTGTGGTAAGCATCAGGTAGTGCACAAGAATTCAAAGGTACCACTTCCATTGAAATTTTATTTTAGGACTAATAAATGATTTATCACCACTCAACAAAGATTGGAAATTGGTTATACATGAGACAAACTCTCATCCTGCAGCTGACAAATGCTGGTTAGGATAGAAATGCAGTGTTAGACTGGATCAGATAGTATTAACATTTGTTTGGGGAAGAACACCTGTTTGCTAGTAGTTGTAGAGCTGCAATTCAGCTGTCATTGTGCCCTTCAATATGAATAAAGAATAGTTTGCTCTTCTAACACAAGCATGTAAGAAATGCATCTGAAAAAACTCTTATTGCTGACCCATAGAAACAATGGAAACAGTCACCAGGAGCATCTATGTTCCTACCTGGCTTCTGACATTTACTGTGCCCCAGTCAGGCAGGTCATACTACAACAGCACCTCCTAACAAATTCTCTGTTATTCACTGGTTCCTACCCCACTTTCAGAATTTGAAGACCAGAGAAAGCTTAGTACCCTTACAAATATATGAGGTACTTTTAAATCTTATACTTTAATGACTTAAGAGTATATCTTAAGCATAACCAATGCTGTAGTATTTACCTGACTACAGACTTATACTATTTTTCCATCTTCTGGAGGGCTCTACGGAGTACAGCCAGACCTAATCTGTTCTCATGAGTTAATGGCTGTTGCTGAAGTGGTGAGGAGAGAAAGGAATGCTTGTCTTTGTGTTGGGAG
This sequence comes from Brachypteracias leptosomus, assembly GCA_013401335.1. NCBI lineage: Eukaryota > Metazoa > Chordata > Aves > Coraciiformes > Brachypteraciidae > Brachypteracias > Brachypteracias leptosomus. The sequence continues at coordinate 94,122 of VYZX01015822.1, forward strand.
AAGCAGCCGTAAATGTGGTCATAAGAACAGTGTCCCTCTCCCTGCTCTGCCATGGAGAAAGAGGAAACATTTTTCTTGCTCCCAAGGAAGCACATTATCTTCTCCTTTACTAACACAATCACTTCTTTTCACCACTGCTCCCACAAACATTTAATATTGATAGCCTTCAAAGCTAGACAGCAGTAGACCCTAAAAAAGCAAGTGTAACAGACCTGTGGGCACTCAGTCTGCAATGAAATAGAGCACAGGATTTCCTGAAACACAGTTGTCTCAGTACAGCTGCTGCTTAGAGCTCTCAGGGAGGGCTGGTACTACCACCACCAGTAATAGCCCCTTTGCACCACACTCCCAGCAGCAGATCCCAGTAAAAATTGTCTTTGATCAAAGTACAGCCTAGCTTACAGTTAGTGCTGACACTGTTGGAGTTACATGTGTGCATCTGTCCTGGGTATTGCATGCTTGGGACTGGTGGAAGGCGGTTTTCAACTCCAGAGTTACGCAAATCCCCACTGACAGCAAATACAGTGAGAGGGGATATCTCAGTTATCTGACGTGGCTCCCTTCCAGAACAGCAGAGAGCTTGGACTTCTAGGGCTGTCCAAGGCTTTGACAGTCACCCCTAAACGTGACTTCTCAGTGGATTGCTCTACCTGTACAGAAGCCACCTTTTACAGGAGTTAACACTAGGCAGGACATCAGCATGCCTCTTCTGCTTGCTGTCCAAGCCTGGGCTGCTGCTGTTCAGACCCTTTCAGCAGCCCTTAGGGATCTATGCAATGCCAGATCAAACCCCCAAGGTGTGCTCTCCCTGGGCTTATACAGGGCCAGGAGAGAACTGGCAGAGCCAGCTGGGGGCCACAGGCACTCCTGCACAAAGACTTTTCAGACAAGCACCCCAACATTTAAAGGTGGGGGTCAGGGCAGCAAAAACAAATGTCATAAAGCTTTTATACTGTCCAGATAGGAGACTTTATTTATACTGTAAAATTAAAGTAAAAAATAAGCTAGGCAAAACATTAGAGAGATTCTAGCAAAGATGTACAAGCCCCTAGGAGTTTGAGGTCTGCCTGCTCAACCACTATTTACTTCTGGCTCCATGTTTCTTCCCATTGTTACCAGCTTGGCTGTCTTGGCACTGGGACATCCTTCAGGAAACCATTCTTTTTTCTTTTTCATTTTCTTGGTCTTTTCCTTGGCTTTGTCAGTATCGTTTTTGCTTTTCTTGAGAGTGGAGTGGAGGAACTCTGAGTTTGTAAATGGGTCACCCCGCCTCAGTTTGCTGCAGAACCAAAAACGTTATATTTGAACCATCAAGAGATTCATTTAGTAAGTGTATAATTTCAGTCTCAAAATTTTCTGGTTTTACTAAAATGCTTCCACTGAGTGGTATACTTGTTCCTTGTCCACTGCAGGACAGAGTACCTTATGACTCAGTATAACCAGCTCCTCACAGAAAGTTCAAAACTGTGACACTTTTCAGAGAAAAAACATAATACTACCCAGTAGCATAACAAAATCATCATTTTAGGAGTTAAATGGTTCTGTACAGTATCCATTGGATGTACTGAATCTGTAGTTTCTTAGGAAAAGGATGCAGCTACTTGTTTAAGTACTCTTACCTGCCAGTAGAGGTGAATATAGATGCAGACTACTCCCAGGAGAGAACTCTTCTCAAAGCCTAGCATTTCCTTCAGTGAAACTCAGTTGAAATTGAAGTATTACCCAGGTGCTGTATAAAACTTTAGATACCACAGTGGCTCAAGTGAAATCAGGGATTTTGCTTAGCTAGCTTTGTTTAGCCTGTATTTTATTCTCACACTAATCCCTATTAGCACTGGAGTGCCACAGATGCAGTCTGCCCATTTCAGTGAGGGAAATAACATCTTTGGTAGCTTGTTACCAGAAGCCTCCACATGCATCTGAGCTAATGCAGAATTTTGGCTTAACTACACTGTGGTATAAGAGAAAGGTCACAGAAACACTAAGGGTAGCAGAGCTTACAAGAGACAAAGTGACAGAAGGCCTAGCCCTGGAGCATGAGCATATGAGAGCAGAGCAGGGGTTGCAGCATGGGAACAGCAGGAGGAATAGTTTAAAGCCCAACCTGTTGAGTTTTGGCTCTGCATAGCAGACTGGGTCCTGTCTCCGTCTGCATGAGCGCCCTGACCCTTCCGAGCAGGATAAAGACTGAGTTCTGGCATTGGTCAAGTCCTGTAGTGGCCTGGTCTCTGCAAGGGAGACATTCACACATAAATTGATCAGTGTTTCCAAATCATTTCCAGATATGCTAAGAAATATAGCTGCCAAACAGAGAAAGGCTGCATTACCAGCTTTCTCTGAATGCTGCGCACTCCTGAATTCAGCCATGTTCCCTCTAAACTCAGCAGACCATTTTTGTCCAAAAATCACAGACCTATTCCTCAGAAGCCAGCTCATGAATCAAATCAGGTTCCTCACCAAAAAAATATACATAGTATATTTTGGGCTAGTATCATTGAGCCCTGGTGTAGTAGAAAAATGACACAAAAATCATAGTTTTAATGCCCAGGAACTAACAGCCTGGAGGAGAAGGTGGACTTATGGCACCCAAACAACCTATGAGACTTCCAGCAAGACACAGGACCACACCAGTGTTTACTTCAGCTTTCAAAGTGAAGTTGGCCAAGAGAGGGCAGAACTTCCTCCCTCTCTACAAATCACAGGGCACACTAGCTATAATAGGCCTGTTTGTCAACACCTACAGGAAGGACCCCTCCCCCCCCGCCTTCAAAAGAGCTCTCTTTACAGAGGATCCAATAACAGCAAGCTCCCCAAAAGGCTCAACTTAACTGCTGTATTACCAGCAAAGGGATACACCCTCCAAATCCTTTTAAAAAATAAATCAAAAAATACAAGCAAGAGAATATAGGTAACTCCTGATGAATTACCATTGAAGATACCACCTAGAGGTATAAAGTCTGAAACCTTGCAGCACTAACCATTCTGGACCAAAAACCTGCCATTTTCATGATATTTTGTGTCCCGATAATAGTGACTCTGATGGGCAGGGTCAGCACCAAATTATACTTTTCAACTGCTTGAGTAATTGATTTTCTAAATTGACAAGCAAGCCTTGTAGATAACAAGAGTAGTAAAACAGGACTTGCAGGTCCTAGGCTTCTCCCAATACCCATACATGAGCAAGTGACCAGAAATTCTGATAGGAATGCTGACAAACTAGAAGGAAATGCAGCCACCAAAATGACTGGCCAGCACAAGTGGAAGAATAAATGGTGTATTGGACACTGACTCTTAACTCTGAAAAGGAGGGTAAGAAATATATAAGCACTTGCTGCATGGATTTTTGGCACTCATCTCCAAACCCAGGTCCCCTCCCCAGCCTACCACCTACCCGGTTCCTGCGAAGATGAGCTCTGAGAACTTGACTCAACCTGGTTTCTTTCCCCAGGTATTTCCTCTGCAGTCTTTAATTCTTTGAAGGTCAGGGAGTTTTCCATCCAAACAGAGAATTTCTCTGGCATTCTGTTGCTCTCAGTACTTAAGCTCTTGGAGACTGGTACATCTGTAAGCCTGGAGCTGACAGGTGAAGCTGCAGAACAGGTCACAGAGGAGGATTCAAGACTGCGTGAAAGGTCCATAAGATTATTTGTAAGTGATATCTCAGCTATCTGCTCATTCAGGAAGGCATCTGGCTCAGAGAGTAGATCTGTAATGTAGGAAAACTTCTCTCTCAGAACAGTTTGCTTGGATTCAAGTTGTGCTGAATTCCCAATGAGTGTCCTGCCACCATCACTTTGTCTGGCCAGGGAATCAGCCTCTGAAGGTCTAGAGGTGTTCCTCTTCCTCTGAGACTTTGGTTTGGGATAGGCCTCTTTTTTTGAAGCATTCATGCTGTTGTCAATTTTAGCTTGCCCTTTTTCTTGAAGGCCCTCTGTCTGTTTTTTATTGCTCTGAGCAGCTACCATCCTCTGAACTCTGGGGATTTTGCTAGCTTTTCTCCCAGGAACAGACATGGGAGGTACAGTTTCACCCCCTTCAAAATCTGTCTGGACACAACCCAAGTTCCCTACAAGATCCAAAGGACGGATAATATAAGTTTTCCTGCTGCTTCTAAGATTACCTAGTGAATTCTTTGTGCTCTCCTTAGCTACTCCTTGAACATCTATACATGGCCCAAAAACATCAACGTCATTTATCTGATCACTACAACTGCTTTTTCTGACAGTCTTCTTCCTGCTTTTCTGAACTCTTTTAGGCTGTTCTTCAGCTTTGGCCTCTGGGATGTTTACACTGTTCGTCAGATTCTCCTCATTGGAGCAGTCTCTTTGCCTAATTACTCTAGTTTTTCTGTTGGTTTTCTGTTTGGTGCTCTTTATGGTCACAGTTGAATCCTCCTGCAAATCACAGGCACTTGAAGTCTCTTTCCTCAAGAACAGTGAATTTTGTAGACTAGAATTATCTGAGGGAACTTCATGACTTGAGAAGGCACAAACTGGGCTTTTGGACAAGTTTTCCATGCTTTGGATCCTGAAGGTAACTTCCTTCTTAGCCTGTTGCAGTAAGTCACCACTTCCAAGACTATGCAGCTGCACTGGATTTACCACATGTGTTCTTCTGAGATCTCGAACTTCAGCAGGAGAGCGGGAATGTTGCTCCACATCAAAGCCTCTGCTCTTCCTGTTGAAAGCCCCCACACAAGCCTTCTGCTTCATCTCAGATCCTTCAGACTCACTAGAACATGTTGCAACTTTTGGCTGAAGAAGGTTCTTTGCATTTTGAGCACTCTCTTCACCTTGAGGTATAAGACTACTTTCTGCATTGTTTTTAGTTGCAATTGTTTTCTTTTTTCCTGTGCTTGCTTTTTTAACGGTTCTTTTCTCACCAGTTTTACAATTACCTTTACGTTTAGCCTTTACAGGAATAAACTCAGGGACTCGGCAATAGCTGGGATCTGTTTCAACACCACACCCAGTTTCTTTAGCCTGATCACAGGAAATCTCTTTACCCAAAAATCTTCTATCAGGAATAAGAGTGGTTTGAGCGGGTGAAACCAAGGAGCTGGGAGATTTCAGCTGTGGCTGAGTGTTGCTCTTACTGGAGCTGCTGCTGTCCTTTGTGATACTCCACTGAGCTGCCTGAGTGGAACTGACATGTGGGAAGGTATCCACACCAGAAGATGGAGTGCTTGTTGCAAACAGGGTGGAACGCTTTCTCCTCTGAGTAACATGCCCTTGTGAGAGACGATCAAAGAATTGCTTTGCCATCTCATCGCCCTCAGATGAAAGAGGATGACTTTCCCAGGCAAGTGATGGCAAATTGATGGGATTTTGTTGGGTGGCATACAAAGCCTCTGTAGGAAACACAAAATTAATTCCTAAGACTGAGAAATGCAGCAGGCAAATGTCAGCTTGCCCCGTACCACTAAAAGCCATGCCCCACACAGTGCCACAAATCCAGAGCATAGAAAAAACATGACTGTCTCTACAGGGATGCTCCAAACTTACTGTTTAACAGATAGCTCCCTTCTGAACAGAGAGGCAGACCAAAGCAAGATCCCTTAGCCAATCCTAATACTTAGGAATGCTCATGATCTGTATGAGAGCTATTATTTATATGGCAGATCCCCAAGGAACAGAAGATGTGCACCTAGTCAGATTCGGCACCTTCAAACATTTCTGAAAATATTATGTAAGCTTAGTGCCTATTACTCAGAAAGCCTGATGAGTGATCTTCAGCTATTGCAAACATGCCAAATTTCCCCACCAAGACATGCCACTCTGGGATATACATAATTCTAATGATATCAGCATCTCTGAAGTGTGCAGTTCCCAACAGTCATTAGGAACTGCTGGAGTGACAATTAGGAGCTAACTGGAGCTATGGTACTGCACTCATTCATTTCTGAAGACAGACACACAAACTCATACCAGAAGAACAGCAGAAGATGCAAATTTACCTTCAAAGATGCAAGAGTCAAGAGCCTCTTGTGCTTCCATTGCTTCAGTTGACTTCTTCCCATTCTCTTCCTGGTGGGACTGAGGCTTCTCAGCAGGCTGTGGTAGCAAAGTGTCTTTGGAGGCAACAGGCACAATTTCCAGAGGTGCACTAGAAGCAGGTCTCTGAAGATATAGTGAGGATGTCTGTACTGATATGGAGCTGCCACTTTGCTGTCCTGCATCACACAGCTTGGAAATGGGCACCCTCATTGGCATTCCTGCAGCCCTGGTGAGAAGGAATAATAGCAATGGAGCATGCTTCACACCTGTGATGTCTGAAGATGCAGAATGTGCTGAAGAACACACGCTGCCCAGTCAGGACAGACTTCCTGGTTTTGTGTAAGCACAACTCGTGAGGAAAGCACACTGCTGCAGACACAGAAGCAGGAGAAAAATACATCAAGGCAACAAGGAAGCGCACAAGTTGCAACCATAGGTTCCCCTCACTGTGGAACACCAACATGGCTACTTGGAACTATGTGTGTGGGCAGCTCCAAGGACTCCCCTGTGCTCAAAGGGGAGACTAGATAGAGGAGAAACAGAGCTTCAAATATGTTTTAAGAGATCCTGCTCTGACCTTCTTTTCAAAACACAAGTTTACACCATACAAGCAGATGACTATCAAGCATTTATATGTAACAAACATCAAAGCAGCCAGCCATGGCACTCACTCAAGGAAACCTTGCAATGCTTACCAGCTACAAAGAAAAAACTACCTAAAAGCAACACGCTTTTAAAGGAGAGAGAACCAGTTTATGCATAGACTTGGCATTAGGACAAATAAGACAAGGAGTGGCAGCAGAAAGACACAGGGTAAAGGAAAATGTCAAGCAGTGGTGGTTTAGAGAAGACATCTCATGTAAAACAGACAACTGTGCACACACGTAAAACATAACATGAAGTTTAGTATATAGAAATTCAGGACAAGCGCAGTGATACCTGACATTAAGACCTACCTCACAAGCTGACCATCCACAATATCATCGGCCCAGCTATCTTCAGTCACACTGCTCTTCTGGCCATTGGACAAGGATGCAGAACTCGTATGGAACTGGAAAGCAGAGAAATAGAAGGGTAGTTTAAAGCTCTTGCAATGCCCTGTGCAGCCTCCTGCACAGAAACAGCAGAAGCTCAGTTCCTGCCTGGAAAGTACGTCAAATACCACCAGTGACCCTCTCCCATTTAGAATTGCACAAATTATGAAATAAATTGCAGCAGAGACAGATTCTGTCTCCACAGGTTTAAGGATGAAGTTAAACTAGTTCAGATAATCTAGGAAGCAGAATTCCCCATCCCAAGTTGCCATGGCAACACACAAGAAAAATTGACAATTAGTCACAACCTGTCATAATAGAAGAGCCTAGTGGCCAATACAGCCAGTGACTCAGAGGATGGCAGTTTAAGCCTGTAGCCATTCACAGAAGAGCTTACCCTGGAAGTCAGTAATCCCGAGCTAAAATCGAGTATGCAGCCAGCACAAATCAAGCAAGCAAATTAAAACACTTGAAACATCAAGTACTGAAGTGAGCAGGCAACACAAAACAAAAGACAGACACAAACACAGCCCCCTTCCCAAAGCAGTGTGCTCATGTTTCCCATGGTTTACCTCGGACAGCCGGGCCATCTTGGCTGCAGCCACGAAGTTTTCGAGTTCTTTCAAGATGTTATTCTATATTGAGGTAACAGAGAGAAACCATAAAGACATTAAATCAAAGCATCCATTTCTACAAGGATGCTGGTAGCCAGAGCAAAACATGTTCTGGGGAGAACACAGCTTTGAAGACAAAGTAAATGAATGATGACTACATCAGTGGACAAGGGAAGAGCTATGGATGTCATCTATCTGGGCTTCTCTAAGGCCTCTGACTCAGTCCCCCACAACATCCTTCTCTCTAAATTGGAGAGATGTGGATTTGATGGGTGTCCTGCACGATCTACGCTAGAGGATCCTGCTCTAGCAAGGGGGTTGGACTAGATGATCTTCAGAGGTGCCTTCCAATCCCTACCATTCTGTGATTCTGTGACTGTTCAGTGGATAATGAACTGGTTGGATGGTCACATCCAGAGGATAGTGGTCAATGGCTCAATGTCCAGATCAAGGTAGGTGACAAGTGGTGTCCCTCAGGGGTCCATAATGGGACCAGTACTGTCTAATATCTTTATTCATGACATAGGGGATCAAGTGCACCCTCAGCAAGTTTGCAGACAGCACCATGCTGAGTGGTGCAGTTGATATGCCAGAAGGATGGGATGTCATCCAGAGGGACCTGGACAAGCTTGAGAAGTGCAGCCATGTGAATCTCATGAGGTTCAACAAGGCCAAGTGCAAGGTCCTGCACCTAGGTCAGTATCAATGTAGGCTGGGGAATGAAGGGATTGAGAACAACCCTGTGGAGAAGGACTTGGGAGGTACTGGTGGATGAAAAGCTGGACAAGAGTCAGCAATGCACACTCACAGCTCAGAAGGCCAACTCTGTTCTGGGCTGCATCAAAAGCATGGCCAGCAAGTCAAGGGAGGTGATTCTGTCCTTTTTCTCTGCTCTGGTTAAGACCTAACCTGGAGTACAGTGTCCAGCTCTGGAGCCCTCAGCACAGGAAAGACATCAACCTGTCAGAGCGGGTCCAGAGGGCCACAAAAATCATCAGAGGGATAGAACATCTCTCCTATGGAAAAAGGCTGAGAGTGTTAGGGTTGTTCAGCCTGGAGAAGAGAAGGCTCTGGGAAGACCTTATTGCAGCCTTTCAATAATTATAAGGGGACCTATGAGAAAGATGGGGACAGTCTCTCTAGCAGGGCCTGTTGCAACAGGACAAGGGGTAATGGTTTTAAACTAAAGGAGAGCAGATTTAGACTAGACATAAGGAAGAAATATTTTACACTGAAGGTGGTGGAACACTGGAACAGGTAGCCCAGAGATGTGGTAGATGTCCCATCCCTGGAAACACTCAAGGTTAGGTGGGGCAGGGATCTGAGCAACCTGATCTAGTTGAAGATGTCCCTGCTGACTGCAGGGGGGTTGGACTAGATGACCTTTAAAGATCTCTTCCAATTCAAACCATTCTATGATTTTTCATATGCAAAGTGACACTCAGTCCTCCCAAGGCTAAGATGCTAGTGCTACATACCTTGCTCACTGCTCCTCCCCATGCCAGCCACACTGTTCATACCATACCTGGAAGGAGATCTTGTGCCGCAGCACAGCATTCTGGAAGTGGCAGTGCTCCACCTCCTTCTGTAAGATGGTCTTCTCCTGGGTGAGCCGCTGTGCATTGGCTTTCTCCGCATTGAGGGCCAGGGCCAGTGCTTTATTGTTGTGCTTTAGGGAGACTTTAATAGTAGAAGAGTTGTCTGTAAGGGATAGAGAAATATAGCACAGAATCAGCGTGAAGGTCTCATCCACACCTCTTCCCTCGTCATACTTCCTCTTTGCAGAATAGCCTCCCTCAGGCTCAGATCTCTACAACTCAATAGCCCTCACACAAAGTCAGCAGTGTAATTCCTTCCAGCAACAGAAGTGTCCAGAGAAGAGTCTCTCTTTTCCTTCAGAGCAGGAAAAACTTTCCATAATAACCTGCAACACTTCAGACAGACACCTCTCCATCCTCAGTGGGTCATGCTCAGTTTGCAAGGTACTGCTTCAATTTTTAATGACTGATGGCATGGTTCAGGTGCTGAGTTTATAAAAGATATGCTTTTGACTTTGAACAAGTTACTCTGACTCCTCATCTCTATCCAAAACTAAGGAGAAAAACCTACTTTCCTCTGCAGTAGTCCTTGAGCAGATTTAGGCCCACGTTTTCCAATTTCAAAGCCAATAAATAAAAGCAACTGAGATACCTGACTTTTTCAAGGTAGCCCAAATTCTCTCATACACTATCATCGATTTATTTCCCCCATAAAATCAAATCACAGTTGGGCCAGCTTCTGCACAGGATTGCATATACACCAGAATACTTTCAACACCTCATTTTTGCAGTTCAGACCCCGAGGACTCAGTTACCCAGTCACAGCTGTCTTAATGCCACCTGAGATGCTGCCGAGCAGTCTGCGATCCCCCCAGCTGCTGCTGCTCCAAAGGTTCTGCCTTAAACCTGCCAGTAACAGATAACTCTGACATCTTTCAGCACCTCAAGTGGCACTTGACACTAGTTTTCAGGGTACTCAATTCACTAGAAACCCACAGGCAGAGAATCATAGAATCATAGAATGTTTTAGGCTGGAAGGGACCTCTAGAGGTCATCTTGTCCAACCTCCCTACACAAGCAGGGACATCTCTACCTAGGTCAGGCTGCTCAGAGCCCCATCAAGCCTGACCTTGAATGACTCCAGGGATGGGGCCTCCACCACCTCACTAGGCAGCCCATTCCACTGATCTATCACCCTCATATTAAAGAACTTTTTTCTAATATCCAATCTAAATCTATCCTTTCCTAGCTTAAAACCATTACTCCTTGTCCTATCGTTACAAACCCTTTTGAATAGACCTTCCCCTGCCTTTACATAGGCCCCCTTTAGATACTGGAAGGTCACTATGAGGTCCCCCAGAGCCACCTCTTCTCCAGGCTGAACAGCCCCAACTCTCTCAGCCTGTCTTCATATGAGAGATGCTCCATTCCTCTGATCATTTTCATGGCCCTCCTCTGGACACACAGAAGCAGCTGTTAAATATAAGCTCTGGGTAAGATGCTGCCGCCCATCGCTGCCAAAAGCGTGGTTAGTAGCTGCCAGCCCCTGCACACGCTGCAAGGCAAAACATACTCACTAATGATTTTCGTTTTGATTTTTGATGCAAGCGAGGCATTCAACTTAGCAGTCTTCAGGGCACCCTTTTTCTTCTCCCGCATCCGCTCCCTCACACCGCTCAGGCCGAAGAAGGATGTCTCAGAAGCCTCCCAAGACGCCATCGCTGGAGAGCGCGACACCGAGCAGCGTTAGCACCCGAATTCTCCTCAGCAAGCGCTCCAGGCCAAGCCTTGCGCTCTCCCCGAGGCGTACCTGCGGCCTCGTCCCGCTGCTGCGGGCCCCACACCCTGGGCCGCTCCCAGGCTCGGCGACCGCCGTGGGCCGTTACAGCCTCTCCACCGCCCCTGCTCTCCGGCAGCCCCTCAGCGCCGCGGGAAGCCGACCCCTGCCTCGCCTCACCTGCGTTCGGGGCGGCGGGCCCCGCGGGACGGCGGGCCGCTGCCCCTCGCCACGGCCGTCCGAGGAGGGAAGGAGAGAGAGGAAGCCCTGCTCGCCGGGAGACGTTTGAATCGAGCGGCGCGGCGGGCAGCCCGCCCCTCGCCCCGCCCCGCAAGCCGGCGGCGGGGAACGGCCGTTGCTCCGCCGGGGACAGAAAGGGCGAGACGTAGCGGGCGCAGCCTTGGCATCCCCAGCGCTGGCGGCGGCGTAGGGAGCGCTCCTTCCCTCGCCCCCTGCCTGTGCGGGGAGCCCGCAGCCCTGCCTCAGGCAGCGCCGCCATTTTGCGCCGCCATGGCGGGCCGGGCCGGGCAGGGCAGCTGTCGCTGAGGGGGAGCTCTCTTCCCTCACGGAGAGCCCGATGCCGCCTTCTCAGCCGCCGCGGCCCCGCCGCTCTTCTGGCTGGAAGCGCTTAACTCAGGCCGTGCTGGTGAAGCGCTGTTGCGAGGGCTTGCCCCGGGCACGCAGAGCTGAAACGATCCCGAAACGCCTCAGGAAAGCCCGAGGGTTGTTCCGAAGGACAGATCTCAGTTTGCTCGTCCGCAGAATTCATCACCTGGCTTGCAACTTTAACCAGCCAAATGGTGTTCCTTGAAAGCACAGTATACAGACAGTGCAGATATTACAAATCTGTCTCATTTTTATTAGTTGGCCATAGAACAAGAAGGTTGGACTAGAGGATCCTTGAGGTATCTTCCAACCTGACATTCTATGATTCTATGAACACAAAATCGGCAGTTTCAGTAAGTGGTCCTATGCATGTGTATGGGTTACTTATCTTGACTCACACAAGTGCAAAATGGTGAGCAAGTTTCAGGACCAGATCTCAATAGATTTGTTCTAGCAGCATGAAACAATACTAGGAGTTCAAGTGAAAGTCACTTCAGAGATCAAGGGAAGGGGATACGAGCTGTTTTTCATGCATTCATTTTAAAGAATACTACTCTTCTGGGAGCTGAACCTCTCTCTACATGTCTTCACAGAACAGCATTCCTACCGAAGAGATTGTTGAGATTTACAGCACAAGGTCCCCAGCAACACACTGGCCGAGCTCTGCAAATGAGCGATTTGTTGGGTTTTCAGCATCTCTAATAGGGGGCTGAGTGGAGATCTCCCTTACCTGTAGTGGCCTGGTCCAGCATGTAGTGCATTGGGCTGGCATTCTGGGAATGCAATCCACACATGGATTACTGCTCTTCTCGCTCAGAGTAAACACTGTTGAACTATTCAATTCTGCCATTACAGCTTAGAACATTGTGGGTAGCCTTTCAGCATCATAACAAGGTGTAATTGCCTCCATGTGCAGTTGTAGTTACCCATGGGGTGCTTCATTCCTGCTGCTTGTCTTGAGGGTGTGTGTCAAAGTGGCAGAGTGCAGCACATTTCTTAATTGCTTGCAGTTCATATTGTGTGGGCGTCTGTTATTGTAGCTACTGTTTATTCCAGCTCTCTCATACTAATAAAGGAAGGGACTTCATTCTATGGAAAGCAATCACTACTGTTAGACCAACAGTGGTTGAGAATATGTAGATGATACAAGCAACATCCTACAATAAACTCTCATGTTTCTCCTTGTTATAGCAGAATATAAGCATTCAGGTAGCATTCAAGACCAGAGGCTAGGCATGACAGTGTGAATTTTATCTGAAGTTAGTGTGTTTCTTTGGATTGTCATCTGGCTGCCAAAGATGTACTTTGTCTGTGCCCAGTTTTCTTCCCCAGTCCACTCAGGTTTCAAACCAGAAATCATCAGGGAAAAATACCTAACTTTTGCTTGTTCCTGGCCTCTGGTGCTCTCTTGCACTGCTTGGCCTCACCAAGGAGCCAGAGTTTCTTTGCTGGGCAGTATACACTGTAAGCAGTTTTTCTGCCCTCTTTTTTTGTATGGACTCTGCAGATCCTTCATGGTCTCCTTGACTCACTCTTATTCTGTTGTAAGCTGATAAATCTTCCAGCTAAGAAAGCGTGCTGTAGGTCTGAGATAAGGCATTCGTCAGAATAACCAAAGATATGAAATTTGGCTGGAGACCTTTAACACTGCAAGACAGAGACTTCCTTCCATACCTCCACATTTCTTTGCTAAGATATTGTATGCTGCTTAGCAGAGTGTGCCAACATTGCAGGTCTTAATCTGGGGTCATGTTTAGGCAGGTTCATACAATCACTGCTATGATTACAGAAGTGAACTCTCAGAAGGGCACCTTGACTCTTGCATAGGCAGTACATGACACTGTTCAAGGAGATTCAGTATCAATATCCTAGGAGTCTTTCCTGGATCCCAGTAAAGAATCAGAGATGGCACCTGTCAGAGAGCCTTAAATTACCCCTTCATTGCACTGTGAAAAAAAGAGAATAAGAAAACAATGCTAAGCCAATTTTTACTTGCAGTGCACTGCAATCCAATGGAAGGTGGACACACAGATTAAACAGAACAAACCAGCAACTCCATGACTGCAAGGTCACCTGTGTTACCTGTGCACCTGCAGGGAAAAGATGCTTTAGTCTGGAAGTACCCTTGTGCCAAATCATACAATAGTAACAGAAAACTTGCACAAGGTTTTGCAATTCAGTTGCTGCAGAGGTAAGAAGTAACATTACCCTGACCTGCAGATTAGATTACACTATCTGACTTTGGGCAAGTAATTTAATTTCTGTCCTAGTCAATCTGTGTCACAGGCTGGGTCATTATATGCAGTTAAAAGCCTCCAGAGAGAAGGAGACTATGTTTCCTTGGGCACAGTGACAACATGGACTTCTGTCAGCTTCTACACCAGAGTTGTTTAGGTCTAATCAGCTCTCAAGACAGGCAGTCGAGCATGTGCCTCCTGCTTTCCTTCATCTGAGATTTCTAAGGGTGTGTTTGCATGAACAAAGGAAAACAATACTGTTTAAGACCTTCCAGCCATCACATCCCTGTTCTTTGGGAATGAAACCTCTAGGTGGAATGATCCATCAGGTCTTAAGGAGCTGGTAAGACCTGAGCAGTTTTAGATATCAGAACAACTTCTGCATCCTCAGTTCAAAACCCTTTCTATTTATATTTGGCATAAATTTCAGGGTTTACTGATTTCATACAAGTTCACACATGGGTGCTATGTTAGGCTTAAATGGCAGAGTTCAGACAGCAAGGGCTGCAGTGGTGACCTATGTGGAAGGAGACCATTAACTAGCCTGCACCAATCAACTCAGAAACCCATGTAAGCAGCCAGGTATGAGCCAAAACTTCAACAAGAGGAGCACATAGTGCTTCTACTCAAACATTTAAGAGCAGCATCTACTAGGGAAGGCAACATGAGAACATGTGTAAGGAGATGGTGTGCCATGACTATTAAGAGAGTCGTGCTCTTGGAAGGAGGCACCCCCTCCATGCCATGGGCTGCAGGGATGAAAGCACAGAGTAAAAATAAGAAGTACAGAGAAATGCCAGACAGAAACTATTTGCACATGAGCACAACCTCCTTTGCTGCCCATCACCTCACAGAAGGAATTGGGACAGACTGAATGTAACCATGAATAAACAAGGGAAGTTGACTATGAAGGGGAGGAAAGGTGCTTACTATATTTAATCTCTAGAGTTTGACCTCTTGATGCTTCCCTCATTACACCACCACTGGCGTAATGGCACCACTGTCAGTATAAGGGCTGCTTCTAAAGTCCCTGCTCCATCTTTGTAGTCTAAAAAGTCACTCAAATGCACTCAAATGATGTGCCTCTGGCTTTAGAGGTTTATGAAGGTTTTTTATTGGCCTGCCTCTTTCTGGCTCAAATGCCTGTCTGACCATAGACTTCATGGTTTCTTTCTTGCCTACACACTGGCGTGAGACTTTGCCAACTCAAGCAAAGTGCTAGTGCAGGGAAAGCACAGACACGTAAAAGCTCTTTGTCTTCAGTAGCTGACCTTCAGGGAGATAGTTTCATTCTTCAACAGGCAGAAGCAGTTTGTTAGGCTCTGTTATGCTGTTCCTCTGTTGGACCTGTGCTGAAAATTAATGCCAGCCTACCAGAAAAGGAAACTGAGTACTTGGTCCATGCAAAGCAGGATACAGCAGACAAATGTAACTGGGCACCATATGGATACCAAAAAAAAACCCAACCAAAAAACCTTCAGTAGATGGAAAGGAGATAGATACTTACTCCAGCTTTACTGATCAGATCTCATCTTGGCCCTGCAGAGATTTCACCAGTTAAAACTCTTCAATCCTATCCTGCCCTGACATTTTTACCTACACTTAGCCCCAGTCTTAAAGTGGTATCCTATTCCCAAACATACTTAAAAGGCTTTCATCATTGCTAGCATCACACACTTTGCAGAATCTACTCCACACTTTTTGATGTCTTCTGCCCTTTAGGTCTGAGAAAGTCCACCAAAAAGGAGGTACCAGTCCAGCGGTAGCAGTGACTTCTAGCTTTGGCCATAGCAATGGTAAGCTATTGACCCCTTCTCCCAACCAGCCTACTCTCTAGACTGGTGTGCTACGAGCAATAAGGTGGAATCTTCCACTGCATATAGGCATAATGCATTTGGATCTTATAATATCTGTGCCTTTTAAAAAATGTTACATTTTAAACTCATGTCATTTGCCCCTTTTGCCCCATTAGTAACAGCAAACCAGCTCCAGCCTTCTCTCTTTGAACAGAGCAAAAAGCCAAACTATTCACCTCCTCCTCTACCTCACAGCATAGCAAGGAGAGGCAAGAAAAGGGTGGTGCAACTACTCACAACCACTCTAGGGTGTAACCCAGCTCCTGGGCCTGCAGCATAGCGCTTGGCAGGGGAGCATTCCCACCAGTGTGCTCTAGTTACCTCTGATGGGGTGTGGGGGAAGGAGGCTGTGCAGGTCTGAGGAGATGCAGCCTGCTTCACAGGGCTGTGCAGATCTGAGGACATACATCCCACTTCACAGGGCTTTGCCTGTGTTCAGAGCAAGTTTCTCTAGCACCATATCTTTGGTCATATAGGTGTAGTTGCCCTTTAAAACATAAGGGAGGTATTATAATCTTTAAATCATGACTCAAGTCACAAGAAAGTATTCTGTATGGCCCAGCAGTTTAACAAAAGAACATTTTGTGCTGGAACATATAGATTTTATTTTCAGTAACACAGAGTATTGATTTTTCCCAGTAAACCATTAAAAATTGCTGTGGAGTTGTAATCAGACTATAATAGATGATTCACATGTAATTCACAGTGTTTCTAGTGTACTTCCTTTATTTTTTTGTAACCTGTCATGCTTAGCTGTAACACTAATGACGACTGCCACCTGGTGTCCAGAAAGGGGTAGTGCTCACTCCAGCTCACACGCATCAGAACAGCTTTGGCCGTAATCTCTCTTGGTTGAGTTTTCCCACGCCAAGAGGTGGAAACGCCACTAGATACCATGTAGGGGCATAGCACAACGTGTTAGCTCGAGGGAGGGATCTTCCCCTCTGCTCCTGGGTGGATCAGTTCTCCCTCCTTTTGTGGTGAACGTTACACTGTATATTTTTAATGTCATGCTTCTTATTGGCAGAAATCTTTTTCTTGAGAAATTTCCAGCTCAGGATATTTTTATAAATCTCCATTTTGAGTACACACCGTACACTTGCAGGATTGATGCTTTCTTGCAAGTTTTCCAGCTACTCATGCTGTTTCCCATGGTGGTGTTTGGTTTTTCTTGGTGGGGAGAGGTGGTTTAGTGATTTTTTTTTTTAGCTTTGATTTATATTCTGATGTTATGCAAGCAGAGTCCTAGTGGACTCAGCAATACTTGATGGTCTTGATGTAGAAAAGTTACAAAATTTTCTGAAGGGGAAGATAAGCCATTGTTATTAGGATCTCCAGATTCTATTTCAGCCAACAACACTGCTTAATTTTAATCATGGGCTTAAGATCATTCCCACTCTATAAGAAAGGAATGGAAATGCTTTGCTGAATTTGGAAACTAAGGGTAATTTATTTTGCAAAGCCCTAATTAAGAGATTAAATCTACTGTTTTTATTAACAGTAACTCTTGGAGCACAGCTTATGCCTCCTTAACAGTCCTAGACTCAAAGAGCTGGAATCCAGCTCATCTCAAAATTCAATTTCTGTGGATCTCAGGTTTGGTTATCATTGTTTTTTCCCCCCATTTCCTATCAAAGTAAAGCGGTATAGGTTCTTGTTATCCCACATCACTTTTGAAGTCTTGGCTTAGATCTCCTTGAAAATCAAGCACTAACTTTACCAAGATATATAGATACTTAGGGAGCCCAGGTCACACCCTAGTAGGATTTAGGATCTGTTCATAAGAAGGGACATCTTAGCCTGAGATGGACGTAATGGTTGCTATCCCAACTGCCTGCTGCTTCTCAGAATTTCTTACCCTAGCGTCCAGACATTTCAGGAGCTGCTATGCGGACAGCTGAGCAGCCACAGGCTGCCCACCAGGATGTTATGGCAGACCACAATCCCCAGGCTGCACCAGTGCATATAGAGCTATAAAATGCAGCATTCAGCTACTTTGTGGACAACTGAAACATCTGGCCAACAGGGATGAGCACTTCAAGAAGCTGGGTAGGCCAAGCACCCAGGACAAAAACTGCCAGCAAAGCTGTGCTCATTTATCCATCAGGGCCTTTGAAGCAGTTTTTTTTCCACTGACCACAAAATAGAATGCCCATTTGGCTTGGCATATGGTTTCTGCAGACATAATAATCTATGAATTGTTGTGCTTCCAGGACCACTGTGTTCAACCCCCCTGCATCCATGTGCCACGCTGACTGCCCCTAAAGCTGCAGAGTATGCCTGGAAGCAAAGTGAGCACATCTCACCCTAACTGTCACCAGGCCAGGGCAGGGGGACGTGGGGCAGCAGCACCTGGCCCAGCAGGGCCACCAAGTTACAGCCTGCTGAGCTCCAACAGCTGCACATGGAAAGGATACTGTAAGTCTTGATCTGTGCCTATTCTCTTGCAGGAGGGGAGGTACAGGCTTTTTGTCATTGTAGCCTGGAAATAGAGTCTAGCTCGGGCTCCTGAGATTCATGACAGTTGCAAAAGGAGCATTTTCCTCAAGTTCAGATAAAGAACAAGATTACAAGTTTCTAGTAGAATCAGCATCATGTCTGACTATCACTCAGTGTTCCAAAACTTGGAATAATACTAGGACTTTTGCAAAGGTCAGTTATACTACTGGCCAGTGAAAAAGCCACCCCCCTTCCCTGCTTCTCCTCCAGGTGCAGCAAAAATGAGAGTACTTTCAAGAGCATCAGAGAATTTGAAGCTGGTATCCCTTACCTCCAACTGTATATTGCAACAAATCCCATGCAGTAGGTTTGTAAACCAGCCTGGTGACACTCCGTAAGCCTAAGATGATAAGAGACCTTTTCTCCCTCCCAAGGCGTCAAGTACCAGACAGCAGCAGCATATCAGAAGACCAACCCTTGTTCAGCAAGGAGAGCTAAAAAGGACAGCAAGCAACTGGACTCGCTGGCCAGAGGAAAGCAAGAGGTTGACAAAATAGATATGCAGAATTTACACGAGCCAGTAGAGCTGGCTTTGCAACACTGCCACTGATTGTCACAGCTAGAGCGGCACCTCAGGCCACCCAGAGCCCACAAAGCCTTTCTTGTCTGTCCTTCTTAGCACTCTAGCTTGAGATGTTTCATAGTAGCACTGATCCATAGCATAGTGTCAATCCTAAATTGGACTGTCATGGAAACTCTATCATACCTGGCAGCAGGTGTCACTCATGAGCTGGGAAGTCAACTCCAGTAATATTTAACATAGACGTGGAAGGCACACTTTTGGCTAATATCCCTGCAAAACACATTCACTACTATCACTTTTAGGTTAAAAAAAAAAAAAGTTGAAGACTATTTTTTAAAAACTCAACAGAAACCTGGCTCCATAAAGAACCCAGTAGTGTCAGATTAGCCCAGCATGCACATGAATGGGGCTCTGCCTTTCTATTTCTCCATGTTTTGCTAAAGCCTATTGTTCACTGCAGCTCCACTGAGCAGAAGAGCTAAGAAAACATTCCAGCAGCAAGGCTGGATTTGACCGAGTAAAGGGGCTCCCTCACAGCCCTGAGTTCGATGTGCATCACATGTCCCACAGCAGGAGGGAAAGCTGACCTGCCATGCAGTCCCCTTCTCTCCTGATGGATCCAGCCCTGCTTGCTGTGCTTGCACTTATTAACATTTACATCCTGCAGAGAGTTATAGAAGCAAAATAAGAAATGTCTCCAGAGAAGCCTGGAACAGATTCAAAAGCAAGAAATGCAAAGGAAGCAGAGGTCTAACAAAGACCCAGACTTCACATACCTCACTTAGCTGTGGGTGAGCTAACTGATGTCTTCTACCTAAGTTTTGTGACTTGTGTTATAGCAGCAGGGTGGTTGTTTTTAAACCTTAGCAGTCATTCCTTCCTTCCCACCTCTCATTTCTTTTATCCCAGTCTGACATTCCCTCCTCTTTCTTTAGCCACCTCTCTCCAGCTTCCCTGCCAATGTGTTGGGAGCTTACATTTTCCCAGTGCCACCCTACTGCTTCTTAACCCGCTATGCTACTTCTACAGAGACAAAGAGAGGATGCAGCACATCAGAGGCAGGGAGTACACACTTCCACTTGTCCACAGTGCTGTGCAACTCCCACACATGCTCCAGAGTAGGGCGGGAATGAGCCTCCCTTCATGGGACATGAGGGTTGTGCTGCTCAGGATGATCCCATTTTCTTCAGTGCTCCGCTTTATCCATCCTGCCTTATTTCCTTCAAGGACTCAGCTAAAGAAAAAGCCTCTCCCTGTAATGCCAGTGTTACACTGAAGCTTTATCTTCCATTCCCCACTTGTAGGTCTCTAATGGTTTGCCTTTGTTATGTCCCTGTTTGTGCTGCCCAGGAACATTCCTCATCCTTGTACTAACTCTACCTTGGGATAAGAGTTGGCTGCACATGGTTCTCCTTCCACATTCCTCTCTTCCTCTGGCTGGAGCATGGGTAGGCAGCACGGGGGTGTTTCTATAGAACTCTGAAGTTTCAGGGCTCAGTGGGCCAGTGGAAATGTTCACTGCTAACAGGTGTGTTTAACACTAACTGCAGGGTAGAGAGAGATTCCATTAGAGCTCTTTACATATAAAAATTATAGAAATGAAGATTCCCAGCTACTTCTAGCCAGGGGATAGACATCCATCCAAAGTATGCTCAAATATTGTACAGTTGCATTAGCCCATGCCTTAGAGATGGTTCTGTACTCTAATGCAAAATATCTGCTAAAGGAAAAGCCAATAAACACTTGTGAAGCAAACCCAGGTTTCTTCTTCTGCCTGCTGATTCTCAGTCACTGAGCCTAGTTATGGAGGTGCCAAAAGACAGGACTGCACAAGAAAGCCTGGGAATGGTTAAACTTAATCAGGGATTCAAAGGGTCTTTTAGAAGTCCTCATGGACTCAAAGCTTGTTTTCAGCTCACCAGTTTCACAGCTTTTTTTTTTTAAAACATAACTTAGCACAGATTTCCTGTTAAAATCAGTCTGAAATAAAATGTAGCTGCTGTAAACACGTGCCCTTTCAATTCTGAGCTGTCCAGGGGAAAAGACCTAACCACACTTTGGTAAATTCATAAATTACAGATTAACTAATGAGTCTGTACAGATATTGATGGAACTTCTTAGCCATATCATGCATCCTCCCACCTTTCTTTCAAGCCATGTGAGCCAAAATTCAAGGTCTAAGGGAGTCCGATGAGAAAACTAGAGGGGGACTTAAGATCCCCCTCCTTTACACAGGCACTCTTCAGCCATCAGTTTCTGTGGCATCAGCTGTTTTGGCCTGGTCAGTTCACTCTGCAGGAAGCACGATTGCTGGCACACACTATGCAATCCCACCTGGCAGTTCCTACCTCTCCCCCATGGCCTGTGTTCACTGCTGAGACAGGTTTGCCCTGTCACATTCAGCACAGGCTCATTTCTGGAGCTTAGAACACCCACCAGCTTCTAAACAGAGGCTTCTGTTCTTGCAAACACATTCAATACAGCAGTAGGCAGCAGCCAGTGCACAGACCTGCACAAATTTCAATCCAACTCAAAGAGCCAAAGCAGAGAGAAATTGTACTTTGAAATGAGGTCATTACAAGAAGGGATATTGCTGCTGAGCACGTGAGTAGGAGAACAATGGTGAGTGGGTGGTTAAGGTTAAACAGCTAGAGATTAAGATCTCATGACTGATTTTTGTTCCCTGACCTGCAACAACATAAACAGTAAGACTTTACCAAATCAGTGATTAGCTGTGTTATTCCAGTGCTGTCTTTGCTATTAGAGCACTGCCATGGTCTTCACCTTTCATTGGCTAATACTTCCTGTGCAAGAGATTGGTTATATTTTTGTCCTAGAGATAAACCAATCTGTTCCAAAAGAATCATTTTTGTCAGGATGGAATCTAACATATTAAGTGCATAGGACTATATATCTTCAGGAGGTAACCAGCAGCAAGAGACAAAGCAATGAGAAATTCAGTTCTACTAAATCTCTCTAAAACAACATGAAGGATGCTGGCTCCATGAGGGGAGCCATGGTTGAAAGACTGAGCATCTCTGCTGCACTTTCTATGTCTAAGAATGGTTAGAGGTGCTTTAAAACAGGAATTAACCCAGGCTGGCTCCAGAAAGAAGTTTGCTTGCAGCAAAGCAGAGTCAGAGAGAACACCAACTGCCAAATTCTGCAGACTGTCACCAGGTCAGGTGCTGTTACGGAAGTGATCTGCCAGGTACTTGCACACGGGTATTCCCATTGCCAGTGCTAAACACATAGGCCATTTATGTGAAGCAAGTATGTGGTGTGGTTGCCAAAGTTCTCCGGGGCTAGACTTCATGGCCTTTCATGCGCACTTACATTAACATCCATTGTTCAAAGAACTCATGTGCAATCCATGCAGCAGTAACTGCTTCTCTACATAGAATCATAGAATTGTCAGGGTTGGAAGGGACCTTAAAGATCATCTAGTTCCAACCTCCCTGCCATGGGCAGGGACACCTCCCACTAGATCAGGTTGCTCAGAGCCCCATCCAGCCTGGCCTTAAAAATTTCCAGAGATGGGGTTTCCACCGCCTCTCTGGGCAACCTGTCCCAGTGTCTCACCACCCTCATGGTGCAAAACTTCTTGCTAACGTCTAATCTGAATCTGAAGTGATCATCATCATTCATCATCCCAAGGATCTACCCCGCAGTGTGCCCTATGGTTGGAACCAAGGGTCTTTTCTAACCTAAATGATTCTATCATTCTGTAAACGAGGAATTACACTTTGAAATAGAGACAAATGTGGCATTAAAGCACTTGTGACAACTTTGCACTAACTTTCTGTATTAAGTATGTCTTGCATGCTCACACTGCCTGTTGCCAGTTCCATTGAGTTCAGGTCAGCAACCCATCTAGCCAGCAGAGAAAAATCAAGCCCTGAACAGTGACTACAGTAATAGCAATACATCAAGTCAAGTCCAACAATCAAGCAAACATCATGACAAGGTCTGTTAAATAAATTAGATCTACAAAGGTGTTCATCTGTATGACACATTAACTGATGAATCATGTTGGCAGGGTCTTTACATGCTTGAATGAGTTTCCCCAAATACATAAGATTATAAATCTGGTTTTGGAGTGCAGTAGCTTCTTTTGATCTGAAGCCTCACCTTCTGGTGATATAAGACATTTGTATAATCAGCAGTCATGAAGCAGTTTGGTTTTAAGTCTAAGATTTAGGTGCAAGAAAATGATAATCAGAGTAGAACAAGTCAAGGTTTGTTCTACCTGCACCAAACGAGAACAGAACAGAGGAAAAGTTCCAAAACAGAGGAATACAGTTTTCTGTAATCTACTAGCTGAGCTTTAGTGTTCCAGCACTCTGCTTTAGCATTAAACAACAATCCTTTCTGCTTCCAGATAGAGAGCAACGTGAGTTCAATGCAGCTTGCTCCCTTTTAATTTTTAAAACAGACTTTCAAAGGGACAAAATTGAACCAAGTGATCCAAACTGATTTACAGTGTTAGCCAGTAATTCAAATACGCTGATAAACTTCTAGTAAGAACCATTTGATTTCAATCTTTGTAGCCTTCAGGGATGCAGCAGTTAATCACACACCAGGAAGGGACTGAAACTTTTAAACACTATTTCCTCCTAATACCTCTTTGTTAAAATCTGTACACAATAGAAGGGATTAGTAGGCAAAAGCTGACAAGACAATGTGAGATGGAGACTTTTCCTATTTCCAGGATAAAGTGAGTGACAAAGTATTGAAATTGAAGCAAAATTCATCTGTTCTCACAAAAAGGAAAGATTATGATGGGACAAACTTAGGTAAGAGGTCATCAACATGGAGTGGGGAAGGAAAGGAACATCCTACACCAGAAACTGCTTAGGCCCATGAGTTCTATAGACTTCAGGCAAAGGAGTTTGTGTACAAGCCATAGCAGCAGGAACACTCCATGTGCCTATGCTTCACACAGCCCAGCAGTTTGCCACATGGCAATTGCCTGTGCACCAGTGTCCAATGGGAGCGTATGGAGTAACATTGTAAATGTCTTTTAGTAACATAATTCTGAAATGGGCACATTATTCATTCCTGGTCAGGAGTAAGCACCACAGATCATCTCATCTCGTGAATAGTCACGTGAAGTTACATGAATACATTTTCTCCTATTATCACAATACAGAATCCTTATAAATCCTATTGCATCAAATAATAAAATATCCTTCGTTTACTTCCCGCCACATGCAACTCATTTGCTGGCACACCTGAGCTCCTTCACATAGGTAAGAATTAAACCTCTTCTTCTAGCTTCAAAAGAATTAATCTCTTTGTGATCCCATCTCCAGAATAGAAAACAATTTCTCAGAAACACATACAGTAGCTGGGACAGTTGCCTTTTTCTATATGTCTGTCTTGCTCAGTAATGTCAGAATCAGTTACATTTCTGTCTTTCCCACATTTTTTTTTTTGCTGTGTTTGCCATTGCAGAACTCCGTTTACCACAAGATTCAGCTCTATGAGAAAGAGGAGCTCCAAGGCTAAATGTTGGAGATCACTGATGATTGCCTATCAGTCCCAGGCCATATTCCTCTCCCTGAGATCTGCTTCCTCAACGTTTAAGGTGGTTCTTGAATCTTGTATGAAATGCCTAATTTCAGGGGCCAACAGTATTTACTGAAACCCAGGGAATATAGGAGATTCCTTGACTGAGGTGCAGTAAATGCCAAAATACTCTTTGCAGCAGCTGGTTGACTTGTACTGAGTTACAGCTCCCATGATAAACAAACAGTGAATACATTCCAAAATCCTTGTTCAAATTAATATTCCTTCAGTACTACAAACAAATTTAAGTTGTGCAGTCCAGGGGGAAATCCAATTTCTCTCACATTTTAAGGGGAAAGGGGGAATACTTTAAAATATATTCACAATTATCCAGCTGTTCCACAGTAAATGAGAGTTTAAATAACTGTTAAAGGTCCAACTGCATCTTGTTAACCCCAGTAAGTGCAGGGGAAAGTCTGATTCTTTCATCTAAATTTTCCCCAGTTTTACAAATTCTGATCCAGGAATAGATCCCAGCTCTATACTTACCAGGGTTAACAATATGAAGTTGGACCTTTAAAAGTTATTTAAATTATCATGTACAATAGAACAGAAAACTAAGTCCCATTAATAGTTATATCCAGTGAAATGCTGAGGAGGAGAAGGACAGAAAGATGCAGAGAAACTCAGAACAAGCCAGTCCAGCAAAGCTTTCCAGTCTTATCCCAGGTGATTCCTCCAGAAAGAATTTTTCCAGATCCTTAAATCACACCACCTTTATATAGCATGTTTTAGTGAACCTGTACTTCTACTGGTTTAGCAGAAAGTGTCCCTGTCCATGGCAGGGGGATTGGAATTAGATAATCCTTAAGGTCCCTTCCAACTCAAACCACTATGATTCTATGAACTAGATGTTTAGCTGGTGCCAATCACCCTGCCCCTACTAACTTCAGAGCCGTGCTGATCTGCTGCAGCAGGAGATTGAGCCCAGTCTCTCCATCGCCAGACTATTCTGCATGCAAAAGGAATTAAATAATCATACCAGTGTGGATTACAAATAGGACGTCTGTTGTGCTGGAAAAAGTCTATTGCAGTCTATTACTTGAGTTATCATTTAAGTAATTACATATGTGTCTAGTAATCATGACTGAACCCTGTGCCAACAGGCAGTCTATGCAATAATGAATAAGAGCCATAATAAAATATAACAAAACACAGTTAAGGGATCTCACATCTTAACATAG
Source organism: Brachypteracias leptosomus (assembly GCA_013401335.1). Lineage (NCBI taxonomy): Eukaryota > Metazoa > Chordata > Aves > Coraciiformes > Brachypteraciidae > Brachypteracias > Brachypteracias leptosomus. Next base: position 119,557 of record VYZX01015822.1, read on the forward strand.
CTCTTCTCATTTAGGTAGCAGAGCCTAGATATTCTTTCCAGGCATAGTTAGGCAAACATACTACTGCTCTTCAGCAAGGTGCAGGAGACTTCTGGAAAGGGAAAGCAGTACAGAACACAGAACTACTAGAACACTTTGCAACCTTATCTAGTGTATGTTTAATTTTAAATAATTTTATCTGGGTTTTAAATGGTAGGCCTTGGTTTTGTTTGGCCTAGTAAACATTCTGATAATTGAGTCTTTGAATAAAACCAAGCAACTTTTACAGCAGTGAGGCAGACTGCTTAAAACTCACAGCTCCACTTGCTAAAGTCAGAGACCTCATTTAGCCATTATTTCATGCTCACATGCCCCATCAGTAACAGCCTGTTAGTGATCCTCAGCAGACTTCCCCTGACAACATGGGAGAGGAAAACACTACTATTCTTTGCCCTTCTCGTCCTTTCTTTTGGGCACAGGATACTATCTCTGCCCTCCTGCCTGCCCTTTACTGCACAAAACAAGCTGTTCAGCTGCTGTGAATGTCTACAGAAGAACACCATGCCTCAGCCAGGGAGAAATGGAGCATGAACAATTCAGCTTTCAAGGTAGAGGTGTGAAAAAGCATGTTTCCTCTTGTTCACAAATGCCTAATATTGTGCATTTGTAGGAACTGCACAGTGTAAGTAATATGTTTGTTAGCTGCTAATCCAGCTTTGCAAAATAACACAGCAGCTCAAGCACAGTACTACTTGCCTGCTCAGAACAGGCAACCAAAATATTTCAATTGCCTTCAGCGTGAATAAAATAAAAAACCAGACCAGCTTCCCAGAAAGCAGTTAACATATTCCTACATACTCCAATAAAATATCTAGTTCAATTAGTGCAGTTGAGAAATATGATTACATAGTGCTGGGTAGGTTACCTGCTGGCATTCCTTTGGTTAAAGGCAAGAATGAACAGAAGTGTACTATTGAGTGATCAGGGCCATGATTAGGATGTCTGGATTCTTGACTCTGCTGTGTCCTAGAGTTTGAGATGGGCTAAACCTCTCCAAATTTCTCCACCTGAGACAAGAATGGTGGTAATTCCAGGTTTTCTGGCAGCACTGAGAGATTTTACTTGCTTTTGTTTGCAAATGCTCAGAGAATTTCAAGCAGACATTAAGAACAAGAGTGCTAGAGGAGAGGAGCACTAGGAATTCACAGAGAGCACCGAAGTTTTTGCTAACAAGTCTTCTAGGTTCCTGCAGCTTGTTTTATGGTAGGTAGTAGGCACTACAGTTGCTGGCATGCAGGATATGTTTCTCTACACAAACACTTACTGCTATTTTCAGATTATCCTTATGCTTGAGTTTTTCTGGGGTACAAAAGCAGCTGTCATAACAGCATACTAGTTGAGGGCAGTTGGAACAGATACAAATAACCAGACTCCTCAGATCATGGATACCATTTAGCTAATGGGATATTTTGGCTCCAGAGTTTAAGGTCAACCCATGGCCCTTCCTGCAGTGCACAGCCCATCTATAGCATAGGTTTCTGGGAGAGGAAAGACTACAGGATTAAAGGAGAAGCTAGACAAGTACCTGGAAGATAAATCCACTGAGGATTATTAACCAGAGAGAAAGAACCTCCTGCTTGAGAAACCTCTTGAGCTAAAAATACTTGAGGTCTTGAAGTTTTAAGGAAATATCATATTTGCTTCATATCGGTCCTTTCCTCAGTGCCTAATCTCAGTTGCTGCCAAGTTACTTGACTAGCTGGACTGCCAGTCTGACCCCTGATGGCCACTCTACATTTGTAGCTACAATATGGAATTCGTCTATCACTGCCCCTACTCTGATCTCTCAAGTTCCAGACTTCATCACCAAGACTGCCTACTGCAGTATTAAACTATGAAGGACCACACAGGACCCAAAAGACAAGCTGGCTGCACAAAGCAAGCATGATCACAGAAAGGACAAAAAAGTGTAACACTTCCAAGCCTGTTAAAGGTCTTTGAGAAATGCACGCACAGGCCTGCACATAGAAATTGTTCCTTTATTGAATTTGATTTGCTTAGATTAACCATTAGGAAGAAGTTGGTTTTGATCCAAAGAAAGCATGGAGATATTCAGAAGCAACTGCTAGACTCAAATTCACACTAGCCCCTCAGTCTGCTTTCAGTGTTAAAGGCTACACTTTCCTTGTTGAGGAAGCACCTCCAAGGGAAAGGCTAACAGGAGTGATACCACTTACAACACCCATTAGAAGCACAACTAGAGCATGTAAAAACAGGCCAGCTAAAGATTTGCCCCTGAAGTTTTGTAGCTTTGTGAAATCACCACAGAAGACTCCTAGTGAAAGAAACATGCAAGAAAGCACAAACATGGAGCATTTTGGTTGAACAAGAAGCCAACTAGACAAAAAGATCCACCATTGCTCCATCCAGCACGAGCAGGAAATAGGAAAACGTGGCACTGCACATGATAGGATTTTGTGAAGGTTAGTTCAAAGGTAGGTGTGGAAGGAGAGAAAAGGAAGGCACAAAGGAAAGAAAGGAATGATCCCTGCATGAAATCATGATGAAAGAGGGGGCGCTTCCCAGAGTCCCAAAGGAACATCCACCTGTCATTTGTAATACTAGAGAAATAGAGACACCAGTAACTGTGCATCCTATAGAAAATGGACATAAGGGCTTTGCTAGTGTTTGGGCATGGTCCCTATGGACCCTTGCAGACTTTGAATTATTTTGTACAACTTAGGCAAAACAAAGCCAGATTTCAACTACTTTCCAGTGTGACCAGGGTTACTTTTGCTTTATTGCAGATCACTTTATTTGAGGACAGGGACTTTGAAGGATGGTCCTGTGAAGCCACCACAAACCAGCATGACCTGCATGTCCACCTCAACTACTGTAACCCTATCAAGGTGGAAACTGACTGCTGGATGATCTATGAACATCCCAACTACATAGGCTATCAGTACTTCCTGAGGAAGGGAGAATATCCTGACTACCAGCATTGGATGGGCTTCAGTGACACTATATCATCACAGCAGTAAGCTTTCCGTATTGTCTTCATGTATGTTGCTGCCTATATTAGAGCACTACACCCCATTTTGACAGCTCTGGCACAAGTACCAACTTCCCCAGAGATCTGTATATAGAAGGAGAGTAGTAGAAAGGACACTTACTGAGTTCATCTAATGGGGCTTAGACTCCCAAAGAGCCAATTGGGATTCTCAGCAAAATGAATAGTTGGTCAGTGCTTGGGAGAATGGGGGGATAAGTTTGTTAATTTTTATTTTGATAGTATGTTTATCTATTTTATATATATATATATAAAAGCACTTAACTTCACCAGTCTTCTAAAACCACTCTGGCAATACCTGATCTACACAAGAAAGCTTAGTACAGAGCTGAGAACCAAACCATATCTCCCAAGCCCCAGTCAATGCCCTTCTTTTAAGGTAGGCAAAGTTGGTGACTACAATACCACAGAGGCAACCTGAGGTATCCCATTGTAGGAACACTACCATATATTTGAGCTGCAAATGAAGGCCTATTTACCTCATAATAGATTTTTTTTTCTGAATACTTCAGCCCAGAATAGATCTCTATTTTCCCCTCCTAGGCTAATTCCCTGGAAGAGTTTTACACTAAGAGGGCAGAAGTTGCCAAGGTATGGAATCATACATAAGGCTAAGGATTTGAGATTTGACCCAGGAATAGCCTTGATGCTGGAATATGTCCCTCCAATGTTCATGAAAAATATAAGTTCATCCATATTGTAACTTTCATGTACAATTCACAGTTTCCCTGTCCAATAGAAGCTTCATAGATTATCACAGCACATTTCCAGATACATTCCATCTGCATAGGATAATGCAGCTATTTTTTTCACAGATGTGCAGTTCTGGACTTCACTTAGCTAAGCCAAGTTATGGGTCCAAGTACTGAAAGCTAGTGCAGACACTTGTGTCCTTTCCAGCTATAGAGGAAAAGAAGTCACAGATGAGAGTGGGAGCAGGTGGACTGAAGGGAAGTTGGCTTGGGAGTCTGATGGGAAGTATCTGAGAAGGAGCAGAGAAACTGAGAATTAGTATGGTAGTATAAAAAAGAAAAAATCCTAAAATTAGGACACATTTCTGTATGATTTCCAGATTCAGAACAAGACTGTCCAGAAAATTTGATTCCACAAATGTAGATACTAAAGTGGTGTTGCATTTGGTTGGTTGGGGTTTTTTTTCAACCTAAGGTGTTGGTGCTTGCACAGCAGCAGTACTCCTGTGTCTATACAACCGCACTTGAGCACCTACAAAAGCTGTATTGAGCATTGATGCAAGAGCAGAAAGCATTTTTCTATATTGAATCTTTGCTGTGCTAGATACAAGAGTCAGAGACAGCCTTGAAACAGTTTGTCATCTTAGTAGATGAAAAGCAAAAAACCTGCCCATCTAAGGCTGTGCAACAAAAATAGGATCAGAAAAAGTTCTGCTCTGTCCCAGTCAGAGCCTTATCCAGTTATTACATCAACATCTAGGAACACTGAGGGCTTGTGACTGCTGTGGCAATCCAGGCATATCACTGAGTTTATTTCTTACCTGTATGTAGAGTTGAACTGTGGTGATCATGGCTGAACCCCACTTCTGCTTCCTGTTCTACTGCAACTCTTCCAAAGCAACTGCAGTTCTGCACTTACAGGAGCAGAAAGGACTCTCAGCATTACTGCTTAAATTAGGACCCAGTCAGATTTATTCCTGTTAAAGCGACTTTCCTGCACATACTATTTATGACAATGAAAATCCAAAAATCCACCTGTAACTGAGTCCAAGGGACCAACTCCACACTGGAGTTTATTACAGAGTGTACCTTATACCTTGAATGGCCGCATAAAAGCAATGTCCTTCTCAGAAGCAGTTCTCCTGTGAACAGACTGGCAAGTTCACAGCCACAGTATTGTCATGGACAGACTGCATACCAAACCTGGAGACGTGACAGTAGATGACTTAAGACAGAGCAAGGCATTTACAGCATTTACTATATTTATTAATTAGTATTATTTCTTTCAGTGACTATTTGTAATACTACAGATACCAAAATACATCTTTCAGTTACTTATTCACTTCATGTTAAAAAACAGTCCTGTTGTCCAATAGTTCCTGCTGCCGTTTGACATTAAATCTGGAGTTCTGCCCAGGACTGCATTGCTCCTATTTCTAGCTCAGGGCCCACACTGTGCTCTTTTGTTTAGCCGGGACCTCACACTGTTTGTAGACATGAATTCATGTTGGCCCACTGTAGCACAGAGAAGTAGCAACTTTCCCTATGGTCTGGGGTTAGAAACCAGAAGAGAGACTCATTATATGTTGGGCCCCCAACAAGTCTCACACATACTTTAACACACTGTTTACACAACACTGCAGGATCTTTAAAACTCTGCTTTCAAGTTTTACAACAGTGGCCATCATTCAGGTCTCTATACCCTTCTGTGTCAGGAGTCAGGCTAGCAGAGTCCCTGGAAGAGTCACAAGGCACAGGGAAGGGCACAACCTTGGTTTCACATCCCACTCAGAAGCAGACACTGTGCTGCAGCTAACATCTAACTTCTGGGAGGCCACAGTGCTAGCATTTTGCAGGAATCTCACACCTAGCAGCAGTTGAAGCTTTCCTAAACAGTTTCCCTTCCATTATTTCCCTTCATTTGCATCCTTCTCTAAACCAAGAGGAGTCAGGCCAGCAGCTGCTCTTGGGACAACTTTACCCTTTCAGCTGAGAGGGAATTAAGTTCACACAGATCACCATAGACTACCAACAGCTAAACATCCTTAAATCTTGGTTGCTGTCATGTTTTTTTTTCGCCTGACACTGATTGCTTTCAGGAACCATGCTGCAGATCCAGATCTGCTCAGGACTGCAACATAATGAAATCATTCATTAAACAACTTCTTAACTAAAGCAGAATGATTTGAAGTGCAAGTTCAGTAACTTGACCGATTACTGGCAATAAGATGGTAGACAGCAAGGGATGGCTTACTTTGAGTCAAAAGTTAGCTTTGGTGGAGGAAGGAGAACACTTTGACAATGCAAACTTATTCAGTAACAGCTGGTATCTTTGAGCATCTGCAAAATAGAGAGAGCTATATCATGATTCTACACATGCTGGCTCTGGCACAGCTAACCTGAATGACAGCAGACAAGCAGTTCTAAGCCTGAACACCCATTCATGAATCTTTACTGACTGTTAAGGCTTGTAGGAACTTAGGCAGACCAAAGCATATAAACACATACTGTATCTTCAGCCTGGAAGAGTCTTTAAGACGTACCCTATACAAGAACATTCCTAGCACAGCTGCAAACTTAAGGCTTCTGGTAGCGAGCCTATGCTACAGAAAAGGAGCAGAAGAGATCAAGTCACTGCCTGGGCCTTTTACATCAGGGGATTCATTATATTGAAGGCCCCCCTGTGGAAACAAGTTGAAAGAACAGAGAAGGACAAAACCACTCATCATGGTCCTAGGCTACCCTAGAGTAAATTCCTTCCTGAATTTAAGTCTGGTGAATGGTTTAACCCTGCATATATGAAAGCAGAGCAGCCAAGGGCCAGAGGGACTTAATGCTATTAGCCAGGCCATCACCTCCCAGCTTTAGCTGTGGCCAGTCTCCAACACTTTGAAAGCAAGCAACTAAAACCCCTACATACCAGCTTATGTGTCAAGGGGTAAACAAATTCCTTTCCATTTCCAAATTTTGCAAACAACTAACAAGCCCTGAACTACCTGGGGTACAATGTGAATATGGTGAAAGAAGGAAGATTAATCACTAATTAAGCTTGCAGGCTTACCTAATAGAACAACTGCACTCTCATAGCAAAACACCATTTCAGAGTCCTTGGCATCTTGTGAGGGCCAGCTTGCTTCTTCCCAATAGCCACATCAAATAAAATCTCAGGTTAACTTGGCTTGAATATCTAGAAACTAGCATCCACAAAGTCTCATTTCTTTACATACAGCAGAAGGTATTTTGGTAGGGAGTGTTTTACATGCAGCTGCCAAGGCCACTTGCTTAGAATGTAAATATTACCCCTTGCTTCCATGCAAGTGTCTGTTTGTGGACAAAGGTGAGAGTTGAGAGGCAGGTTAATTTCTAAGCATATTTCAGGTCTTCATTGTTAGTAAACAAAGCATTAGCCCCAAGACATCAAGAAAAACCTTAGACAAAAGCTTTGCTGTAGGCCTATCTTGACATGAATTTTGCTGGCCCAGGGCATGATCTCAGTAGAAGCCTTAGAGCCAAACAACAGATTTGAAAATATCTGAAAGTTAGATAAAGATTTTGTCTTTTTCATTTGCTTCTACAGAAAATAAGAATAGCTTAACAAAAGGTGTGTGGGTTTCCCTGCCACTTCAGAGGTCCCTAGATTCAAAGCTCCAACCCAATGCAGTTCATTCTTTGTTGAATATTCCTTTAACCTTAAATTCATGTCTTATCCCTACCCACACCCTTCTCTCCACCCATTCTGCTACCTGAACTTACTGACTGACAAGTTCAGTCAATAGTAAGATGACTGAGTTACTAATATGCAGCTACTGAAGAGAGAAAAAGTATAAAACCACAAGTAATAAACAAAGTATGAGAAAAAACCCCACTGCTGTAAACAGTTACCACAAGACAGCAGCTAAGGAACAATGAAATACAAATGAACACTACCTACCTGGTTATTTAAGGTCTGTGAAACAATTGGTACATAATTATGGAAGAGAAAGTGATGAGAAAGTTAACAAATTAGCTTTCACAGCTGAACCAGCCTACAAATACTCACATTTTACAGCACCCATACACAGCTAGTAATACTTCTTTTTTACATTTTCCCTTCTCTGACTTCCATATCCTTAGCTGAGTCTTTATAAAGGTAAATACACTGAAATATAAATTCACCTGGAATTATATGACACCTGTGGGGATAAAGCTGCAGTCCACCTTTCTTCACTTACCTCCCTCATTTTTGCTCATATTTGCATGTGAGAAAGAACTCGTGGTGAATACTGAATGTCAGTCTGTACTAACACGGAGTCAGATAGATTTACACCCAGTGAAGTGGACATCCAAAAGCCACCTTAACAACTTCACTGTGAGCTACCTGGCTTAGAAAAATCTCTAGAAAGTCAGACCAGGAGACCTCTTACCCTGTATGCCACAAGAACAGACTGCTCTGCTGCAAAACACAAATGCTTTACTTTCCCTCCAGAGCACCTATATAAGGTAAGAGCTGCCTACACAAGCAGCAGTGACTGCCTAATACCACTGGAATAACTCTGTCCCTACAACTCCATTAGAGTAGAAGATGGCTGCTTTATAGTTTTCGAGCTTCCTAATTATGTGGGTGGCAGCACTTAAAAAGGGAGGAGTCTCCCATTTCTATCAGAGTATGGTTTCTTGTTGTTTCACTAGAGTATGTTGCAGGACTTCTGTATGTGGGAGCAGATGCTGTCATTTACTAAAGACAGTAATGTAAGAAAGCAGTGCAATGTCTCAGGGAAGGATTGGGGTTTGTAAGTGCCTTTGCTTGGGCCAGCTTCTTCAAGGGGAGTAAGTTGTAAGAGAAATTAGAAATAGGCTATTGTTTAGTCTGGAAGAAGATGTGATAAAAATTTGTATCTCAAAAAGCATGCTACAACATCCTTTTCCCACATTACTGTGGAAGGGACAAATAGCAATGGTTTGCATTTGCTTCAAAGGTGATGCAGGTTGGCTCTCAGGGAGGAGCTCCTCGCAGTAACTGAAGACCTGAGATAAGTCCTTCAGGGAAGAGGCAGACTCTCTTCCATTCCTGAAGGCTGTTCACAGAGAGGGATCCAGGGTGATTTAAGCATAGCAGATCCTACCCTGGGGACAGAGCTGGACTCTTTGTTTTTTTTCTTGATGGAAAAAATTATGCTGTAATCTCAAAGCAGGAGATTATTGTGGCTAACAGCAAGTACCAGAGTTGTGTATCACACAACTAAAAATAATTTTGCAGCCTCATTTTTGTCAGTGTCCCTTCATCCCTCCTAGAACTATGTTTAGATATTGCAGTAAAAATACTTCTCCCACTCCTGCACTGCTGATCCACATGATACAACACTGAGCATGTGTTAGACCTTAAATTTCTCCAGGGAAACTTCACTGATCTTCTAAAAGCAAGACAAATATGCAAAGGTGTGTTTCAGCTTGTCTTTGGGTTCTTGGTGACACTTACCCATCCCCAGCAATTTTTTACACAGCAGACAATATAATGGTATTGTGGTCAATTCCTTTGCAAAGAATTTCCAAACCTCGCACGAAACCATTATGGTGGTGTGGAAATCCCCTGCAATGGCATCGACTCTGCCGTGAATGACAGTGGAGGCTTACCCAAGCGAGGAGACAAACCAGCGGCAGAAGGACCAGGCTGCAGCTGGAGGTTACAGGGCTGTGATTCTCACAGCAAACTGAGAAGACTCAGGTCTTGTTAAATCTCCCTGCTTTGAAGCAGGGACACAGCAATAATTTCCCACCCCTCTTTCCAAAGGAGCAGACAGACATGGAGCGAAGCCCATGGCCCGGGTGACTCAGGCTAAAAGGATCATGCTACCGACTGAGCAGGAGGAAAGTCCTTTGCTGGAGCACGGTGCCTCAGGAGGGTCAGCGCACTACCAGTGTGTTTGGAAAGAGCCACACCCGGAGCTAAGCAATGTCTTTTCACATTCCTCCCTTAAAAATCTAACTTTAGGAGCATTTTTAGCCCTATGCGAGCTCTGCACATGAGGTATGGGCCACTTTAAAGCGGCAGCAGAAGGTGTGTACGTATTGTGTGAGGGATAGAAAATTACAAACTGGACTTTGCCATGAGAATGTGGCCTTGGGAGGGAGTTACGCTCCAGATTTAGCCCTGGGAAGACAGGTTGTTTTGAACAACACATGTAGGAGTCTGGGAGCTGCTGTTAAGCAGATCATGCACCTGCAAACATCGTCTCACATGCTGGCCACAGGTGAGATTATGTTTTGCCAGTTGTTTTTTCCAGAATCTGCTGAGAGTATAAAGGTCCGACTCCAGGCCGAGATGGGGGAGCTGGGGGGGGGCGATGGAGAGAGAGAGCACCATGTTATACAAGGGACACCTTGGCTCGCTCTGTACGATCCCTCATCTCCTCCTTCTCTGCAGTGATCCGGATCATCCTATTTACTCTCTGCTTCAGTGGTCTTTCACCAGTAATGGGGTTGGTAAGATTCTACTAACCGGGAACGCACGGCACACTTTCCTAGCTCGCTGCTTTTGCACAGCCTGCTACTGAGCAGACTGCTCTTAAAGGGATACACCTTGCCTGCCACTAGGCATAAGGCAGACTTTGCTTAAAGAGGAATACACTGTACTAACTATCGCTTTCACAAGACTATCACTGAACAATAAATCTGTTTTCTCGCTAAGTATCGTGCCCTGTGTGTGTTTGTGCTGAGTATCCTCTCGAACCGGGAACACGTATATATTCCAGCTGCTCGAGCTATGCAGACAGGTCTCTCTGGAGCACCTGTAAAACACATGTAGGTGCTTGATAACCTTGTAAAGCAGCTCAGAGGTTTCCCGAGGTGCTCGGTCCCGCACGGCTTGGCAATGCCGATCCTTTGGCGGGCAAACAGCCGCCCCGTGCGGGAGAGGGGCACGCTACCCGACAGGCCCTGGCCGCTCCCGAGGAGCTACCCACCGGCCGCGGGACGAGGCACTCCGCCTGGAAGAGAAGCTCCGCCGCTGCCCGCAGCCAAGATGGCGCCCGCGGTCCCCCCCCGCCCGTCGGCCGTGGTGCGGGGCGTGTGTCGGAATGCGGGCGGGGCGGGCGATGTGGCGAGGCCCGGCCCCCTACACCGCCCGGCTGCTGCGCGGCCGCCTCCCGCTGTGGCCCGGGTAGGCTGCAGGGAGAGGCCGCGCAGCGCTGGGGGAGGCCGAGGCGCGGTCAGTGGCGGTGTGGGGCAGTTGCTGTCGGCCGGGAGCGGGCGGCGGGGCGCGGTGCGGGGCTTCTCCCGCGAGGGACAGGGAAGGCCGCGGCCGGTGTCTCTGCCCGGGCAGCCGCTAATCTGCGGGGGACGCCGCTGCCTAGGCCCGCTGGGTCCGCGGCCGGTTGCGAAGTTCGGGGGTGGGGTAGCAGGGCGGCGGCTGTCACTGCTGGACCGGCCGCCCTCCCGCCGCGGGAGGGTGAGCCGCGGCACCGCCGCCTCCCCGCGCCCTCGGGGCTCTGGCGTCCCTCCGCAGCAGCCCGGCTGCTCCCCCCGCTGGCTCCCTACTAAAAGGAGACAGCGCCGCGAAAATGAGAATCCAGACTTTTCCGTCGTGGGGGTGACCGTGCCGGGGGCGCAGGCAGAGCGACCTGCCGCCGCCTTCCCGAGGTCCTCTGGGCTCCAAGTGCGGATTGTTTTTTTCCTTCCTCCACCACAGGCCTGAAGGGTATGTTTTCACTTTCAGAGATCAAAACCGAAGCAGCGCTGGGGAAGAACGGACATGTTTACCCGGAAAGGAGAGACTGAGACTCCGTTATTTTCATCCTTGACTTCTCGGTTTACGATAGAACTGTAATAATAAAGCAAAAACTGCGAGAAGAGCACCTGGGAACTGAGCATGGTAGGATCTTGAACACAAGTAGGTGGTATCGAGGGAAAGAGGAACGGAAGGAATGGCATCCCGGGAGAGGCTGTATGAGCTTTGGATGCTGTACTGCAGCAAGGTAAATATCTGGCGGGTGTTGGTGTTTGTGTGTTTTTCCTCTATTGTTTGGAAATCGGATATTTAAAATGTATCTGCAACATATTTTAACACTTTTTTTTTTTCCCCCTTAGGAGTTACATAGTCTTATCTAGCTTCTGTAAGGATATAACTGCACTTCTTAGACTATTTACAACCTCATCTCTTGATTTTCTGTTCAGATTGGGCTTTTTGGTGAGATTTGAATTGCACAGTGTTCATGGCTCAGCTTGAGCAGTTACTGTAGCTGTATCTTTTAACTATGGGAAGGCATATGTTCACATATTGTTTTCTACAGTCAGGGTAGTAAGATGTATTGCATTCAGCTAGTTCACTGCTGTCTAGTATTTAGATTTGTATTTATGTTTTCTGTGCAGCTCTGGTTTCATTTAAAGTATGTTAGCAAAAGCGTTCCCTAAAAGCAGATTTGTTGTTACTCCTGAGCCTTCTGTTGCTGGTTATCACCTTAACATTGAAGTGCTCCATTAATAATAATTAATTTTCTTCACCTGGCAGGAGTGTTATTAAAATATTGTCCTATCTCTATTTGCATTTTACAGAGCAAAGCAGTTCGTAAGTGTAAAGCACAGGTCTTAATTGCTGCTAGGCATGCTAGGCATGTGTATGTACACAAATTGGATTTCAGGTTATCTAACTAGATATCTGTAAAATAAGGAACATACAGAAAATAACTGTAAAGGCAAGGGAAAGAACTGGCCTGCTGTCATATAGGAACCCAGTGGCAGTGGCAAGGATAACTTCTGGTGGCCTTTATTCTCTGTTTTTGTTTTGCCTTTCCTCTTTGCCATCTCATGCTTTATACATATCACAGTTTCTTTAACTTTTCAAACCAGTAGGACATTAAGGGTAGAACAAGCATTCTCTTGTTCTCAGTTCATTTCTAGAGAAGGCCCATCTCAAGAGCATAGAATGTAAGATTTTGAGTGCAGACCATCTTAATAATGCAAGTGCATGAAGCAATGGATAAGGACAAGGCAGCCTTACTTGTAGCTTCTCTTAATTTTTGTGTGTATGAGTTTGCAACCCTAATGCTTTATTAGTAAAGAATAAAACTGGTGCTAACCTAACAGCATGGTATGACTTCTTACTGCTGTCCTCATGGGTGATCTGTTGTGTTGAAACATACTTGCATAGACCTTTGCCTTTTAAACTAATGCAGTAATGCCAATGGCAGTAGGAAATGGACTATCACTGGAGGAGATGGATGTTTTGCCAGTGAGTTCATCCATGTCAGAACAAAGGCACTTGGAACAGACTCCAAGAATCCAGGCTTTCCTCAGCTTTGATAGATACAGGGCTGCAGAAATAAGCCAATTTCATAATTTTAATTATTTTTTTCTGTCTTATGCCTTCTCCCCCACCCCCTCTGCCTTTGCTTGAACTTTTCATTCATATTGTAAGCTTTCCACCTCCATGTTGACTGCATGCTAGCAGGAAGTTTGCAGGTGGCGGAGGATGGACTATTTAAAAAAAACCCAAACAAAACATCTTTGTATACTTGGCCTCCATAAGCTGTGGTGACTTTTTTGGCCATTTTTCTTCCAGACCCATATATTAAGGGAACCATTAGGTGGATTCATATGTTGATAAGGACCTATTCTTAAGTAGGAAAAAATTATTTTTAAAAAATAAAATAGCTTGTCTTCAAAATCTGAAGGCAACTAGAGTGAGTGCAAAAAAGGAGTCTCTACTTTTTCAAAAAGTGCTAAACTCAAACCTGTTTGGTTTTTCTTCTTCTCCTTCTCTCTCTCTCAACTTGTTCAGGTTAAAATGATACCTCATTCTGCTTGAGGCAGGCATCCAGCATAAGTGTTTCATCTCTGATTAAGTTTGGTGAAGAAAAGTGACAGAAGAAGCCAAGTCTTAAGATGTAAAATATTGTGAAGCCTTACTGTAAATTAGATTGTTCAGTCATGTATTGAAAACATCTGTGTGCTGTACTTCTCCTTGGAGCATCCAGCACAATGAGAGGGTGTAGCAATAAATAATCACCAGTGACAGGATAGGGAGAAGTTTAGGGAGAAGTTTCTTTATAACCTGGGACCTGCCAGTGAAGTGTAGTGTCATATCCTGCAAGTCGCACTGTCGTGACTTTGTCATGACTGCCATCCTGGGAAGGAAAGCTAGGCAATTTCTTCACTATAAAAAAACTGCTGGATAGTCATAACTCGGTAAGGTGGGAATTTGTTGTGCCACAAATCCCAAATATTTGGCTTTAGCTTTTGCGGCCTTGTTAGCTAAAGAAACAGTGAAATCCAAGCTTCTTTTTTGTGTGATGCTTCAGATTGTTGCTAGTAAGTAGCCTTATTTGTCCTGCCTTTTTTAGATGATTGGGTCCTTCGTGATAGTATGTTAAATATAGCACCCCATGCTGCAGCAGCAAGCTTGTCACAGCTTTGAAGTGATGGATAATGCTGTGTTGCCATCTTACCATCTATCCTGGGTCATGACTTCTGTTCTTTGTGATCACTTGACATATCTAGCAGCATCAGGTATCCGTTGAACAATTACTTTTGTGCAAAGTAACAGGAGGGCAATTCTCTATTTTCATTAGCAATTGGAGATTTGAGCAGACGGCAGCATGTAACTAGGATCTCTGCAGAAGCGGTGTTTAGATGACAGCATGTATGAGACAGTTCCTTTTTTTTTGTCCTTTCTTTTAAGATTATGTTTGAATGGCTGCAAAAGTTCATTTTTAGCTGGTATTTGGTTGGTTTTAATCTGACAGTTTCTAGTCTAAGGTTAGGGTTTGGTTTTGGATTTTTTTTTCTGCTTCTGTTCCCTTAAAAGTTATCCTGTAGGGCAGTAGCTACAAAGTTGCAGATAATGGTCTGCTATTTAAAATGCCCAATGAAAGTGATAGCCACACGTGATTTATGATGCTTCAGATGTTGCATGGAAGCAGCTTAAAAATTCATTAAATATAGTGAAGTTTAGATTTGAGTCACTGGGGTTGTATCACAGCACTGTATTGTTAATAGTCTGAGCTATTCCTGCCTTGAGATTTTGTTGTGTTTGGTTTTTTTCCTTCTTTTTTTTAAAATGATGGTGTTGAACATTCTGCAAAGGAAGCATTAAGGATGCAACTTGCTGGCATGTTTTTTGATGATTTTCAGTTTCAAATATTTAGGTTTTTTTTTCTGTTCAATTCTCTGTTAATGTACAAACCTGTTATTCACTTGAATATTGATACGGATGTAAGCTGCTGTCCTCCAAATGTAAGAATGTATGTGTTTTAAGATAGTTGAATTATGTGTAGAATAGGTAACACAGGTATTTCCTATAGGAATCACTAGGAAAGACTTTCTCCAGGTGGTTAGTAGTGTCAAGAATATTGGTTGACAGTTCAAAGCCTTCAGTAACCTGTGCAGGAGCATGAAACACTTCTTATATAAGTGTATATGCAGCAGATATCTGAAAATGCTTTACTAATATAAGTGTGCAGCAGCAGAAGAGCTCTTTCTGGTGAGCTGAAGTAGGCTGGGAAAAGGGCATGCTTTCCCCTGTCTGTGACCTTCTTGTGTTCATATGACTGAGGCAGTCTCTACCAGTTCTGCATTGTAGCCTTGGATGAGCATGTCTGTAATATTACTATCATAATAGTAGTTGATTAAACTTTTCTTAGATGTTAATTATGTATTTAGTATACAAAATAAATTTGTGGTTTATAATCTCTTGAAGTAACTGTTACTGCAGTTTCAAACTTGAAGAGATTCAACCTCTATCTTATCTGTAAATTTTTAACTAAATTTATTTCATCTCCTCCAGTTGTTCTGGTAGGTATTTCATCCTCCTAGACATAAAGCATGTCAGGATTTCTGATATTTTTTTATTTTATTCAAAAAGTGATCAGATACCCATTTATATGGAAAGAAATTTTTCTCTACTATAAAATAAAGAATCCCCAGTCACCTTCAAGAGCTGTTTCAAAGGCATAAATGCAGGCATTTAGTTGCCATATGTACCTCAGAAAATCTTTAGTTTTCATTGTCTTGCAAGGGTTCTGAGCCTGTTCTTACACTCTCATCTTCAGTAAAGCCCTGACTTCATTTAAACACTGCCATTATGTTGTAGCTGATGTAGTAGTTTGAAGGGAAAGTTGCAAGCCTGTTTTTCAGCCAGCTTTTACCCTATGCTTCACATTTCAAAGAGGGAACATTCAATCTTGGTGTCATTAGAACAGTAGGGACTTCAAGTGTTAACAGTTGTAAAGCTAATCCTAACTAGTCTTTACTAATGCTGGCAGCTGATACAGTCACATCCCTTGCTGTGTTAAGAGCAGCAGGCTTGTGTATAAGCTGTTATCTTAAGTGGGTTTTCTTATGTTATGCTGTATTTGTTTTTACAAAATCTGATTTTATTGAAATAACTATATTGTAGTTTTCTCTCTGTCATAGTGAGAGATATTTATAGATTGTAAATACCTTCTCCTTTAATATTGTAGCATAGAAAGAGATGGGGTTTTTTTTACAGGAGAGCTTTTTCTATTACTAGATCAAAAGCTGGACAGAAAAGAGTACATGTGACTATATGTATTATACAGAAAATGTTCTAAAGTGTTTAAAGTCCTGTTACTTTGAGTTTTTTCCTCATCTAGGGTCTTCATAGTCTGCCTTACAGGAATCAGAAGCAGGCTTGAATGAGAAAATAAGTGGTCTTGGAAGGAATAATCATTTCTGTTAGTAAGTAGCAGACCACTGTGGTGAGTGAAGTGCCACAAACGGTGGTGTGTTAGCAGTACAGCTTTTCTGTAATTAAGTGGCTGTCTCTACTATTGGAAGTTACAATGTAAATACTTAGAAGCTGAAGCTTTAACATATAAATATGCATTTAATTGGCTTGAGTTACACTTACATTTACATTAGGAGGCCTAAACAGGTCATTTAATGTGTACTTTGCTGTGAGGAAAGTCTGTGAAAGAGAATAATTTCCATTCATTCCCCATTCTACTGTCTTAATCCCAACATACTGTATAGAATTGAGATAAATTTTTCCTTGAATTGTGAGAATAAATTTATGTCTTTGGATCCTTTCAAGGACATACTCCTTGAGGGAAATTTTATTAGCATCAGCCACCTTGTCTTGGGCCAAAACTAACATAAAAAGAGGGTCATCTTTAGTCAAAAAAGTTGGCTTCAAGCAAGAACATACCAGTTTTCACAGTATGTGGTATTATGGCCTTGCTGACCTACTAACTGACTGTCACTGACAAAAGGGGTCCCACTGCATTGTCAGCGTCCCTTCACTACTGCTTTACAAAGTACTGCCTCCCAGACAGTCTTTTATAGTTCAGTTGAATCCCTCAGTCACCTGCATCAAAAGATTGGGACATTCAATGTGATGTTCAGAAAGTGATAGCAAATGTATACCTTCTTGAAGAGTATTATGAAATTACAAGGGTTGGTTAATAAGTTTATATAATGTAAGGTTTTTGCTTGTAAGAGGTTTTTAACTTCTGTCTCTGTATAAAATTGTAGAGTATCTGTAAATAAACTGAAAAAGTTTACCATCAGATCAGGTTTTAGACATGACTATTGTATTCGTGTTTTAGACGTGAATATTGTATTGTATCATATTTATAATTCAGTATGATTGAACCAAACTTGTTCACCTAAATGATGTTGTAGTTGTGTTTCTCAAAAAAATGTGTTTTTAGCAAAATTATGCTCAGTTGTGGCGAGATGCTTGTAATTCAAGAAGAATACAATCATTGACGTTAAACTGTCAGCCTCGTGTGAAACAGTGACCTTTGCATCCCAAATATGATCTCATCCTGACTTAGCTTGCACTTGTCTTCCTTCTTGTGCAATTGCTGATTTGTCAGTGATTCATATGACATCAGTATATGTCACCTTTGTTATATTAGATAAAGAGGTATTCAGCTTACAGCTAGATGAATGCTTGAGCAAGCAAAATGTTCAGTAAAAGTAGTTTTTTGTAAGTCACTGTCATGTAAATTCATGCCTCTACTAAAACAAGTGAGTGATGATTTATTAAACAATTGCTGTGGAAAACATCTTTTCTGCAGATTGTTTTAAATAAATCTCTGCATTCTGAGAGTGTAACTTGTAAAAGAGCATGTCACAAGTCACTTGTGGCCATGGGCTGGGGAAAATATTTGTGTTCTGTCTTTATGAGATGCTGAACTGAAAATGGATCGACAAGAACAGTTGGTCTTCAGAACTTTACTGTCTGCCATTTAGAGATGTCTCATAGTCAAAGAACTAAAATAATTCTGATACTTACAAATATAAAACTTTTCATATAAATAACTGACACGCATATATGAGACATTAGTCTCTTAACTTGCACTAACTGTTATCTTCCTTAAGTATGGATGAGGGTGAGTGTGTGCTGATGATTGTTCAAGGACTCTGCCACAGATAGTCAAGACTTCAGGCTTAAGTGAGACAGCAGATACATCTAAATGGACAGAGATGTAAGAAAACATCAAGCTACAGAGAAATTATTTTTATTTCTTATCATTCAGTAATACATTTGGCAATACATGTATGTAGCTGCTATTTTAAAGAAGTGTCTGAGGTTTGTCCATGCTTTTGCTGTTTTAGGGTTTTACTGGTGTCCAGCATGAGGTTGAAATTGCTACATGTCTGCAGGTTTGTGGATTAGTGCTTTACAGAATTAATGAGAAACATCCAGCTCAGAACTTACCAATAAATGTATTTCAGATCAAGCTTTTACTGAAATGAAAGAGCCGAGTGTCTCTTAGATGGAATGATTTATCACAAAGATAGAAACACAGGCTTCTGGTTCTGTGTGTTGATGTACTAATATAAGAGTGAATTTAACTAGCAAGGGCAGTTGTCGTATCTGAGTTGTGGCACTTTTAACTAGGTATCCAGTTCAGATCTGGGGATAGCATGTCCTGATAAAAGACTATTGCAGAATCAACTCAAGTATGCAGTATGTTTGTGCTGTAATATCGAAATGGAGAAAGGCTTGCCAGCTGCCTGTGGAACAGCATTGTAGCTTAATGCCAGAATCCAAATGTTGTCAATAGAGACTGTTAAAATATTTACAGCCTTCAGAAAGGTTAAGCAGTTGCCATAGAAGAGAGAAGAGCTTCTTAATTACTGAACTTTTCTTGATGAAAGAAATATATATGAGGGGGAAAAAACCATACCAAAACATGCACGTGTTTCAACAGTACAGATAAGCAACTTTTTTTTTAAGTCATTTGTTGAGATAACTTTTCCAATTTATCTTCTAGTAAATGGGAAGTTGGTGGAGAAGAGGATGGGAAATGCAACAGGAAACACCAAGAAATGAAAACTGTACTTGATTATTCTCATCATAAATGCTTTTTTAAGTTTGACGGTTCATTAAGACTTCTCCATGCATCTGCAAATCTAAACATTAGCTCTTAGATTTCTGTGCTAAATAACTAAATGTTTGTGTGTTGATGCTTTCTCTGATATTTAAGGCATTTATGATAATCTGTTTGCCTGATTTATGACTGAGGATTGCATGTACCTGTAGTAAGCAATAGTGGCATTAAATAATTGTTTGACCATTGAGTAACACTACTAACTATGGCTGTGTAAAACTAGGAAATAAATTTAACTGTAAGAATGGCTAATTATAGTAGTATCTAAAAGCAGAGCATATTGTAAAACAGTGAGGATGTTTAAGAGGTTAAATTCCAAAAGCTTTAAAGGCTTTTGAATGCTTTATCTGAAGGACTTTTGAGGGAGACAGAAAGAAAACAAAATAAATTCATGGTTAAATACTGTTCTTACATAGCACAAAGAGAGCATAAAATCAAAGCAGTTGCCAAACCTTTAATTATCTATTAGAGAACAATTTAAAATAGGAAATACACTTTTATTTAAATAACCAGTCCTAGTAATTCTAGCTCTTAGACTGAAGTTTGGGCATGATGGGGAAGAAGGGGGGTGGGGATAGGGATGAAAAAACATCTTTGAGGACTTATTCCTGAAGTCTAAATGAAAACAGTGAAAGAATTTGCTTTTAATTATTAATGCAGAAAGAACTGCTACTCTTTTAGTTGTCAATTATCATTCACCAGAATCTGTGTAAGAACCTGTAGGAGTATCCCATGAGGCATTTAAAAACTAATAAGGAAGTGAAAGCAAGGGTTGGGAAGGTAACACACTGGAAAGAAGAATTTAGCATTAATGCCAGAAGCATCTATAAAAAGAAAAGTGGAAATGCAGCAGTTTGAGGTTGACTCCTTTTAATAAGATAGCAAGATTATTCTTTTAATATTGGTAATAGTTTTGGGAAAACATTCTAACTTCAAATGGTTTACTGCCAGTTTTCACTTGGAATGCGGGAGGAGAATTTAGGAACTGAAAAAAAGTTTTAAAATTTATTGAAACTACTTATCCTAAAAGTGTCATGTAAAAAGCGTAAATGCTTGGGTTCTGTGGAAGAGTGATTGGAAATGTTGACTGACAATATGTGTGGGGCATCAGTCCAGAGTTTCCATTGATGTAATCCTAGGAAGTTTAGTGGAAAGTTGTTATAGTAGATGCAGACTGCTTATTAGTTGCCGTTCCAACTCTGTCGATAAATGTTTGGCAAGGCATTCATTTATATAACACTTGGTACTTATTTACCTGTTCTTTTGCTGAATTTAGGGCTAGCTGGATGAAAGAAGCTTCATGGGAACTGTGGGCTAGATGGTTTAGCATGTTCTGGGAAGCAAGGAGGGAAAAGGTTTTACTTTATGTTCCTGAATATTATTTTTTTTTATAACAGTTTTGATTAGATCCGTAGTGTTCACGTGCTTTCAAGGGCAAACTTAGAATTTGGGAGAGAGAGTACTGTGATGAGGATTGTCTTTTAATATTTGTTGTGTATAATAACCTAGAATACAAAAATTCTCAAAAATGGCAATGAGCACAGTGGCTCAGGTATGACTGCATACAGCTTTTTCTCCATAGGACCCTGCATCATTCACTGTACTGGATGGGTAAAGCTTTTGGGAATAAAGAGGATAGGGGTGTTATTTGCAGAAATCTGACCTCACTATTCACCTCTGCTTATATTTTTAAAACTGTGCCACCAGAAATGCAATGGATGCCAAACAGCAGTTGCACAAATGATGGGAATTCTACCATGCCCTGGTTTTCAAGTCCTTGGTTTTTTAAGGGTGCTTTTGAAAAGTAGATTTGGGGTTTTTTATACCTTCAGTGTGTAGTTCAGCTGCAGCACAATGTTAATGTAAGGCCTGGTTGGACTAAGAAGGCAAAAACAAGTGGTTAAACCCATAGCTAAAGAAATAAAAAAATTGCTTTAGTTAAATTTGGTGTAAAGTAGTTGCATGACATTTTGAAACGAATACAGACTTCATTTTGATAAGCTGTACACAAATTCTCAGCTGCATTTATCTGTTGAAAGACTTAACAATATTTGTTTGTTGATATGGTGAAATAATAGGCTGTTTTTACTGTTGTAGCACCATCCTGTTTGCTTTCTGTCTATGTTAAACTTGTCTTTTACATCACACTGAAAGTTAGAAACTTGTTGGGGCAAAAGCTGGGTTTGTATGTGTTGTTGCCAAAACTCAGCCCTTTTCTCATGTAAAATGATGGCATAATTTCGAGTTTCAAAGCAATCAAGCGTTAAACTATAGCTTAGGAAATGTTTAGAGTTTGAATTTTCATTCCATTTAGGCTTGACACCGTAGACTTTCAATATGGTGTTATTTTAGTTGCCTTTTAATTATTTAGAATGCTTCTTGTTCCCTTAGGCTTAAAATACAGTTTCCAGCTTTTACTTACTGTTGGTGACAAAGTGAATGTTAACAGAATGTAATATGTTACAGTATTGTAAATTCCTGGTAAGTGCCCTGTGCAGTGACCTCTAGAAGGCTGAAATACTGTGTATCAGCTTGTACATAGAACTTGCCTAGTGGTACTTTCTGTCAAATGTGAAAACATTAAGATCTGAGTTCAGATTAACTAGATTCATCCCATGGATGGCATCAGTCACATGCCAGTTCCAAGCTACAAGACTGTAATTGTATTGTCATTGAAAAACAGCAACAAAAAAGAGCAGGGGAAAAAAAAAAAACCAAAAACCCAAAGGCCTTACTTCCATTTCAGTAAAAAAAGTTTAATTTTGTTTTTCCAGATTTGTTGGAGATCTGAAGTAGAAGGGAATTGGAATAACAGCTTTCAGATAACTTGTCTTTTATTTTATCCTAAGGCATTAGTGGAAGTTATAATGATTTTTCTTGTTTTGAAAAAAGATGAAATATGTTCACTTTAACTTCTGGTGTTTGTGTGCTAAATTTTATCATGATTGATGGCTATAGGTTTATTTTAGTATAAATCTCTATGTTAAAATGAATTTTTTAACTTGTCCCAAAATAATTTTTTTTTTATTCTGATTCACTGCAATTCCCATTTATAAAAAAACCCCACCCCTACATACACCTCCTCCCCCCTTTTCTTTTAATTCCAGAAATGGAATAGAATGCTTGTGTGAATTTTGAAAAAGGAGGTTTATGTTTACTTGCCAGGAGCCTTTCTTATTTTGGATCAACAGCTCATTCAAAAATTAGTACTGCGATTAAAACAAAAAATTGTGCCCAAAGGTGATTCCCTTGATAATTAGAATTGATTGATGGAATTTAGCAAGGCAATTTAACTAGTTTAGAGCTTTTTTCATGAAGCCTTCTACTAATTCTAACTGTGGCATTGCTGCTGTAACAAAGCTTTTCAGGGTTTATTTTGGCATTTTACAGATTTGAGAGGTTCACAAAAAGCATAAGCACTTTGACATATTTCAGAATAAAGGCTGCTAGGAGATGTCGTGCTGAAAGTGTTGCCTTTTATGTCTGAAAACATGAAGAGGAAAAAGCCTCCCTTAAAGCAAACCTCCTAATCCCCAATGAATAGTTAATTTCAAACAGCGTTGAGAAGTGGTGTACAATTCTGCACTGTGCAGACTACTTCAATTAGTTTTAAGACTATTAAACTCACCAGTGATCTAAAGGCAGTATTTCGTGTTTAATTTCCTAACGTTACTTTTTGTAGGTTTAATTCAGCCTTAACACCAAGGGATTGTTCTTATTTTAAATATAATGGTGGGAATGGGGGATTAGTTCCCATAATACCAGTGCCAGTGAGATTTAATGGTAGCCCTTCTAAGCTGCAATCCCCTTTGAAGGCGGAGTGACGCTGGGCGCAGGGGCCGGGCCGGGCTGGCTCTTCGGTGACTGCCTGTTAAATTTAACGACTTCAAACAACTGTCTCGTCAAACAAGTCGGGCTTGTCTGTCAGTCGGACTCTGAGCTGCCGCGCAGGGAATTTTTGCCTTTAGCCCATGGAATGCGACTCTGCAAATAGCCTCGGGTGGATCCAGCTTTTGTTTTTAGCAACTAGCACTTCTTGAACCTAGCTATAAAAGTTAAACTGAGCTTTGTCCTTCCAGTTGTGTCCCTTTGCTTGAAGCCTTGGTAGAAAGGGAAGTTCCTATTAAATCTAAAAGCAATGCTTATATAAATACATAAATAGCATCGATTTGAAACCTTGGGTAAATGTTTCAGGATTCCACAGATGCAGGTCTACAGACTTGCAGCAGGAGGACTTCAATGTTGGGCTTGTGTAAAATGTTTTTATTTAACTTAGAGTAAGCTTTAAGAGTTCAATACTACCAGGCTTGTTATCAATTAAAAAAAAAATATTATTACTGATGCAAAATATCCTTGTCGACCTGCTTGCATATGCAAGCTAGTTACTGAAAAAAAAAAAAAAAGGAAAAGACTAGACTAGAACGTTTGTTATTCGTCTCATCAGTCTTCGTGAAGAGCAGAGAAAACTATTGTAATTTCTAGATAATTTAGTATGTCAAAGAGCCTGTCCACAAGCTAGACTAGACTTTGATTATAGTTTATTTTCACTTCATTGCCTTAGAGAATGTCATGTCTGTCAGAAGGGCATTAGACTAGACCCTCCCCTCTGCTGCTGGCTGTGTTTCGGTGTTGGTGATTGCTGAAGTTGATGTTGGCATTGAGAGCTTGTTTCCTGGTTCTCCCAAGACTAAGGGTGACCTGGCTAGATTTACATATGTACACTGCAACTGTTAAAATGTTAGACGTCATAGGAAACTTGCTAATTGCTTGGCAGTGTTTAGCCACTGTATTGCTATATTGTAGACCATTAGACTGGTTTTATTTAGCAACATTTTTTTCTTTCTGGCATTGTACTAGAAAAAAACCCCAAACTGAACCCTCTTCTTGATGTTTAGTGGCTGGGTTTTTTTTTTTTTT